>JAUTXW010001449.1:0-12500 GCA_030620095.1 Kuschelorhynchus macadamiae | reverse complement strand
TCAGAAAGTTTAACATCCCCTCTTGTATATTGGGATGACTTTGGGACAGTTCTTTTTATGAATGTAAGAGTGATCAAAGTATCACTGAGATTTTGTCAATACCTGGGCTTTTACCGAATTTAAGATGTTCTATTATATTATTAATTTCTATTGGCTCTGTGGGTTCCCAGTAGAAGATAGTTCTTGTAGCTTGTGGCATTGGAGGAGTATAGTTAGGGATATTTGGTGTAAAGTCTGAGCCAATTTAAGTCTTATTGCCGTGAAGTACTTGATAACTCCTCTAGCAATACTCTGTGCATCTAAATAAAGTTCCATTTCGCTATTTAACTTAGTATACCCCAGAGCTTTTTTGTGTTTTTCCCGCTGAATATTTGTTCTTTATAGTATTCCTTCTTGCGCTTCACAATTGACCGATATCTGTAGAGATTCTTGGGCACCTTGCACAGATTAAGTAGGTACTTACTACTCAAAAATTGTGTATCTTGTAGTTAAACATTTTTTCCTGATCTGTAAATAATTATCGCCTTATTTGAATTCTAAAATGAATATGCTAGTTTTAACTTTATTTTTTGAATTTAATATTAGGTCGCTATTTTGTATTTTTTTAGCATTTAGAACTAGTTTTTTAAGCACATTACAAAATTATTTACCATAATTATTAAAACCCAAATCATCTGTAGTTTTGGCTTGCTATAAAAGAACTCTTTTGTTTTGAGGAAGTTTTTATTCTACGAGTAATCGATAACCCAGACTTGTGGTTGGTGAGCTTTTTAGAGGAAACCTTTTATCATGAAGTTCTTTTATTGCCTTTAAAAATAACGTGAACTTGTTATTTGGGCTTAGATTTGAAAACAATTTTCCCACTTGAAAGTTTCTAGTTTTTTACTACGAAAATTAATATTTTTTTCAGAATAAGATCTATACATAGTTCGCGATTCATTTGTTATATTTACTAATATTCTGACAATTTGATAGTTGATGAGCAAGACCAGAAAAAAGTTTTTTCGTTACACAATCCAACAAAATTAATAAGGCATTGTCAATACAAGTTTCAGTATTTTTTGTGATATGCGAAGGCTCATTGGAAAGGATACAATTGTATGACCGCATAACGTTTATTAATCTCCTTAAAGTCAAATTCATTTTTTAGAAATAATAGATGGTTCTTCTTGTTGACTGGTTTTTCTACAAAAAATGAATGCTAACTTAAAATTAGTTATATATGAATGTATTTAACTCTGTCTGATGTTAACCAATGTTCTGACAAAGTTAGACAGTCAATATTACCTTACAAAAACTGCCATGTCATCAACTTACCCAGACTCTGTATATTTTGATATAGAATAGTCAATGTGGGGGAAAGCGAATTGCCCTCACTGATTAGTCCAAAAAGATTTGAAAATTTCTGGGCACTTACTGCCAGTGTCAGGTCTCATTGGTGGAGACGAGACTGCTGCAAAATTTACCGCCAATGGGTCTGAATTATTTGTAGTTGAACTTGTTGTATATCTAAATTTCCACTGCAAAAGAAGAAATCTTTGAAATCCATTTGTCAGCTTTGCCTAGGAGTTTAGTGATTTGAGTACTAAAGGATATATTTTTTACCGTTGTTCTTTGAGACCCTATTGTCATTGGTTTATCTGAATATTGACAATTGATATCATAGCTTGAATTGGTGAACTTTTTAATCATCACGAATGTATGATTTGTTACCTAAAATCAGTATTTGTGGCTTCTTTTCAGTTATATTTACAGCCAGGGAATTGTACAGCTAAGTATTTTGCAGAGATCTCCTTAGGGTTTGTATTAGTAGCAGTAGATTCCTCATTTTGATGTTTTACAACTTATTTTACTTTATGTTCCAGCTACACAGTCTTTTTGAATTTTGCTATTTGATGAATTGCTCCATTTCTGCATGAAAGTAAGGTGTGAGGCAGGACAGTCTCAAGTCTCCATTTTTACAATGGTTTACGTTTCTGAATTTTTTGTTGTAATTCAATTACATTGATTTTGTATCTCTCAATTTGTTTCAGGAGTTTTTCCTCCATATCACCAGCATCCTCCTCAAAGCACTTTTTATGCGTTCTATGTATTAATTTTTTTAAGTTCAGCTCAGTCCTAAGGCCTTTCAATAAACACAACAAAGTAATAATGTGAGTTTCATTCTCGTCACCTCGATTTGCAAGTATTTTGCATGTATTAGGACAGTATATATATCAGGTTTTGTTCACGCCTTACATAATCCTTCGTCCTTTTCGAACTAGGTGATATACACTGTAACCCTGTTACATACTATACATATAAAAGGCTTGTTCTTACAACATTTGAATGCATCACACACTTTGGACATTTATTAATTTATCGAGTAGAAACAAAACAATAGTTAAAATTAAAAATAAGTCAATAGGTTGGAACAAATAGCTATGTCAATCATCTATCATACTGGCCTTAAAAAAAAACAAAAACACAAATCATCATGTCAAGTGTAGAGGCAAACAATAACAAAAAAAAAAGAATTAAAATGACTTAAAAATTATAAATTTTTAAAAAAGCCATTCAGAAGAAACCACTCTTCTACTCAGAACAGAGAGTTACCTAGTTTCCCCAGAATATAAACAGTAAAATTTCGAGGAGTAGTAAGAATTACTCCAACAAATATTCTAAAGCAGCCTGACCTATTTTCCAAATTTAATTGCAATTACAAGAGGATTGATTCTCCATACATATAAACAAGCATAAGAAAAGCTAATTACCTTAACAGGTTTTTTATACTAACAAATTAAATAAAAACTCTGGCAAGTACTTTATCAGCTAATTTGTATTTTTTTAAGATAAGACTGGATTAAATAATAAATGTCTGTTTTTACAAATGTCCTTTCCAATGATTAAAATTAAATACCCAGTCTTATTTTTCCCAATAATCAGATTATACACAATGTAGTTTTCTTGATTTCTAGATGACATGTTCAATTTTCCTTCAGCAATGAAATAATACTAGTCACATGAAATATTTCACAAAAAAAAAACGCATGGATCAGTGGTGCAACTTGTATGAGTTAAATGAGATCAATCGGATTAAAGTTAAACTGCTGTTTGAGGGGCTGATGAGAAGCTTCTAAATTAACCTAAGATGCATGATGTGAATAAGTTGAATTTTTCTGGGGTTCTTTGGTTCTACCCAACCCCACTGGGTGATACATACCTTCCATAGCACCCCAACAATATTTGGAGAACGAATATGATTTATTAATGTGATGGTATAACATTTTTATAATTTGAAACATATGGTTTGAAAACAGAAAAATTAAATCTACATGTGCTACATATTCTTGAAGAGACAGTGAAATATAATTATTATAAAAGTATTATATTTTAGATGTTTAGGTAAATTAATAAAACACGAAAAACATAAAAAACAAAAAATATTTGCTTTTCCAATTTGACAAAAATACAATTATAATTTAAAAAAAATCTTTTTAACTTATCCAACAAGTTTTGAGGGAAAAATCTAGGCTAAAAAATAATAATTGAAAAAAGAATTTCATTATATTACTCAGTTTTAAACTAAATATTTTAGAAATAAGGTGCCCATAATTTCCTAACAGTGGTTCTTAAAATGTGGGGGAGCCAAATAAATGAAAAAGACATTAGAATTATTTTTTCTGAAGGCGATATATTTGTGCAATATATTTATTTCTTTGCCAATAGTTACACCATTTTTACAATGTTAATAAATAAGTACATCATGTATCAAGTATAACCTTAACATATATCTAACAAGTAATGTTAAATTCTTAATTCTATTAAATATTAAATGAGTATTTAATCAAATAGAAACAACTAATCACAGAGATGCCTATAAAATCTAAATCATGAAGATTTTTTACACAAGAAACTATGCAATTAAGGGTCATATGCTGAGCATGCCTTATTTTGCAGCTTCAAGCTGACAGCAAGGGACATCCTTTGAGGTTTCTTGGAGAAACGTAAGAATGTATGTTTCTAAGTATAGTAGGACTAGTATGAGAATTAATTAGGACTAGTATGAGAATTAATTACACCTTAAAAAAGAAACTCAGGTCAAGGTATCCTTTGCGGTCTTCAAACCTGTTTATTCTAAATTGTGTCATTACTTGTTGTAAGTTCAACTATAGGCCTGTTGGTACCAATCAATCTAAAATGCAGATATTTGAGAAATTTAGACTGTTTATGCTTAATGCTGGTTCTATGAATGTCATAATAAGGACACCAAATCACTGAGCAATACTCTAATACAGATCCAACATATCGTCCAACAGTACACACAAATCTTCCACTACTTGTAATCCTTTGCAAAACTTCATTCACGATACCATAAATGAAATCTGTATGGTTTTTGTTACGAGTGAAAATTATATATGAGCCCTTAGTAACATTTAGTTTAAGATCATTTTTAATGCACCACCCATATAAATAACTTAAGTCTTTTGTACATTCTAAAGTTGATCTAATGCTCATGAATACCTTCAGATCCCCAGAAAACAGTGATCCGATTGAAGGCCTCTACCTATATCAACGATGAGCAGCAAAAAAAGCTTCGGGCAGGGATGTGACCCCTGCGGGACGCCCGAGGCTGCTCGAAATTCGGATGAAAGCAAACTGTTCAATCGCACTTGCATCATTCTCCCGCGCAGGTATGTGCTATTTTGTTCAACAGGACGTTATGGTCAGATCGAACGCCTTGCCAAAATCTGTATACAAAGAATGCATTTTAAAGTTCTCATCTATCATAGCGCTGATATAATCAGTGTACACAAAAAGGTTTGTGGTCATAGAACGACCGCCTACAAATCCATATTGCCTTTTGATTATAAAGTTCTTAAAACAATTATCTAGTATAGATGGAATAATCCTTTCCATTGTTACCTTATTTAAATATGGGAGAGATTAATAATTGCTTGCATCTATCCCTCCAAAAGGACTGGTCAAAAATAATCAATAAAGTCTCGCATAAAGACACTGAGCATTCCCTAAGGAAAAGGTTTGGCTGCATATCAAGTCAGGCTCTCTACCTTACAATTAAAGACAATAAAATATTCAACAAGTTTTCTAATTTTATGTCTACAGACTTAAATCAATTCTACAGACTTAAATTAATTCTGAAAGCGTTCTCGACCAAAAGTTCCCCGCTCTGCGCTGTTACTCCCTGGTTCAAAAAATCCTCAGATACCGAAGCAACGTGCGAAGTAAAAAGCTCAACTACATCTGGTCCATCATCTGCTCTTTGGTCGCCTAGAAATATAGACAGCGGGATACCACAACCCCCCAATCTTTGCCGAAAGAAACCTCCAAAACACTCCATTATTTTCCTCGTTTTAACTTAAATATAATCAGAATAGCGCTATTGTGTGAAAACCTTGCATTCATCCCTTAACTTATTCTTAAGTAATAACGATATACTCCTGTGGATTTGAAAATTTTCTACAATAGCATCGATGTCCTGCAAGCAATACAGCCAAAGTGATAATATCACATATTACTAAAGGAGTAGCCTTTGAGACAGATATGTAGTAGTTAGTAGTTGGAAAAACAAAGAACAAGATCTGAGTCGGTCGCATTGCAAATAAAATTGTATTCGTTTAATCCTAAAAACGTGAATTTATCATATACTAAAATTTCTAATCGCTATTTACATTTTTGGCACAATGTACCTGATTATAACCAGGTAGGTTATAATCAGCAAATATGATAACTTTATGATCTTTATATACCTTCATTATATTTTCTAGATCATCATAATAAACAACAATTATGACCCTTATGAACACATACTCAACACTCAAAGATTTAATAGACAGTAAACAAGAGTCCTAATAGCTACTGCCACGCCACCACCCCGTGTTTTTCCACTTGTTGTAGAGTCTCGGTCAAGGCAATAAACGTTATATGAATCACATAAAAACTTCACTGTCTTTTATTTCTGATGTCAGCTAACTTTCAGACATTATTATAACATCATATACAGAAATTGAAGAAGCGAGCTACAAATCCATAAGCTTCGTACGTAAACCTCTAACATTTTGAAAGCACATTGTCAAGCAGTGTACATGAGTACCGTTGGCGTCTATAGTACTTTGTAATATTTTGATACGAACTTGGGTTTTAGTTGTAGACTACACAACCCCAAATTCTCCTTTATTCCTACGAGTTAGCAGTTCTTCACTACACGGACAATATTAGTTTTCTGGATACCAATATAAATAACTCTGAGGTATAAAAGTTTTATTGTATCTCGATTATCTGAGCAATTGACTGGGTAGAGACGCATTGGTAATTCCATTCTTCACTATCTGGAAGGAATAAGCATAATGAACTTCTTTTATTTTTAAATTCAACAAATTACCCGGAAATTATTTCTATTTGTGAACTGGTTAAGGCCTGAAAAATTTTTCATCTCCAATGAATACATTTTGCTATAAAAAAACTGCCGATTATCAATAATGTATGGAGGTACCATGATAATGGTGAGACGCTCCTTCTTAGGGAAACATAATTTTAATAGTAAAAATAAAGATGATTATTAAAAGGAAAAACAGTTTTTGAGATGTCCATGATTTTCTCACCACAATATAAATTCTGTATTATATGTGTTTATTATATTCCTTCTTCTAATGTTGTTGAATTTTTTGGTAAGCTTGAAAAAATCATGTCTCTGCCAAATCGGGCTCATATTGTTTTGCCGGGAGATTTCAATATTGATTATAACGAAAAATATTCTGTAAATACTATTAATTTGTGTAAACTTCTTCAGCCGTACAATTAAGTAGTGTATGTAAATTCTTCCGATCATACTACCCAATTTTCTTCTTCAACCATTGATTACTTTTGCACATCTTTGAATTCATGTCATATTGATTATTCAGTAGTAAGCACTGGTTTATCAGGCCAGAGGCTTTATTAAGTATATATTGAAATTCAAAGAAAAAGTAAAAAAGTAGTGCCAATTTCAATAATATTAATCAGGAATGAAAATTTCATGTAATACTTCAGCAAACCTTGAATTAAACAAAGTTGTGAGGATGGGATCTTGGTTAAGACTTTTTTTCATTGCCTGAGGGGGCATTGCTAGCCCTTCTGATTATTCCTGGCTTGTTGGTAGATATCATGGGAACTTGAAGAGTGCTATACCACTACATAAAGGTGGAGATTTGAGCGATCCTCGTAATTTCAGGCCTATCTGCCTATCTCGTTACTGTCCACTATATCAAAGGTAATCGAAAAATTAGTAAAGGTGTGCTTATTGTCTTATCTTAAGCGGAATAACATCATACATCCTTGCCAGTTTGCATACCAATCTGGCAGAAGTACTGCATGCAATATTTCAATTTTTGAAGGACGTGTACTTTCGTCTGAGTAGTGGAGAGTTAGCTGCAGCAGTGTTTTGTGACCTCCGAAAAGCCTTTTTTTGACTGTGTAAATAACAGAACAAGCTTACTGTATGTGGTTTCAGAGGAGTGGCTCTGGATTGGTTCCGGTCCTACATTGATCACCACACACCGAGAGTTGCCATTGGTGGTGATACGTCAGAAACTGGTGACATTAATCATGGAGTCCCACAAGGTTCATCAGATCTGGGCCCAATTTTTCTCTTGTATGTCAATGATTTAGCATCAGTTTGTGTTGGAGGAAAATTTACATACTTTGCGGACGACACAACCACCCTGTTGCGTGATTCCGAAGTTACTGTGTTGAGGGAAAAAATTTCGATGGATCTACCGAAGATCAGAAAGTGATGCAACGTCTCTCAATGTCAGTAAAATCAATGTGTTAGAATTTCGTTCCAACCGCGAAGACTTATACCGGAGAGGTACTCCCCTTGCGAGCAGGATCAAAAAAAGTTTTTGGGGACCTCAACTGATAGACCATTAAGATTTGACTATTATGGGATCGTGTTTTGGGGAAATACCTGTGATATATACTGAAATGGATGATCACGGTTTAGCAGCGAAACTCGTTCATGCGCAAAAACCCTTTGGTCAGGTTTCTTCAAGTTGTGTAAACAAGATTTCAAGTCATTCAGTACCCGACTTGACTTACAAAATGCCAGAGAGAAACTTAAACTAACTTATTGTGTTTAATACAATAATCCTAAATATGATGTTATACTTTTAAGTGCAATACATCGTTGGTTTTGGGAAATCCAATGCTTCCAAAATAGTTTATCTTGATGATAGGCGCCCGAATCCAAAACATCGGATTAAAAAACTGAAAATACCCTTTTGTACAGGAAAGAGGAAAAGATGCTATAGAATTATAAAATTTTATGTTGCTCTATCGGCTTAAATAAGTTGAGAAAATAATACCCATAAAGACCTAATAAGTAGTTTTGTCATTTTGAAAATTATTAATAATTAATATATTATCGTATGTACATTTACTATTTTCATTTTTCTAACCTTTAGCTATAGCCAGCATTTGCTGTTACTGGCTATTATTCAAGATTAATTAAACCTATTTTCAGTGTATAATATATTTAAGTTATATTTTGGGCTTTAATTTATATGTACTTGATATTTGTTCTATGCTTTGATTATCTATATTACAATGAGCTTAATCAATAAAATAATACAAAATTGTAACACATTGTATTTTTTGTACCCATGGAAACAAAACACAGAAAAAAACGGTAAACACACTTTTAGCATTCACAGGACGTATATCTTTCGTCAAGTAAATTAGTATTAAAAATTTATTAAACAAGTAATTCAAACATGTTTCACGTCCCCATTATTAGTACCTACACCGGAGGGTGCATTGTTGTTGGAAATATAGAAAATCCCATGTAAATTTCTCCTTACTAAAAGCCTTTGAATTTAACCTAATGTACACCTTCACTTGTTCTTCGTTTGTTCTACTTTTTTTCATTGTCTTCATTGCTCAATCCTACACTAATCTAAATATCTGCTTCCCTATCACAGAATATAATAGTTAACACAGTTTGTGTCCCCATTTCTCATCAGTATATAATGTTAGTTTTAAGTCAGCTTAGCCCAACTTGCAACACATTACGATTTATGTTAATACTTATTATATTACAAAGACCACTGTGTATATTTTTTTAGACTACTGAAAACTTGAAAATGAGCTCAGTAGTTTTGACCCATTTTAAAACCATATGCTTCATGACTTACTCAACATGTTGGGTTGGTTAACTGCGGCCAAACTCTCTTTGCTGCATTATGATATTTAGAACATTACCTCATTATTTAAATCATGAAAACTATAGACCCATAAGCATTATACCAGTAATTTCAAATTGGTTTTAATCATTCTATGAAAACAAATGTATCATTATGTGATGTTATTATTGTTCCATCTCAGTATGGATTCCGTGCAGGTAGAAACACTGAGGGGGCTGTTCTTGTTCTGGCGGAAAAAAATTGTATCTGGATTCGAGGGTCCCGGCTTTGCCAGAGTTACTTTCTGCAAGGCTTTTGACTACATCTCACATGATATTCTTTAAAAAAAAATTACAATACTATGGCTTTAGTCTTACTTATTCAGTCCTACTTAAGTAACAGAACTCAAACTGTATATTACAATAATAATTTTTCTCTTTATAGTTTACATAAATGATCTTCCAGCTGCTGTCACCTCTACCTGAATGCCGACGACACAACTTTGACAAACACAAGTAAGTGTTTGTATTTTCTGCAATTAGATATGAGTGAGTCACAGTTGAAGGTTTTGCAACGGTTCGATACCAACCAACTATGTCTCAATACAAAAAAAAAACAAAAATATGATTTTTACACAACGACTGGTCAGTGTAGATCAGCTGGTTGTGAAGTTCTTAGGAATCTATATGGATCGAAGGTTGCTATGGGATGAACAAATTCAGTTTGTCTCTGGAAAGCTTTCGAAAAATCTCTTTCTCCTGAGGAATTTACGACCCGTTGCGAATTGTGAAACCTGTAAGTATGCATATTTAAGCCTCTTCCATTCTTATTTATCGTATTGGATTCTTGTTTGGGGATATTCACCTAGTTCTAACAGAGTGTTTGATCTGCATAGAAAGGCAATCTGAATAATCTTAAAGAACAAATCATGACACTATCTTCACAATATATATAAAATAAAATAATCTTTATTGTATAAAAAAACAAAATCTATACAAAGGTGGAGAGTACTAACAAGCGCATTTTAATAACCACCTGAAAAACAACACACAAAAAGCAATTATAAACAATTAACATTTAATAATAATAATTAAAACCTTAACCCATTATCACTTACATATATCTTTAATTTACTTTTACACATAGTAAGACTTAATATTTTAAAATTATGTGCCAATGAATTATAGAGATACAAAAAGCAGGATTTAAAGAATTTATTTATGAAATAGTATCTCTATAGCATATGGCCACTTCATGAATGTCCCCTCTCACAGTCATTAGTTCAGTAAGATATAGAGGTTCTCTATTGGTAATAATCTTGTAAATGAGACAACCAAGGTGCACATATCGCCTTTGGGACATGTTACAAGTATATACTTCAGCCACTTGTTAACTGACATGATCCATCATAGACAGTCCTTTTACAAACCGAATGCAAGAATTTTGCAGTTTCTGAATTCGGAATTTATTGTGGTATATAAGAAAGGGCCCATATACAATGTGGAAGGTAATTTGTATAGATAATACTAGGCTTTCAGTTAGTATTCTTTTTTACATAGGACGGTAAAATATTGCGATATTCATAGATCGACTTTAGTCTAAAATACGACCTCTGGCAAATACTATTGACACGAGTGTTAAATTTGAACTTTTTATCAATGATCAGATCGAAACACCCCGAAACTTTTAAATAACTTTTTATATTTCCTCCTTTAATTTTTGATATGCATTTTGGCTTCCACTAAATGCCCCTTGAGAGTACTAATGGTCTCTCGAGATGACCTTTTCTTTCAAGCTATCCCCTTACCCCTCCCACTCCTGCCACATGGCGGCCATTAGGCTATTATTCTATGTAGAACTACGGCAGACGAATGTGATAGAATGCAGGAAATAGGCCTCACACGTTCACTGCGTCTGCTCCCCTTCTAGCGGGGTCGTTAGTATCCACCTGAGCGGTTGAGTCTCCCGCTTCCCCCTGAAATAAAGCAACTAAACCGAACACGTGGAACCACTTATGTTAAAAACACAGAGGTCGTCTGCCTTCGACAAGGCGATTCGGAAGACTGTTGAAGTTCTATCTTTTTTTTATATCATAAGTTAACCAGGGGGACAATGGTGATCAACAAGAGACAAAATTGTATCATTAAACATACTCACTTTTGAATTAATATTATCAGAAATATAAATATTCCGCCAGTCAATACCTTTGAGAGCATTTTGAAATTGAAGAGTTTACCCCTTTCAGGTTCCTACTTACTATTACTGTATCTACAATTTTTGGTATTTTACATTTTATATTACAGTAAACTGCCTCATGGTCAGTTGGTATGGTCTCGCAGGATAAAACACCACTCTCTAGGATCAGTTCCTTCTTATTGACTAAAGTTAATCTATTAGAGAATCATTATTTTGTGTAATTCTAGTAGGATTAGTTATTATTTGATCTAGATTAAAAGAACCTGCAATATCACAGAAAAACTTATACTCAGCACTACTTTGATTTAAAAAGTTTAAATTAAAGTCACCAGTGCAAATAAATATATCACTACTACATATTAACTCTGGGATCACATCATATAGGTAACCTAATTCATTATAAGGAATTTATGATGGACGATAGACGACGCCTACAGCGAGGTTAGTCTTACTACATTTTAGAGAGCCACAGGTGGTCGATTCCATTATTAGTGAGCGTTGTTTTTGATATTGCTGCATTAAAATTATTCCATAGATTGCGACCGAATATATTTAACCATATTTCTGAAATTGTGATAACGTCAGAGCCACATTTTTCGATGAAGGTTCTCATGTCCGAAAATTTATTACACACTGATCATGGATTTATATGTTCAACCTTAAGATAATTCTTTTTGGTGGAAACTTCATTATTTGGCTGATGAGTTCCACTGTATTGTTCTGGTCTATTTCCTGTAGTTTCGAAAGGGTGTCTTCATAAAATTCATTTTTTTGTTTTGGGGTCTGAAGCCTGTATCCCCGTCATTCCTGGATTTGAAAATATCCATATAACAACTGTCAGGCCAAAGTCATTTGCCAAATATATGTCTTTAACGCCCAACTTAAATGCCGCACTGTTTAGCCTTTCAAATTTGGACGGAAGTTTTTGACATTGATAGGTGTGTAAACTTTGGATCCAGTATCGCGACAATGTCCTCGGGCCTGGTATTAGCATCCGAATAGGAGATATATATCGAAAATAGTTTAGCAGTCCTTTCTCCTGTTTCTATTGGCAACTTTTAGCTTTGGGTGATCAGGACCTGTGCAAATTCTGTCTGAGAGAGTTGTTTGCCACAATGTCCTCGGGCCTGGTATTAGCATCTAAGT
>JAUTXW010001448.1:0-324679 GCA_030620095.1 Kuschelorhynchus macadamiae | reverse complement strand
TTTTTGATTTAAAATAGTACCTTTAATCTTTTTCATAACTGATTGAAAACTTTTTAATTTTGTACTGCTTCTTTTTTTCCCGCTAACTTTTGGTCTTTTTGCCTTTTTGCTTTTCTGCTTCCGAGGTTTACTTTTTTTAATTGCTGCCATGTTTACTACTTTCTGTTGGAAAAGTTTTTAATACACTAAACGTTGAAGCCAGATAAATGAAAATATATACTATTATCATCAGAGTTATCTATCTTTCGTTTGAGTGCCCTATTTTGATGTTGTTGTTGTTGCAAATCTTGTTCAATCTCGTTCTCTAAGTTCTTTCGCTTCCTATCATCATCATCATTCTCAATAAAATTAGAAGGGTATTTCATTTTTTCCTTTATTTTCTTCTCATGATAATTATCATATTTTTGTTGTTTAATTTTTGTTCCCTTTTTGACTTGTTTTCGATACACCTTTCCAGTTTGACCTTTTACTTTTTCGAGTTTGTTTAGCAAAATCTCCATCTTTTTCACATAATCACGCATAGCCTTCACACTGTGTTCCATTATTGTTTTAAGATACTTCTTATCATGGACTCTATTGTATGACTGATTTAAATTGGGGTTATTACTCAAACTTATATCCCCACTGGTAGTACCCATACCTAGCTTTATTTTAGTTTGCATTGCAGCTGAAATACCTGCAGCGGCTAATTTTTCTTTCCAGGATGCATTCGATGAATTTATTCTGCTTAAAGCGTGTTTAAGTAAAATTTTATCTGCCGCATTACGATCTGATATGTTTTGATATTGTGAATAGGCAATATCATGATTTTTACATGCTTCATCTAACGGGTTAATTCCTTTATCACCACGTCGTAAACGTTTCTCTAATTTAGTTCCTGGACCACAATAGTTATACCCTGGAAGATGTAATTCAAATGGAAGTTTGTTTATCATTGAGTTTAACAAACCTTCCCCATTAATCGTTCGTTGTTGTTGTTGTTGTCGATCAATCGAATAATACCTCATTTTAAAAGAAGTAAATAAAGACTGAATATAAATAACAGCGTCTTATGGCTTTATAATTAGTTTTACATCGGATATTTAACATGGAGGAGAAAAAGAAGAAACATATCAAAATTGTGAAACAAAGAACATCTTTAACAGTAAATAATCATGATGTGAAAAAAAACAAAAATATTAAACACAGTATATTATTACCATCTACTGTACGATGCATCATATCGGGACCTTCAAACTGTGGAAAAACCAATATCATGCTAAGCCTTCTTGAACATCCCAATGGATTGAAATTTGAAAATGTCTACGTCTATTCAAAGTCTCTGTATCAACCTAAATATATGTATTTAGAGAAATTATTAAAACCAATAAAAGGAATCGGTTACTATGCATTCGATAATAGTGAACAAATATTATCTCCATCTGACGCTAAAGCAAATTCAATTTTCATATTTGATGACGTCGCGTGTGATAAACAGGATGTTATCAGAGAATATTTTAGTATGGGACGTCACAATAATATAGACTGTTTTTACTTGTGTCAAACATATGCAAAAATACCCAAACATTTGATAAGAGACAATGCTAACGTCTTAATATTATTTAAACAGGATGACTTAAATTTACATCATGTATACTCTGATCATGTTGGTACTGATATGTCATTTGACAGCTTTAAAACCATATGTTCATTCTGTTGGAAAGAACCATTTGGTTTTCTATCTATATTTAAGGATAATAAAATTGATGAAGGTCGATATCGGTTATGTTTTGATAAATATATATATCTGTAGTATCACTTTTATAAATTATTACATAGTTGAACGTTGAAAGTTCATCATCATTATCATCATGGCTCCTGCTCGTACCGCGAAAAATAAAAAGGAAAAAACTAAAGATCAATCAGTTAAGAAAAAAATAATTTCAAAGAGAAAAGATATAAAGAATAAACTAGATATCTTAAAACATGGACAAATAGCCCACGAGAATGTATTTCAGCCTATAACAAAACATTTGGAGGTGATTGAGAACAAATTGGATCGAAAGAAGCACACTCCTGAAAGTTTGATATCGGAACTTAAAAGAAGGGAACAATTTTCTGATGACGATAACTATGATGATGATGATGATAAAGATGACGAGGAGAAACTTTTTGGGGACCATAATAGTGAAGGGGAAAATGAGTCAGTGAAATCGGAACCTATACCCTCCACTTCTATCCCATTAGAGTTTAAGGATACTCCTACAGGAAACAAAATCACACATGCATATCAAACTGCACCAAAAATGAAAAGAAAATTATTTTCTTCCACAACAAAATCATCGTCGTCGTCGTCGTCGTCGTCACGGAAACCATATAATCTTAGAAAATTAATAATAAAAAACGTGCAGGATGAAATCGAAGAAGAGGAAATTAGGAAACAAAGGGAATATGAAAAAGCACTAAATCAAACTATAAGAGAAAAATCATTTTCCGATTATTCTGATCAATATCATAGTTTACCTTTAAAGTACATCAAAAAGTTTGTAAAGGATCCAAATAGTAGTAATTCTGATGGAAAATTCCAAGTAAAGTTTGATAAGGATATCGAACGGTTTTCTATCGGTAACAAAACGATAGATTTCGATGGAGCTGATTTGATAATTGCAGGAAAAAAATATAAAGGCACTAATGGATTATATGGCTTGTTATTTAATCAGAATGTTCCCACCATCTATACAAATGATGACGCAAAAAACTATACTCACATATTATTTAAAACAAATGCTATCAAAAATGTAAAATCAAGTAAAAATAAGAAATTTAGAAAATTTATTGAACCAATAATAAATAAAACTGAGAGTAATTATACCAGTCCAACTGATGATGATGTTTTGAAACAGGGGAGGGAATGTCTATGAAACTTTCAAACAATCCTATTGATTACGTTTTTTGGGATGATCCTAATGAATTGGTTGAGAGATTGGAGCTACTAGTTGCGTCTCAGGCTGCTGGTAATACAAATCACGTTAACGAGATTAATGCCATTATTGAAGAATTACGAGAAGCCAATATAATAGAATAAAAATATGTCTAAATTTGTAACCAAAGTAAAAAAAGATATTGTTGAAGAACTCCATAAACCATCAAGAGTAAATTTTAAAAGGAGGAAGGTTATTATCAAATCTCTATTGGACTTAATGCAAGCTGATTTGGTTGATATGAAAGAATACGTACAAGAAAACAAAGGATACAAATATATACTCGTCGTAATTAACTGTTTTTCTAAATACGTTTGGGCTTATCCGTTAAAAACAAAAACTGCCAAAGAGGTATCTAAAGCGATGGAAAATGTATTCAAAGAACAGACACCTATACATCTCTGTACAGACGCCGGTGGTGAATTTACTGGAAAAGAAATGATGATTTTAATGAAAAAATACAATGTCAAACATTATTTAGTTTACAGTGAGAAAAAAGCATCTATTGTTGAACGTGTAAATCGAACCCTTAAAGGAATGATGTGGAAAGAATTTAGTCTTCAAGGATCATACAAGTGGTTTGATATATTAAAACAAATCGTTTATTCCTATAATAATCGAGTACACACTACCATAGGTTTAAAACCGGCTGAAATTTCAAAAAAGCATGAAAAACTGCTATTAAACACAGTTTATAATCAAATTAAAATGACATCGAAACCAAAATTCGAGATAGGTGACCATGTAAGAATTTCCAAATTTAGAGGAGTTTTTGATAAACAATACCAACCAAATTGGTCAACAGAAATTTTTAGCGTAAAAAAAGTTCAACTTACAAATCCAGTGACATACCTACTTCAAGATGCAGAAAAACAAGACATTAAAGGAGGATTCTATGAACTTCAATTGCAAAAAGTTAAATATCCAGACATTTATTTAGTGGAAAAAGTGTTAAAACGTAAAAATAATAAAGTATTTGTAAAATGGTTAGGTTTCAGTAATAAGCATAATAGTTGGATAGATAAAAATAATGTAGAGTGACTTAATAAAATAATTTTGTTTCATGTACGTTTTATTTATTATATATTATTTACATGTTTTCTACAAATAATTTATTTATCTTCAAACAGAAAAACAATATTTATAATTATATAACAACTTGGCGTTTGATAATGCACAATGCCAAGTAGTGCCATATGGATCCTTGTGAAAGTGACATTCGGGAACTTTCTTAAACTTGCTTAGCTTCGGTTCACTCTCCAGAGGTATTTTAAAAATTTTTTCTGCACTTATAAATTTTCTTAGAAAATTCACCTTTTCATCTCCTTTGACGTATATTTTTGGGGCATGATATCTTTTCATCACATGTTCTAAGACATTTGCTATTTCGTTCAAGTCTACTAAACCAGACTCCCATATTAGACCATGATATGAGTTTTCGAGATAAGATATCGTTTTTAAATCCTGGCCTTTTAACATGCTTTTGTTATATGGTGGTTTGAAAAGAAAATTTGAACAACGTGTTCCATCATACACAGCTAGTTCTTTTGGAATAAATCCAGAGGTACAATTAAATCCCTGGATATCAAGACACAAAATTGAATTTTCTCCTGCCATAGTTCGAGTTACGAGACACTATTGACGCCTAGTTCAATCTACTTTCTTTTATAAATAAAACTCTACCACTTTTTTTTAATTATTATTCTATTGGTGAGTAAAAATCACGTGAATTTACATCACACCCACTAAATAAAACTAAAAACAAATAAAATAAACCATAGTAGTTTTTTTACATTTTAATTTCAATATTTTTGTACTGTTCTATTTTGACATTAAAATCATAGACCTAATACTATTTACACCAAATACATAATTCACTAAACAAGTATCACAAAATTTTAATAACTTTACTCTATGTTTTAAGTGTTTATTAATATTTTTTTCAACTAAACAATTACATATTTGACATAAAAATTGTATTCTTTCAAAATCCATTTTGTGTAACGTACAGGGTCTTATTATAATAAATATATAATTTGACATGTACTGTAAACAGTAAAATTTACACTAAAAATTTCTCCTAATTCTGTCTGACCAGTGCTGTAAACAGTGGAATGTGCACTAAAAATGTCTTTTAGTTCTACAGGCTTACAATCAAGATAAATATTTTTATTTCGAAAATATCTGGCAGTATACCAGTTACAATATATATCTGCAGGTTCATTAATATTCACAGGAACATATGTTAAGTTTGATACACTGTCTTTTAAGTGAGGCACTAGACCTATTTGCTGATTAGCCAAATTAAATATTTTATCGTTTGGCTTTACATTTTCATCAGGTTTTATTAAATCATAATGTATGTGAAACCATACATTATAACCAGTGTCTTGAAATGTTCTTAAACCAACATTTCTCAAAATATAATATCGTCTATTATTAATTAAAACAAAATTATAACTGCGCTCTTCTGGATAATATTTCTTTGTCGTCGTCGTCGCCGTCGTTGGTTGACTATTAGTTAGGACACAATAATTGAAAAGAATACCATAGAAAAGTAAAACAAATTTACTCATTATTTTGCAGCCTTCTCCTTCTTTCGTACTCTTCTTTTAAATAATACAAAACGGTATATCTATTAATACTCTTTTGTCCGTTAACCTCTTTGTGAATTTTTTCACAGCGGCAAAATGCACAGATGTTTGGAGATATTGAGTTCCCTTTACACTCTTGACACGTTCTGTTGACTGGAACAGGCATATATTACCACCAGTCTGGTTCGTGATCGACTGCTATTAAATCCTCTGTATTTTACATATATATTAATTACTTTAAGTGCTATACGTTTTTTATCCCCTGGTATAAGCTATTATTCGAAACAAATATTATTTATTATAACAACATTATTATTGATCATCTCAATACTACACAAAGATCTCCTTATCTACATCCTCGACCTTTTCTTATCTGCGAACCTGACCTCTAGTCTTACGTCGTCGAAAATTAAAACAAGCTATTCTCGGTATTTTTCCAAAAACTAATATTTTACGTATTTATTCAAACATTGCTCATCTCAATACTACACAAACATCTCCTTATCTACATCCTCGACCTTTTCTTATCTGCGAACCTGACCTCTAGTCTTACGTCGAACATTAACAGAAAAACAATTCTCGGTACTCGACCTTTTCTTATCTGCGAACCTGACCTCTAGTCTTACGTCGAACATATTCATTTTAATTAACAGAAAAACAATTCTGGGAATTCGGCGAGGCGAGGCTCGGCTCTTGTGATGACGCGAAGCTCGCTTCTTGGAAGTTTTTTTCAAAAATCACACCTACCTGTGCAAACCAGGTGTCACGCAAAAGACAGGTGCACAAAAGTGACAGGTAAACACTTCTTGCAGGCAGGTGAGCCGAAGAGCTCCTGGGACCGATCGGTGGTCAAGATGCCATCGAGGTGTCCCAGGACCGCCCCTGCTATACTACTTACATATACAGCATCCTGAGAAATATAATGTATGGGCTGGAGTTTTGAAAAATAATTGGTTCATTTTTTTATTAATGAAACTCTTACCAGACCCTTATACTTGCAACTGTTGGAAGACACTTCAAACTGTTATACCTAATTAATTGCAGCAACCATTTAACCACTGAACATGACGTTATTGATTATGATCTATTTTTGCAGCAGGATGGAGTGCTCCGCACTTTTATTTACCCGTCAGTAGATCTCTTGTTAATCCGTTTCCTATGCGCTAGACTGAGCGTTGTGCAGCTGTTGAATGGCCAGCACGGTCGCCGGACCTTGCTCCATTAGGTTACTTCAAAAAGCGTGCGTTTTTTATACCACCAAATAATTTACAAGAACTACAATAAAAAATGGGTTTTGGCAAACATACTTTCCCATATATGTATAAATGTCCACGGTTTTCTCAAGTTGAGGTTTATATGCAAAAAATATAATAAAGTTGTCTTTTTAAAATATGATTAGTTTCTTTATTAATATTTAGCGTTTTAAACCTTTAAAAGAACAGTATGCAAAATGAGGAAATACATTTTTCCAGTCTTACCGTTTTTCTTTTAAAGCTGAGCGCTATAGAAATAAAAAAATATTTGCTTTTTTAGAGCTCTTGTTTTCCCTAGGGCTACTCCGTGTATTGGAAAAAAGGTTTTATATACAAATAGATAAAACAAAATTTGACTTGTTTTTTTTTAACTAACCGCTTTAAAACAAAATATATTTGCACTTTTTGAGGACTGCTTCATGTTTCTAGAGCTAACGGGTAAAAAAATTATTTATTTTCTATTTGTTTTCTTTTAAGATATTAAAGGCTGTCGATAATAATTCGTAACATAAATCAAGTAAACTTCTTTCCACAATACTTGACTACTCTTTTTTAGGCCTGGTCGTAAAATAGATTATTTTTACGAAATAAAAGGACTGGGGGGAAATAGGTCTTCCACTGAGAATTTTAAGTCTAGGTCTATTAGGAACACTGCTTGTCCCCAGTACCGACCGCCATATCAGCCAGTGAGGGTCGTGATTTTTCGAATTCATGTAAGTATTACGCTATTATTACAAAAAACTTTATTTTCTCCATTTTCGTGAATGTTGAAGACGTTTGGTTGTAAAGCCTAGTTTTTGAGGTAGTTTTAACATCTGTGCCATAAAGTGTGTTGCTTATTTATTTCTAAAAACCTACTCCTAATGCTTTCTTTGAAAATAAATTTCCTGTTTTTTTTATAAATTGTTAACAATTAAATGAACCATACCGTGGTGTAAAATGGATCATCCTGTAAAATGTGTTAATATCGGTCTATTTATTTTTAGCATGGATACATTATACAAAAAAACTTGGACGGAAAGGAAAATGCAATTACGACTCTATACGTACAAAAGGCTATGGCACCCATTCGAGCAAGCCATTTGCCTATGAGGGAGGCCTCGCTTCAGTTTGGGGTTCCAGATAGCACCATCCAGAGAAGGTTTCACGAAACGCATCCTCTGAAATATGGTTGCCAGCCTGTTTTATCCGAAATCGAAAAAGACAAATTAAAGGGGGTGCTGCAAATAGGTGCTGAATGGGGATTCCCTTGAAAAGGATCGATATAAAGGGGAGTAGTCCAACAGTTTTTAAACCGAATCCTTCATGGGCAGACATCGAGAGCTGACTATCAAAGTGGCAGAAAACATGTCCATAGAATCATGGATGTATCAAAGAGTAACACAAGATTGCTTTCACCATAGCTGCAGACGGCTCGTTATTGCCTCCGTATGTTGTCTATAAAACCAAACATTGATACGCGGGTTGGTCCGAGGAAGGCCTGGAAGGTTCCCGTTACAGCAGAACCCTTAGTGGGTGGTTCGACACCGAAGTATTTGAAGATTAACTTGAAACGATATCACTACCTTATTTCAAAAAATTAGATGTGCCAAAGTTACTTATTGGTGATAACCTAAACAGTCATATTACAGTGAAAGTCATTGAAGAATGTGAAAACAATATCACTTGATTTCTTTTCTTGCCTGCAAATTCCACGCATTAAAGTTTGTCCTTAAAATGATCTTCTGACTATACCTTAAGTTACTGTTATTACTAATTTTACAGCTGGTCTCTTGAAATATAACATCGTTTCCATTGTGAAGTCGAAGTGAATTGTAAATTATTTTATCTGTTATCTAATATTTTAAAGGCCTCATTTTAAATCTACGCAAAATACTTCATGCTTGCAACCTATGACTATGAAATTGCTTTGATACAAGAAGTCAAATAGAACCATGTATTATAAATAAGATATATTTGTTTTGATTTTACTTTGAATACACCCAGTAAGGTTGCACAAACTCCTTAATGTCCTATTTTTATTTATTCTCTTTAGCCCACTATTTTCCAAATTGGCTACTTAACATTCATGTCACTATTTATTCGCATCCAAAATACTTACATCTAACTGCAAGAAGTCAAAGTTTTAGGACAAATCTTAAGGGAGAAAAAAGGGCACTTTGATAAATTGAGGATGTATTAAGTCAATTTACAAAACACAGCCGCATTTCTTAGGGGATGTTGACACATATCTAGATACAACAGGACACATTTTATGATTGGCAAGTTTTGGATCGTTCTTTTTTGATAAGATTAGACGCACATTTTTCTAGGGTTAGTAGTATATACCGCTTTAGTTTCAAATAACTGAAATAAAAAAAAAATACTAGCCTAGTTCGATTTATTCAAAGATAAAACAAAGTGACAATTTAAAACAATAATTTCATCTTTCATCTTATGTAATTTTTAAGCAACAACTGAATTGTTGAAATTAGGCCTTGTTGGTTATATTGCAGTTATTTGTAGAATTACTAATAATACTAGTTAACAGCCATTTTGCGACTATGGTGCAAAAGGCAATTTTTTGTTAATTTTTGGTCGCTAAATGCAAAAATGATTGTAAAAACTTATAAAAAAAGTATTGCTGTTTCCTATGTCTTTTAGACAGTAAAGCAACACACAGCTATTACCAAGTAAAAGAATGGCTTCAGAGAATTTATTCTAGGCTAAACTAACGTAAAGAATATACCTCTTATCGATTCTAAAAAGTTCTGTTACCTCCATTACACATTAAACTGGGATTGATGATAAATTTCGTAAACGCATTAAATAAAGAAGAAGATGCGTTTAAATACCTTAAATAATTTTTTCTTAAAAATACTAAGGTATGAAAAGCTTGGTTAAAAACTAAGTGATGTTGAGTTAGCTGCGTGGAAGTATTTTAAAAGAATTGTTTTTAGGAAACAAATAAGAAGAAAACTACGAAAAACTTGTAGAAGAACTACTTGAAATGGGCTACCGCATGTCTCCTAAAATACATTTTTTGCACTCCTATTTAAATTTTCTTCCCGAAAATTTGGAAGCGATTAGTGACGAGCAAGGAGAAAGGTTCCCACAAGATGTATTTAAAAATGAAGCAACGCTACAAGCCAGATGGGAAACAGCTATGATGGTGTTTGTTGATTAGTGATAATTATGAAACTTATTGTAAACAGGTATGTACGTATATATATATATATATATATATATATATATATAGCCTTTATTCTAAATAATTTTTAAATAGCAGTAACATCAAGCAAGAATTCTGAACTTTTTGTAAGCGGTATCAATAAGCAGCATCAACACAGGGGTAATAAACACTAATACAGTGATTAAAGTGGTAGAGTACTAGAGCATCGCATAGGAGTTTGCGAGTCTCCCCGGAAAAATAATACCTACGAGAATATATAAGCTTAAGATTGCCATACGCAATTCTCAGCTTGTATAGTACATGTTCTCTAAAGCGAATATTAGAGTCCAACGTTAGACCCAGTATTTTACAGGTGTTGGTATATGGTAACGCTACATTCTAAAGTTTGATTTCTATGCTGTTGATTTATTAGGGTTAAGTTTAAGGAAGTGATCTGACGCTAAAGCCTGAAATCTAGACAAGTCTGCGTTAATGAATGCCTGTGCTTCCGCGATTTTATTTTCTGTAAATGACACATATAATCTGCATAAAAATGATCTGTGTAATGAAGGGTCTTATAAAAATTTAAGGTATATACTGTATACAAAAGAGGGCCTAAGATGCTGCCCTGTGGAACGCTGACAGGGACATCTAAACTATTCGAGTAATGTCTATCATAAACAACTTGCTGAGTTCTACCAGAGAGAAATGATTGCAGAAATCGATTTGCATTATTGCAGAAGTCTATAAGGTGGAAAACTGAGTAAAGAACCTCATGATTGAGCATATCAAATGCTTTGCTGAAATCAAGTGAAATTAGAATATCAATCTTATTGTCATCTAATCCTTTAAGTATAAGTCATCGGTTATATCCGGCAAGTCACTCTCACAGCTATGATTTGGTCTAAAGCCTGATTGTTGTTAGGTAATATATTATGTTAGTTTAAAGATGCACGAATTTGTTTTCCCATTATTTTTTCAAGGACCTTAGATAGAGTCGGCAAAATACTAATGCGACGCAGGTGGCTATAGTCTGTTGGATTATTTATCTTAGGCAAACGTATTACCTCAGCCATTTTCCATTTAGAAGGAAAATATGATATTAATATGCACTGGTTTATAATGTGAGTGATAACTGGAATGATAAATGGGCAGCAAATACGAATCCTAGTGATGTTTATCTTGTCCGCCCCAATATCTTTGGATTTTATATTCTTTATTATTTTCAATATTTCAATCTCTTTAGACAATATAAAATCAAAGAGTTCGATATTATTATCTAATCTGTTTGAGTTATAGTACTGTAGAATTTCTGGTTTCGGAGAGTTGTTTTTAGCTACAGAATCAATAAAATAATGATTAATGCTATTCGGATTACTTAGGCTAGACGGCAAATCAAAATTAGTTTGCTTTATTAAATTTAATCTTTTTAGTTCTTGTTACTGCCCCTTTTGATCAGAATTTTTTAAGTTTGTACGCAAATATATCTTTTTTTCGCTTCTTATTGCCGACGTGTATTTTCTTAATTGCTTGTAATATTCGTAATGCTCTGGACTTTAAGACCTTTTAAGAGCTTTATTCCGTAATGTCTGAATAAGTTTAATATTTTCTGTTCTCCACGGGGCATATCCATAGTTTCTATTTTTGCGAATTTGCTTGATGGTAGCACGTCTATCAAAGAGTTTTGAAATTAGAGAATTTAGATATTCTAATTTTTCGTCTATATTCTATAAATAAAATAGCCTGTAACAATCTAAGTGCTGAAGATCTGTGTTAAATTGTTCAAAGTTTATATTTTTTACTGACCTATAAAAAAAGCTTACAGGTGTATCTAGCGTTTCACTTAATTTGATTTTTATAAATGTTAGGAAGTGATCCCCTCTATTTGCGTCCCTAACTCCCGATTTTTCTACATCATTCATGTTGGTAAATATTAAATCAATTAAGGAGGAGGAATACAAGGATAGATGGGTAGGTTCTTTAATAACTTGAGACAATTGAAATGTAGAAAAAATACCCTCTAAATAAGAAGTATTATGAGAATTAATGTTAAGTATGTCACCCTTAATATCCCCTAGGTAAATTATGTTATCATACCCCGAGTATAGATTTGATAAAATATCCTTTAGATTGTAAAAAAAAATGAACGACATTTGAGTTCGGGGGTCTATAAATAGTACCAATAATAATAATTTTATTATGAAGTTCAAGCTTTATCCAAAGCCATTTTAAAAAATCACAGTTAACCGATATAAGTATCTGACCTACAATGATGTTTCTGACATATATGCCGACACCACCTCCTCCTTTGTTATGACGGCTTTGACCAAGAAAATTATAGGAATTGATATTTACGGCAGCTTCGTTAATGCTTGGTCGCAATCATGTCTCCGTGACACACACTACGTCATAGTTCTGATCATGCATACTACCCTGAAAATTATCAAAATTTGCCAACAGCGAACGTGTATTCACCTGAGCAATGTACAAACTCATGTTGCTTCGTTTAACCAATATTCATAAATATAATGAATAAATAAATATTATAAACGTAGTCCACAACAAATGAACAAACAGCAGTGAAACAAATTAAACAGAACTGGGCCGCCGAGGGTAATATTATCGGCAATAAAGAAATTAAAAAGTGTAGATGTACATATATAAATAAAAAGATGTTAATTTAGTTCTAAAGTCTGTACTATAATTGGATAACATAGAGAAAAAAATCCAAGGGACATACAACCGTAACAAAAGTATGTATGTATATGTATATCGAATTTTAATTATAAGATATGTTACCTGTAATAAATTACTAAAATTAATACCCGATAACTAGAGCAAACAGATTACGAATATATCTTTTGAAACCTGTTTTTTCAAAATAGACTTGTAAAAAATGAATAAGG
The DNA here is from genome assembly GCA_030620095.1 of Kuschelorhynchus macadamiae. Classification (NCBI taxonomy): domain Eukaryota; kingdom Metazoa; phylum Arthropoda; class Insecta; order Coleoptera; family Curculionidae; genus Kuschelorhynchus; species Kuschelorhynchus macadamiae. Next base: position 311,815 of record JAUTXW010001448.1, on the reverse strand, counting down.
TCTTAATCAAAAATTACCAACGTAAACATGTAAGATAAAATTATATTATATATCCTATCTATTATTAATACAACGACAAAAATAATCCAAAACTTGTAGAGTATTTAACAAAAAATAATAGTATCTAAAATTAGTATAACATACAATTGAAGCTTAATACAATATACTTAAAATTAAAAACAAAGAACGGTTAATTGCATAAGAAGTTCCAAAAATGTCTATGTTTGTTATAGTATTAAAGGTTGCAATAAGAGGGTAATTTTTAATTATCTAAAATCTAAAAACTAGAAGAAAAAAACCGTCTATAAAAAGTAATCTGTCAGTCCTAAAATTTTTTTTCGCTATTTTGTTTAAGAATTTTTAGATTTAAATTTAAAGTATTTCTCAGTATTTTATCACATCTATTAGCCTCTTATCCTTACTGCCCCGAACTTTACTATCTCTTAGGAATTTTACAGTTCTTGCTACATGGAAGGCGCGCAAATTAAAAATGGAAGTGATATTCTCACAAAAATGTATTTTTTTAATTTAAATCACCCAGTCTCTATCCGGGTTATTTAGTTCCGCACATAGACATTTAGTAATGCGTATATACTGTCCTTTCAAATATTTTATTGAGCGCCGGTTTGTTACACCATAGTAAATTTGAACCAATATTTTACCAGTTTCTACCTATAAAATTATTTTCGTGGACCTCGTACATTTGTGGAGATAAATCATTTAAATTTGACACGCGTTATACTGTAAACAATGTCTTTGAAATGGTTATAATATATTTGAAAAAAAACCTACTAGGTGTTATCTTTCTCCAGGTCGCGACACCTTTTTCCCTCCCGAAATTTTTACTGCGACTTCACTTTTTTTTATTTAGAAAAATCAGATTTCACATGTTGTTTTCTAATTTCTTGGTTTCTTAAATTTTAAAAAAGCTTAAACAAATTTAAACTTTAACACCATATATCTCAAAGACTAAGGCCTTCCGAACATATATTTACCTGAACTTTTTGTGTAAAATGAACCAAAAAATTACATCCTGCATTTTTAGCAATCAAAATAAAAATAGAAAAAAATTACGTAAAATTATAAATGTGTACAGCCTTAGCATTTTGCTAACTAACGTCTAAACGGTACTCAAAATATCGAATTGAAGTATGAAATGAATAAGTTAGAAAGCAAAATGATTTTCTAAATAAAAACAGCCAGTGACAAAATTTGAAGGAGGGGGTAAAGCGGGTCAAGACCTTTTGTAAAATGTATTACTGACATTATTAACGACATTGCTTACAGTATAGTGTGTGTCAAGTTTGAATGATTTAACTCTAGAAAAATAAGTGGTCCACGAATAAAAAACTAAAAAAAATAAAATTCGGACACCCTGTATCTCAAAAACGAAGACCTTACGGGACACATCTATATGAACTAAGTCCTAGAATAAGCAAAAAATTATGTCCTTCCTTTTGACCTGTATACGACAAAATATTAATAAAAAGTTTTAATTTCAAAAGGTTTAAAAACACTTACGTAAAAAAATTCGAAATAAAATACATATGCATAAGTGTTTTTAACTAATTTATTGTTTCATATATAATAAGTAACGCTGAGATCACAAAAATAGCAGCAAAAATATAACATAAAGAAAAGATTTTGTGGGATCTTTGTACAACATAGCAAAAAATCTTACCAAACTATAGTCAGTTACATACGTTGCTTAACTAACCCAACCTAGGGTGAGGAAAACACGAAAAAGGCAATAAAAAAGTGCTGTGAACTTACTAATATATCTATATATATATATATATATATATATATATATATATATATTTGTTTTTCTTTTAACATGGCCGTGAAAGATTTTTTGTATATTAGGCCAAATCATGAAGTGAACCAAGCTTTTCCTCGACCACTTTCTACGCGTCTGATAAATATGTATTAACTTAATCAATTGCCCAATTTATGAATTATTTACATTACATTGTATAAACTGGATACATTTGGAACCAACGTTTCGGAGCGATTTTTGTTTTATATTTTAAAATCAAAATGAAAATAACTTTTTCCATTAGCTTTTTTCAAAATAAAAAAAAAGATGCGGTATTCTGCGATTTTTGAAACAATTGTAAAATTTGCCAGTTAACAAGAATCACGTGACTAACTTTTTGATGAATGTCATTTGAACAAACATTTTTTTGTAAAGTCACATTTTTCTCAGGTTAGTTATTTTTTAAAATCCCATATCATGTGGACTTTACTGATCACACTGTATATGCTCTTGGCCTACGTCTGGGCACCCTGTCGTGTAATATAGCAAAAAAAATTATTAAAAAAAGTAAAAATCCGCTACACCCTGTAAAGTATATATCCATATTGTATGTATACCGGGGGATCACGGACTAATGTACGATTATTTTTTTTATAATATCAGTTTAACATTTTATGAACACGTATGGGATACTGTTTGTCAACTTTTAACTCATGCCTGGCAATTTTGTTCACTTCCGATTTAAACGGAAGTACCATCTATAATTTTTTAAAAGAAAACCCCCAAATTTTTGTTTACATTCTGATAAGCTTAAAATTCTCTAAGCGTCAGTTTTTAGATTTTTGAATTTCAATAGAAAATGACGGAGCTATAGGCATTTGTTTTATTCTGCTTAGTTGGCCATGGCCTACAATTTATTTATTTATTATTTACTTATGTAATGCTTAGTGTTATAAAGTTCCATTACAGAAGTACAAAGTATATATTATAACCAACTACTAATCTAAAAGCAAAATCTTACAACGAAAGGCAGAGTTTGCGTCCGACCGTAAAGACGTGGGCAGCGCTCTCCCACTCAACCGACAATTTAATGCTTTTAAGTTCCTAATTTAGACTTGATTAGTAACGTAAAGAAGGAAAATTGACAAAAACTGCCTACATTTTCTTGTTACAGAGTAACTTTTTAGTAATATTTGTCAAAAGCAAGAAAAATTTATTTTTTTTAACGTTTAAACCCACTTATTTTAAAAGCCAAAATAACCAGAATATTTGTATTGCATTTATTGGTAAAATCGGAATTGCTTTAGTAATTATATTAAAATTTTTGAAATTTAACCATAAATAACGTAATAATTTGCATAATTTGTTTTAATACACAACCCATACTCAGACCGATAATGAAAATTTAAATCACTAGGGGCGCTTTCGTTTTCGAAAAAATTTAACCAAAAAATTGTAAAGTATACTAAAAAACGTGTCATTTCTATACGTTTCTTTAAAGGTGGTAGATAATAAAGAATGTTCACTAAACTGGTTCTGTAGGACATGCGTTGTCTTTATTTTTTGGTTTCGCATGGTAACTTTGCCCAATGAATGGTTTTCAAGTGTAAACTAAATACTGACTCCAAACCTACGGGGTTATGTACTAATCGTGTTGGTTACGTGTGAATTCCCCTCCTCTTGTCTACCTGAACTGTGGAGTTTAAGACGGTAGTTTGAACTAGGAGCGGCTTCCATATGTTTCGAATATCGACGCTGAACTTACTAAAAATACTTTTGAGTCATTTCTACGAATCGTTCTCACCAGTGCTGCTCCCCATGAAAAATTTTAAGCTCCGACCACTTCATCCAGGGCGGTTTTTTATGCTCGAGAGTCCAAAGAGCTCTAGAGAAATGACACATACTCGGAGAGAGAAGACCACTTTCTTTCTATCTTCTTTCGTCTCGGCGGCATCACTAGCTATTACGTACTAGTGGTCTATTTACACCGGCATTTAAAATACATAATAACTAGACAAGACTAACAGGGATCTGTGTTCCAGAACCAAAGGTAACCAAAAAGAGACACGGCATTTAAAAAAAAATTTGAAATTCGTCAATTTTTTGTTGGTTATTATAAGAATTGTTTTTGACAAAAGACAAGAAGTCGAAATTAGCTTTTTTACGTTTAACCGATATTATCAGAATACATTGTCAAAAATTTTAGATTTTTAAAATATTCAATAATGCAAGACTCCTTAACACCCCCAAGCAGTTTTCATTTGGGAAAGCATATGTGTTAAAGTGTTGTAGAATAATAAAAAAATCAATGAAACTACCGCGTGTCTAACTCGCACCTAAATTACATCAATTTGCTTATCCAAACCCATTTTAAATTATTTATGTATGAAGACTTCGAAGGTATAATAGAACTTTATATAATTACTAATTAATATAAACTACTTTTAAAAATTACTTTTCTAAAAACAATTTAATCAAAAATAACCAATTAAAAATTTGCCTAACAGAGTTGCTACCTGCAAATACTGTTAGGCAAATTTGCTTAACGGCAACTGAGTGGTCATTATTAAACCATTTAATAAAAACTTGTAAATTTCCTTTACCCATAACTTCCCTCATTATTAGAAATAGTGAAATGTGGCCCAATTTAGTTCGGTACATAGTCATTTAGTAATACATATATACTGCGTCTTTCTAGATTTATATTGGGTTCGGTTTTCTACCTCCATCCGACTGGAGTCCTGTACATGTGCAAACATTTTCTACATTATCAATTAATTGATTTTAACGTAATGCTGAAACAAGTATAAAGCATTACTTTTGTTTGCTTCTGCGTCTTCTAGTAAATTTAATTAATTCAATTATTTTATTATTAACATTTTGGTTTGTTGTGTGTTTCTAGAACTTGATTATTCGTATTAATAAATTTTGATAATATGGTGTATTCATTTTTAATTTCCTGTTGTATGTTCTGTTGGTCTTCTTGTAGAGTGTTAAAGTACGTATTGTACCTTTCTTCGCCATTTAAATAAAAAGTTCCAAAGATTAATTTGTTTACTTACTAGAATGTTTGTAAAAAAGGTTTCTACTAGACAAGATTGTTTACAAATTGTCAAATGTTTATATTTATGGTTTATATATATATATATATATATATATATATATATATATATATATATATATATATATATATATATATATATATATATATATATATATATATATATATATATATATATATATATATATATATATATATATATATATATATATATATATATATATATATATATATATATATATATATATATATAGTGGGCCGAAATCGTCGATTTTTTAAAAATTTTCGATATTGGATTTGGAAAAGCGTAATATACTAGGAAAAATATTGAATGTCCGATATTAGGTGCTCCTGCATGCTTCAAAGACAATATGCTTTCTTCACAGGAGGAAGTTTTGAAGTGTTTTTTATGGATACGGTATGACTTAAAGCTACCCAATTCTAAGAAGGAATCAACAGTTTTCGATATATCAAACAAACTAGCTGATAAAATGTTAGCTTTATGGACAAAAGCTTCAGTTCCTACAGTAAATCGAAAACGTGTACTGCAACTTATTACAGCGTATCACGACAAATACCTTAAACTTGTACGGTATTCAAAATCAAAAAGAAACGAAAACTATAATTTGAAAGTTGAATCTTATAAAAAGAAATCAGAAAGTTATTTGATATTAGCGCTTCCAAATGCGAAAACCCATACAAATGTTCTTGTTCCAAAATCAATAAAGTGCCCTTGAAAGAGCCATCTTTCTTGGTAGACCAAAGGGGCCCCAGAAAATGATTGTAGGATCTGTCGACCTAAAGGAGACATCTAAATTAATAGATAAAGTCAATAGACATGAGAAAGACCAAAAAAAGACTTGATTTACACCAAAGTTCTACAGTGTCACAGTCAGTCACCGAGACAACATTTAAAACGAGTTTATCTACAGCAAGCGAAACGCCGTCTACTTCTGCAAATAATGTAAGTGAAATAGCGCATTGATAAAAAAATACCATTAAATTTCCAACTCTAGCAAAAATTTGCGACAGATATGGTCTCTCTGATAGAGCCGCTGCAGCAGCAGCATTAGCTGTGTTACAGGACAGGCTGTGTTGACAAAAGAAAAAACCGAACTAACAATAGATAAAAATAAGTTGAGAAGGGCTAGAGAAAAATCAATAGAAAATTTCTGTGGCTCGACAAAACCTAAGCCACTAGAGGCATTATATTTCGACGGAAGGAAAGATAAAACTTTGCTTATCGAAGAAATAGAGGGTAAAGCTCACAGGAGAACTATAGTCGAGAAACATATTTCGCTCGTGCAAGAACCAGGTTCTATTTTCCTTGGTCATTCAATTCCTTCCTCTGGGTCCGCAAAAAGTCTTTGTGAAAGTATTTTTGGACTTTTTAATGAAAATAATTACAATTTAAAAAGTTTAGTCGCGGTAGGATGTGACGGTACGGTGGTGATTACCGGTTTAAAAAATGGAGTTATAACTCAACTTACCTGCAAACTTCATGGGAAGCAGCTACTACTAAGACATCTTTTTCAACATCTCGACAATAAAACAACAGGTCCTGCGGTTTTTTCAGGCGTCTTAGGCAAACGCCTAAAACGTAAGCGCAGACCAGAAATATTTGAATCAAATTTGTCTCGCAGTATCTTCTGGCCAATGATCTGCCGATTTATTGAATAGAATCCCAAGAAAAGTGAACCATGCCCGCTGGCTTACCTTAGCCAATCGTCTCTTGTAACTCTATGTTTCAACAAAGGAACCCTCTTCAAACGCAATGCAAACATCATTAAAGAAACACCTGCCGAATTTAACAATGCAAACTTCATTAAAGAAACACCTGCCGAATTTCAATCAGTTTGCAGCTATCCATGTCACACTCAGTCAGTGGAGAGATGTGTTAAACTAGTAACCGACGCTTCTTTGTCGGTTGTTGGTCAGAAAAAAAGAGATAGTTTTATTAAAGTTAGATGAGATTCGTATAAATCGATGCCTAAATTCGAGAGCAAAAAAGATTTCAAGCAATATCTCCCTATATGGATAAGGGTGGGTGGGATGGATCTCGATGAGCAGTCATCTCCTGGTGGTGAGTTCTAGGTTGTTTCTAAACAAGCGAAGAACTGCTCCAAAATGACATTTCCTTGAAAGTCAATATTTTGGTTCACGGTAGAGGGCAAAAGACATATCACTAGAAAAAATGTAAATAGAAATTATCTTTGTAACATTAATTTCAAGAAATTGGGTAGTATTCCATATCAAAATTTTGAAATTTAATTTTCAATTTTTTTTTAATTTATTAAGCTCTGGTAGAGGGCAGAAGACGTTAAAAAATGAAAAAGTCTAAAATAAACTTTCGTTTTAGAACTTAAAAAGGCAACTTGTTTTTGCTATTCCAAATCCAATTTCGTAACTTTCATTCCCATATATAGATTCCTTTGGGTGTTTTAGGTATTGGACATTTTTGGATTGCCTGGATTTTTCAGGATTTGCTTTATACCATGGGGTGTTATCACAAAATCTAAGAATTTGACTGTTTTACAGAGAAATTCAGACTTGTAAATACAGCTCTTTATATTGTCGATGTGTTCATGTAGGGACGTAGAAAAAATTATAGTATCGTACGTACATGCTAAGCATTTTTTGCGTTGGAGGTCTTTTAAGATGTTGTCCATGACTCTTTGGAAGGTGGCAGGAGCTTTGTTTAGCCCAAATGGCGTACGGATAAATCTTCATATTTCCGGTTTCGACATTCAATGCTATTTTATCTAAGTCAAGATTTCTTCCAAGTTTGTCCAATGTATCGGAAATATTTTGCCGCAATGATCACAATGCTTTGTTTTTGTTTATCCGACGCAGCAACTTTTTTTGCTACTATTCAAACTGGAGAAGGCCAAGGGTTGGGAGATTGGCGTATAATTCTATCATTTAGCATTTGGGAGATATATTTTTTGGACCTCTTGTTTATGTAGATATGGCTGTCGCTATGATTAAGTATGAACAAAGATGTCATGTCATGTCTTATTATTATATTCTTTTAATGAAGGTACTTGTACCTTATACTAGGTATTGGTATTACCCGTGCATGTTACTAGGGTATGCTTTGACATACATACGGATTGTCTTGGTTTTCTTAAAAGTTTTCGGGATCAGAGTGATATTCATTATTTTTAAAAGTACAGGTTCTTCTGTATAATAATTGTAGGATAGATTGTTTTCGGAATAAACAGAAATATCTTCTGCTAGGTAGGTAATAAATAACCTTAAGGTAAAAACTTTGTTTGAGAATAGCTGAAATTTTAATTTTGACGGTACTGGGTCTTTTCTGTATGCATAGAGGGAATTCTACTCGTTGAAGAGATGGATGCTAGATAACCTACACGTTGGTTTGAAATTTCTAGAAAATACATTTTTCGATTTTCCAAAAACTGGTCTGTTTGTTACAAAATAATGTTTTACTGCCTACTTTATATATTTATGCGCTCGGTTGAAAAATGCGATTTTAGGATAAAAATATTGATGCTAGAACTTAGACACTGGCTCTGGAATGGCTTAGAAATCACCTTGTTTGTATTCGGGAAATATGACTGAAAATTGTTATAGGAATATAGGGGCGCGGTGATAGTTAGGATGTGTAGACTGTGCGTTATTTGGTATTAGAATTGATTTATTTTGAATTGAGATCTGTTTAAGAATAGACATATATTTGTTGTTCTAGTAAACCATGGTTAAAAAAATAAAGTTTACATCTTCAAATTTTGTATACGTCTAATAAAGTCTAGAACAACTTCACTTCTCTGCCTACTTAAAAAGTTTAGTTGCTGTGATAAAATGTTAGCTCGAGGCGCGCCACGCGGGGGTCGTCGTCCCTCGTTTCTTGCGCGTTTTCTGCACTGTCTTTATCACTTTGGTAGTCTAGCCTAGATCCTTAAGTGGTAGCAGGGCTCTTTCGACGCCTTCTAGCCTCTTGGAACTCGGGGACCTCCTCAGCGGCACTGCCGGGAACATCTGTGCCCTAAGCCGATTCTTTTCTAACGCTTTATGTTTTTTAGATTTAGTCTTTCCTTTAGTCTATTTTGATTATCGTGTGTCCTTGATACTGACTCTGTCCTATCCATGGCACCAATTACACGTTCGGCCGGTGTAACACCGCTGCCAAGAGTTTTTTCCCTTATGTCTTGGCTTCTTACGACTTGTTGTGTTTTATGGGCTTGTTACACAACCTTCTCAGGGGTTGCAGGTTAATTCCCGCTGAGACCCAGACATATTTATGATATATTCACTATCTAGCATGTTGTCTAACTTCTGGGCGAATTTATTCTACATATTTGTTCAAGCCAATGTTCCCGAAGATGGCTAGTTGCTGGCGACGTTTCGTTTGCTTTCTTGTACCTTCTTATGGTTTTCTCAGTGGTAACAGGGTAAGTTTTCTGGGCAGCCAGCCTTGATCTCTTTATATTTGGTACTGGGACCAATTGACTACTACCCTTCCAGTTTTTTCCGAGTGCCACCGTGTTTTTCCGGGATGTAATGTACGATAGTAATCGTAGTCCCTCCCTAACTTTCTCCTCTTTGGTATCCCGAATTTCCAGCTTTGGAGGAATAACTTTAACAGGTGGCACCAGGAATTATCCCTCAAATTCCGGAGGTCGGGAATTTGCTATTTATTTTTGATCTTTGAACCCGTCTGCCACGACATATTTTATAAAACCTGTCTACACTAGCGGGAAAATTCTATAAATTCAAAATATTCGCTTCTGCCAGTAAATTTTTTTAAGGTATGTGTAATTTCTTTTGCGGCAGTAAACGATATCATATATAGGCGAGAATCGGTTAAAATTGTATAAGAAATATTTAAAATGATATTTTCGAGTTCGGTGTCTAATAACCAAATTAAATCTTAAGTAAACGAAAAAAATAGAAAGGAATTCGAACTTTAAAGAAACATTTGAAAAATCAACACACAACAATAAAATGGGATCGCAACTGTGGGTTTTTCTTCCTGGAAGTTCGTTAATCCCAGCAAACAGTTGAAACTGACGATCTTCTGGACAAGGCTTTAGGAACAGCTTGCGAACACTGCCAAAAGTCTTCCTACCTGCTCCAGTTAAATAACTTACTTTTGAAAAATCACCTTTTAAAAAACAATTTAATCAAAAATAAGTAATTACAAGTGTGACTAATCGAGTAACTAGATGCAAATGCTCGAAGGTTAACTGCAAGTGAGGGTTGCGAATGAAGTCAGCCTGAGATCATCTTAGGTGGATTCACTCATCATCAACTTTTTCTGTCAGGCAAAGTCAAATATTTAGGTATATCTAGTAATAATTAAATATATTTTCGAATTTCCAGAGTTCATTTCATGAAATGGTTTACTTGAATAAAAATATTATTTTCCTTTCAAAAAAAAAAAAAAAAAAATGTTGCATTCCAGCGTCTCCGGTCATCTTAAAACCTTAAAGATCAAACATTTCTTTGTGAAAATGAGACAACGATTTGTGCATGCAGAATAGCTAAGATAGTCGTGTAAGGAATAGTAAATAGACTATTACGTGTCCTGCCTTTTGTCCTTTTAGAACGGGTGCGTAATGAATGAAATTGGAGGGATTTGAAATAGTAAAAAAATATCTAAGTAGGCTGTTGCATATGATGTTATGGTAATTAAATTATTTTAACTATTACTAAAACGCTAAGTTAAATGTTCTATTTCTTTACACTGTAAGAGGTTACTCAGTGAGATACATACAATTTTTTTAGATTGGTCCATGCTACGTATTTTTAATGTTGTTTTTTGATCAATCGAGCAGCGCTTTATTATAGAAAGCAATACTACGACAAAATGGCCCTATAAAATGTTCTCTATGAATAAAAATAACAAAGAAAAAACAGCTTGCGAATAAAATAAATTTCTATATGTATACTTAAAATCTTAGGTTCATTATTATTTTTAATGATGAGTATAAAGTCTCTGTCTATGCGGCATTTTGCATGCTCGCGATACCTACACCTAATTTAACGGTAATTTCAGCTTGCCTTAAGGAGATGAGGTTTGTAGGGCTTTGCCCTTAATCATATTATATATTTTGTCCTACTAAACATACTATTATGGAACTATAATTCAGGCTCATTTATTTATTTCTCAGTGATTTTGGAGAGCGAAACCCTACCAACGTTATATTCTAATTTTAGTTACTAGTTATTATTTTGTATTTAATCTCACCAGAGCCAATAATAAGCCTTAAGTAACGATGCAAGGGATATTATTTATTATTTATGTATAGTTTTCGGTATAGATTTCAATGTTGTTCCTCCCAAATAATACAAAAAAGTACTTCTTTTATTGTTTCTAATTGAATTTCTGGTTTGTATATATAAGATAGACCTTTATAGACCCTGAATCCGCCACTACAATTTCGTAATTATTTAAGATAGACCTGTTACTTCGAATAGGCGTCCTGCTTTTAGTTTAGAGTCTACACAGTTTTTGGTGCAATAAATCTCGTAATATTTGGCATAGATGACTGTAAAAGCCACAAACTCATTTTTTTTGTGAATATTTTATTCTGATTTACTTGGTCTTATTTATTATATTCAGTTTATGAAAATAAAACGGGTGTCAACATGCTTTTTTTATTATCTGCTCCAAAGTAAAGATATACTAATTATCTTTGACAATATGTACTACAATATAGGGTATTTTGGTGTGAGACAGCGGGCGGGACATCTGTGTAATATAATTATTTAGTTTTTGCTAATGTATGGTATCGACGGGCGTATTTTGAATCATACCTTTATTCAACACTCCTGACGTCAGAGATCGCGCTGCCGTCGGGTATACTTCCAAATGCAGAAATGAGCAACTAGTCTAATTAAATTATACCCTGATTCAACATTTTGTAACGTTTTGGCAGTGCTGGCGTCGGGTATACTTTTACGTGGAAAATTTCGCAGCGTGGGCATTAAAAATATACCCGATTGCAACAAAGCAATATATGGCTTATTTTCACGCGCGGGCTGACGCAATGTTTGTTTACTTTTTGTCAACTCGTTGAAGCAAGTGTAACGGTTAAAATAAAATAGTAATTTTAAGTGGTTTAAAATAAAAACAAACAGTTATATTACCGACAATAATTGATATTATAAACTATATATTATTATTATCGGTAATATAACTTTTTAACATAAAGTGATAACTATATACTTTGTGTTTCTGTTAGTTAGTGTAAAATTGTGTGAACATTAAAACTAGACCTATTTTTTCTGTAATGTAAACTGTGAACTTACAATGAGAGATAAAGCTACTTTAGAGGGTTTTATAACGAAACATGGTGGACTGATAGAGAACCTAGATTTTGAATCGGAAGAAAAGTACTCCATAAAATTTAGACTGAAAGTTGGACAAAGTGAAACAAGAAACCAATATGCTGGTCATCGGTGAGTTTGTTCAAACATTTTCTAATTTTACGAAAACGAACTGGATAGTTCGGAAGTCATTCCCTTCGTAAAAACGATTGTTGTTCCGAAAAATATTTACATGTCAACATTCATCGTTTAATAAGAAAAGTGTATATTGCAAGGTGCCTCGTGGACAAGACTGAAAGACTAAAATAGATTTTGCTATCAAAAAGGTAAACAAAGATACTATTCGAAACGATAAATTGTTGTCGGAAGGGTATAACATGTTAGTAGTCATAGTATATGAACATTCTCATCGTGTGTATGTTGCAGAAGCTATGAATTTATTGAAATGCAGCCAGGAAACCAAAGAAACTTTTAAGAAATATTTTGATAGTGGAATGACACCTTGTGCAGCAAAAAATTACAATAAACTACATATAATAGATTCGTTTGAAAATGCGGGTGTTAGCGTAATAGAGATGCTATCGAATGCATAAGTAAATCCCACCGAAAATCACGTTTACTACATGTACAATAAATGGCGTTCTGACAAATATGGTGATTGAAATGAATGTTATCTCCCCGAAATCATACAAGAAAAAGTTGAGTCTTTACAAACCAAAGGTTATTTGATTTTGCTGAAACAGAATCCTAGGATTATTGTTATAATTACTCCTATAATGAAACGGGTCTTTCTATCTACTGCTTATGAAAATATGATATTTGTAGACACAACATCATCCTGTGACCAGACCAGTTCGCAGTTACACTTGTTTTTACAGCAAATAAAATTGGTGGTCTTCCATTGGCTTGTGCTATTCATACCGAGCAAAATGAGTTTAACTATACGCTGGTTTTCGCCGCAATTAAAGAAGCCACAGAGGAGAACGATTTGGGTAAAATTTGATTATTGACATTATTATAACGGTCGATTCCGCTGCAGAACGTAATGCTTTGAGAACAATTTTTGCCAATGCTCGACTATTATTATGTGCATTTCATGTCTGTCAAGCCTTTTGGCGTTGGCTTTGCATTTCAGATCACAAAGTTGACATATCAAAAAGACAGTCAATCATGATTCGATTTCGTAATATTCTTTTTGCAACGGATCTAGAAAAAGCAAACAAATTGTATGACGAATTATTAAATGACGAGTATATTAAGCGATTGCAAAATCTTTTAAATTACGTGAGAAAATTATGGGAACCGCGTCTTGAATGGTGCGTCTCTTACTGGCAGGATTTGATAACTCGAGGAAACAACACAAACGATAGAACAGAAGAAGAATTCTAAAAGACATTGTACTACAGCCCTGAAAGGCATTTAATGCTTGTGCATTGGTAGATTTTATTACGGAATTTTTTACAAATTATTTCCAGAGGCGTATTATTTCTTACGCGAATATGCGAAAGACCAAAGATTCTATATACTCGATGTTCTTGAAGTCTTCCGAAAATATAAAAAATGTTTCTAAAGTCAGTCATTAGGAGTATGGAATCTGGGACAAAAGCAAATACTTTTTACACTATCAGAGCCGATGTAACAGTTTGCGACTGTGATGCAGGAAAAGGTGAAAAATTCTGCAAACATATATGCAGCATAGACCAAAAGTTTGGTGTTATATTTCCCAATTCACCTCAACTGTCAATTCATGATAGAATAACCCTCGCAAAAATTGCAATGGGCGATGAAATAAATGAAAACTTTGATGCAGATATGAGCATAGATAAAACGTCGAATAATAATTTGGATATGACCGTTCCTCCATGTAGTTTACAAGAGCCAGATGCGATCAATTCCACGTCAATTTTCGAACAATCGAAACAGCAAGTCATAGAATTTCCACAACAATATGAAAATGCAGTTACAGAATTTAAGACTGAAGTACAACGATTCTCTAGATTATTTGAAGCGAATCCCACTATTCACAATCTGAGAGCACTTACAACATTTACAAATATGCTAAAAAGAATAAACACATCAGAGCAAGGACGACACTTCATCTTACAACAGATACGAACAAGGCGTGCATCAAGAAAAATTAAAGTTCAAAGCACAGCACTAAGTAGACGTAAAGATAGGAGAATAGTAAAGACCAAGTCTAGAATTCAAGCTGGGCGGCTGTCTAAAGCAGAACAAACAAAAACTAAAAATAGGAAGCATGACAGGACAGAATATTAAAAAAAAATATTTTTTTTAATATTCTAAATCACTTTAGAGTGCCCGCGTAATTCAAATCTAATTTTCTATTATTTGTGGTGTGATTTTATGGCTTTAATGATAGTTTTATCGACGGACCTGGGCTAACCTAACGCTGACAGGACAGATCCTTCAACAGTATAGATTTTGAAAAAAAATTCCTTGTTGTAGTATAGATTCGGAATTTTGTTGGCGCACTAGCGTGCCCTTTATTTACAGCGAACCTAACCAATCCTAATCTAACTTATCCGCATGTTTATTAATTATAAGTTTTATTAAAAAAAAAAACTAAAAAAAGTTATCCTCTTGATCGGGGATTCGACCACATATACTCTACATCCAAAGCCGAGTATCCTACCACCGACCCAGCAGGCCCATGCTAAACATTCGACAAAACTTCTTTAAACTCCGCGGAAATAAGCAACGAACGAAACTAATTTTTTTTGTGGTTTGTCCCAACTTTTATTTTTAAATAAAAAATTACCTCTTTATGTATCTAATTCCAATTCCAATTATATTTCGGAAAGTGTTAAATAACGTATTTCAGAATAATCATGTGTATGGAAAATGTTTCTTAAAAGTTTCCAAGCCCGGCATCGGAATGTGGTATTGTTTTTCATCCTATGATTGAATATTTAATTGTGAAAAACCCAGTAGTCAAGGGTAGTGTTAAAATGACGATATTGACAAATTTCTTTGTAAAATGTCATTGTACTTTGTGATTTTACAAATAAAAAATATGTCAATAACTTCATTTTCAACTTGATCCTTGGGGTGACCTGCAGTTGATAGACCAGCAAACCTTTGCGTGTAATTAAAGGTTGAGATAGGCGTATAGTTTATAGTATAGCCCCGCGAAGTTACTCACGTGAAAGTATACCTAAAAAAGTGTTGCGGTCGAGTATATTTTCAAGGGACAAAATTCGCGTAAGTGTTTTTAATTATATACCCGAGCTGAACTTTACGGAGCGTTGAGTTAGGGTATAGTTTCAAAATATGCATCGCGCGGTGAGAAGATATATATATATATATATATATATATATATATATATATATATATATATATATATATATATATATATATATATATATATATATATATATATATATATATATATATATATATATATATATATATATATATATATATATATAAGAGAGAAACAGAAATTTCAATTTCTGTGCGGTTCTTGGTCGTAAAAAGTTATATAAAACGAAACCAGTAACGGTCGATTCTCGACAAAATGGTGAAGGAGTAATCCTTACCGTTACTGGTTTCGTATATATATATATATATATATATATATATATATATATATATATATATATATATATATATATATATATATATATATATATATATATATATATATATATATATATATATATATATATATATATATATATATATATATATATATATATATATATATATATATATATATATAATAATAAAGGACTTTTATTTTAAAATATACATAAATAATACAAATAAAGTACAGAAAGGGCGAGATTCAGTTCATTTATTCTGGAAGGAATAAATGCCTGTTCTTACACCTAACCCTAATCTAGTAGATAAACGCATCCCAAAAAATGTATAATAAACAAGAGAAAGCGGCAACAAACATTACATAGTAACACAAAAGAGAAAATTAAATGCAATTCAAGTTACACTAAAGCATTGGTTATTCACACAGAATATGTCAGTCATAAACATTGTACAAATTGTGAAATATAGAGGTTAACATCAATTCGTAATTATATAAGTATTATTGTTCAGAAAATAGCTTTTTAAACACATATTGTTTAAATGCAGCTTTGGACTTTATATTTTTAAAATTATTAGTGAGCTTATTCATTACATTTGCAATTTGATACGAAAATGATCTCTTATCCATTTCTGTTGAGTGGAGAGGAGGGGTTAGTGTACCTTTAAATCGAATATTCAAGTTATGAATATCCGTTCGATATCGAATTTTATTATATAAGTAAGAAGGTATTTTACTTGTTAAAATGGAATAGAAAAGCGTTGCAGAATGAAGTTGCCTCCTGTTTTTCATATTAAGCCAATTGTTGAGGTTAAAAGTGTGGCTAATATGGTCGTACTTTCTTATGCCGTAAATCAGGCGCAAACAACTATTTTGAAATCTTTGTATTCTTCTTATATCTGTGCTTTTTAGACAGGAATCATATACGGTGTCACAAAAATTAAGATGGGATAGGACCAACAATTCACAAAGCATAGATTTAGTTTTTCTGTTTAATACAGCTCTGTGTTGATATATTAATTTTAAATTAATTTAACTTTTTTGTAAGCATTTACTAATGTGCTGAGAAAATCGCAGGTCTTGGTCCATAATAAGGCCAAGATTTTTATAATGTTCATAAAATGTGATAGGTTTGTCTGTAATTACAATTTTGTCTTTAAAGGATGCCACAAAATTTCTCCTATCCATCTCCCTACCGAACACCATCACGGCCGATTTTGCCGAATTTAACTGCAAACAATGTTTGTTGGAGAACGCATATAAGTTTTCCAAATCATAGTTTATTGCAGACACCGCCTGCTGACTTTCTTGAAAATTAAATGACATATATATTTGAGTGTCGTCGGCATAATAATGCTAGGCACAAGAGAGAAACGCTGAAGGAAAATTGGAAACATACACAGAAAAGAGAAGAGGGCCCAGGATAGAGCCTTGTGGAACTCCTGTCGAAATTTCTAAAAAATTATATGTAAGCCCAGCGCATTTCACAGCCTGTACTCTATTTTGGAGGTAGTCAGCAACCAGACAGCGGGCTCTCGGTGACAATCCAATGAAATTTAGAATGGAGTTAAGAATTTCATGGCTCAGAGTGTCAAAGGCTTTGGTGTAGTCCAGCAATATCAAAACTGTCAGCTTGCTTTTATCTATAGCGCTAAAAATATTATCTGTGATTTCTGACAATGCTGTGATTTATGCCATGCTCCGACCTAAAACCAGACTGAGTGGTTGGAAGAATATTGTTAATATTCAAATGCTTTTGCAATTGCATTTCCATTACTTTTTCCAGTAATTTCGAAAACGTCGGTAAAATGCTGATTGGCCTGAGATTATTATATGTTGAGGGATTAGGAGTCTTGGGCAGGGGAATGACGCAGGCTTTTTTCCACTCCGATGGGAAAACCGAGTGTCTTAAACAAAAGTTGATAATATGCGTTATATGTGGCAACAAATATGGTAGACATAAATTTATTGTTAATATGTTTATACCATCTACTCCCGTAGCTGTAGTTTTAATATTAGATATAATCTTTAAAACTTCAATTTCAGAGACCTCCGAAAAGCTGAAGATGCTTTTTACTGATTCTTTTTTGTTATTTTTATAATATAAAAGTAATTCCTGGCCAACAGGAAGTTTTTGAATACAATTAAGAAAGTAATCATTTATTCGATTGACATCAATTAGTTCATCAGGTATTTGGTTATTTAGTAAAATTCAATAACTTTAAAGAAGACCAGATATCTTTTTGGGTTTTCATTGCCTGCCGATCAAAATATACTTTTTTTTCTCTGCGAACGGCATTAGTAATCATATTTCTCATCTGTTTATATAGATTCCAATCAGCTGCATTATGATATTTTTTATATTTAGCTAATATTTTATCCCTATCCTTTATCATTTCACGAATAGTGTCGGTGAGCCAAGGCACATATGGTTTCGAGATGCGATAACTTTTGAACGGAGCGTAAATATCTAATAAAGTCATTTTGTATTAAGAAATTCAACCTTTCGGTCCGCATTCTGTAAATGATAAATATTATCCTAAGGAATAGACTTAAGGCCATAGTCAAACTGTTCAAAATTGAGATTTTAAAAATCACAAGCGGTTCTAAAAGCTGGCACGCTGGAGGTTTCAATGTTACTTATAAAGTACACTAATTCATGGTCGCTTACCTCTACTACGTGGGATGTTCCTGCTGCTATAATTGTCTCCTCGTCCGTTGTTAAGATGTAATCAATTAAGGTCGATGTAGTATGTGAGATACGAGTTGGTTCATTTAAAATTTGTTTTAGCCCTAAGCCCTCAAAAAGTTCTGTAGCACATTTAGCGTCAGCGTTTTCGAAATTAAACAAATTTATATTGAAATCTCCAATGCAATAAAATGTACGAGCCATTGGTAAAACAGATGATACAAAGCTTTCAAAATTATTTAAAAAATCGGTATATGATAAGTTTGGGGGTTTGTAAACAACACCAATTATGATTTCCCTATGATACATTTGTAACTTCAACCAAAGTTGCTCTATATTTTTGGGTGAATTAATTTTTGTAAACTTAATGTTTTCTCTGATGAAGAAACCAACTCCTCCTCCTCTGCTAGCTCTATCGCAACGGACAAAGACATAATCTAGTATATGAACTATTTCATTTGATATAAATGAAAATTTGATATTCTATATCAAAAGATATATTATAATATATATATATATATATATATATATATATATATATATATATATATATATATATATATATATATATATTTATATATATATATATATATATATATATTATATATTATATATATATATATATATATATATATATATATATATATATATATATATATATATATATATATATAACAAGGAAGAAACTTCGGATTAAAAAACTAAAAAATCCTAAAAATGGAGCTTACAATAATATAAAAAAGTCCGCGATCCAAAAGTAAATAAAGCTAATCAGAACTGTAAAAACTACATACTCTCACAAAATAGTGTATAAAATATATATCACATTCTGTTAAAAACATTTTAAGAATTTAGTTTGTTTTAATTTTATTAAATTTCTCGCAGAGAATTTTGTGGTACCATATGTTTATTTTCAACAGTTTAAATATGTCACAAACTTATGCAATAGAATGCTCATTTCAGCCGAATTCACATTTTGTCCATTATTGTTGTTAAATTAAAAACATGAGTTCATAATTAATAATAAATAAAAAAATGTCGTTTGAATTAGATAATGTTATGATTACATCTGGAGGATAATAATAGAACTGGTTTTGCTCAATAACTATAATTATAATGAAAATATAATTAAAATTAGTTTTTATAGCATAATATTCATAACTTTGATATTTTGACATTTAGCTATAAAGTCGCTGATTTTAGTAAAAATAAAAATTGTTTATATACTTGAAATAACTAACTGCATTTTACAGTTAAAAGTTGTTAATAAACCGATCACTTGATTTATCGGAGAATGTCCCGATATGGAGTTGCAATTTGAGTTTTTGCTCTAGAGTCAACAGTTTAAAATTACAAAAAAAATATTTTTTTTGTAATTTTGTTTATATGCTCAAAATAATTATAATTTTTGAACAAACTATATTATACATATAACCCCTAAAAGCTAAAGCAATAGAAACGTGTGAACCCAAATACGGACCATATCCAAACAACGAATGATTTCGTCTTGAAGTAGTTATGCTAACAAATAATGTTATAGTTATTTTATTATTTTATCTTAGATAGATACGTTAAGGACAAATGGATAGGTATTCAGGTTTTCTAGAATTTAGTAATAAGACTTTTTAACCAAATATGGAAAATTTTTATCTCTGGGGTTATTATCTTTCTCATACGCGAGAACTTGCGACAAGTCCTTGAATTCTATAGAAAGCCCATCAATAACAGCACAGATTATTTGTGCCACTGTGCTACCTATTGGTTCGTTGTTTATTTCCGCGGAGTTTAAAGAAGTTTTGTCGAATGTTTAGCAAGGGCCTCCTGGGTCGGTGGTAGGATACTCGGCTTTGGATGTAGAGTATATGTGGTCGAATCCCCGATCAAGAGGATAACTTTTTTTAGTTTTTTTTTTAATAAAACTTATAATTAATAAACATGCGGATAGGTTAGATTAGGATTGGTTAGGTTCGCTGTAAATAAAGGGCACGCTAGTGCGCCAACAAAATTCCGAATCTATACTACAACAAGAAGTTTTTTTTCAAAATCTATTCTGTTGAAGGATCTGTCCTGTCAGCGTTAGGTTAGCCCAGGTCTGTCGATAAAACTATCATTAAAGCCATAAAATCACACCACAAATAATAGAAAATTAGATTTGAAATACGCGGGCACTCTAAAGTGATGCGATGGGCGGACTTTCTATTGAGATTGAAGGTCCAGGCAATTTGCGCTTACTTTTCGCCAGCGCCTTAAAATTTATTTAATTTTTTTTTCTCGTGAAAATTTCAATAAAAATTAACATTAAGTAGTAGTAATACGTCTGTAGAAACATATGTTTGATTTAAAAAAAAGTATCAAAATTGGTGGCGAAACAGGAGAAAAAATTGCTTTCTGTTTTAAATTTGTACAACTGAACTTTGTTTCCACAAACACTTTTTGGCTTCTTACTAATTGCTTCTGTTAATATATAACTGGCAAGTTCTGCTGTTAAATGCAGAATATATAAAATTATAGTAAAAACGTTTTTTTTACTGATAGCACTAATAACAAGAAAAATATTATTTAAAATTGCTGGATATCTATTGGCGGTTTGGCACTGAACTTTAAATAATACATCATCAACTAGAATCGAGAAAGTTACAAGAATACAGCAAAAAGTGCTAATAAGAAAGGTGTAGTGAAATAGGATATATTGGTTTGGTTATATACAATATCCTAATATCCATTGAATTAAACTTCTTTATATTTTTACCAGGACGTCTTGTACTTAATTTTCTTTGCTATTTTGTCGACTGAAGTATAATTAATATTTATCTCGACTTTTTAGAATAACTATATAATAACAAGGCACAATCCCAATATTATCAAAAAAAAAATAAATAGCGAATTCGCGACTGATGACTTCTCTTAAATTACAAAAAAAAATTAACAATTTTTAATATATCTAGCATTTCTTTAGTTTACGAATTTTTGCTCTGCTTTTAATTTTCAAAGAAAAAGTGGTTGATATAATTTGCTGAAATACTCGTTAACGCCTCAATGATAGCGTGCGATCAAGAAAATCAGTCACATGATACAAATAAGCAAGATGTCCTTCCTAACAAATTAAACTCAAATGTATCCGACCTTGATAATTTCAGTCAGCACCCTGGACTCATAGTCGACCAAAAGCCATTTTCTGTTTTGTTGTGACAACAAAGAGGCGTTAACTTGAACTTTACCATTAAATTAACTAACGCGATTTATTAGAAGGGTCAGTCTTCTGTCCTTTCTAATTGAATGCCAACGCCTAATCCTAACTTTGTCCTGTAAAATTTAAATTACTATACATCTGCTAGCCAGTGACAGGAAAACGAAGTTACATTTTAATCTTGGGGAGTAGTAGTTTCTAAATATATATGAAATCAAAATTCACTGTGGCCAGACAAAATTTGACATTTCGTGAAACATTTTTTTAGTTAAGAGATGTATAGGATTATTGAGTACAGTATACGCGAAGTATTTTTTTAATGCTTATAAGAGATTTTTAAAAAGAACAGGTGACGGACATATAATCAGAATAATACATTTGAACTCATTGAAAAAGTCAACCTAAAATAAACCAAAACAATTTATAAAGGCTAGTTTTTTATACCCATGGAGAAGACGTATTTCACAATTTTGCAACTTTTGTAAATGTCTGCCACATTTTCAGAGCAGATTGTTTAAGGTTTCTTAATAACCACTTTGTAAATAACTTAAACTTCACTTATTGTGGATGTTTCCTGAATTAATAGACCTAACATCACTTAGTTACTTCCTCTAACTAGGGATGAGCGATATTAAATTTTACCTATCGATAGACGATAGCACGTCACCTACCGATATATTTTATTTATCGATATGTCGATAGTTATCGACCTGTCGATAAATAAAATTACTGAAGATCAGAAAAGGTTCTAACTTTCATATAGAGCATATTTTGCGTGTAACTATGAAATCCGTTTATCCTTACTTATCGATATTCTCGGCTACCTATCGGAATTGTTACTCACCTATCGGTTTTTTAAATTACCCATTGTTATTCGATATGTCACTGACATATCGATAAATATCGATATATCAATAAAACGCCCATCCATACATGCAACCTGTCAAATCTTAATAAAATATAAATACTATAATTTTAATCAATCGTCTATGTTTGTAAATACAAACAAAAATATTTTAAATAATTGCAATGTACAGGATGTCCCAAACTCGACGCCCCTTGCTTATTACGGAAAAATGAGAACGGTAAATCAAAATGTGGATAGAGGGTATTAAATGACTTATACAAAGGTATACTTTTAATGTCAAAAATTGTTTTTTTTTTTCAATGTGGCGGTTATGACGTCATTCATATTTTTTTCCAAGAGCATACCAGTTTTTCTGAACATTTGAAAAGCATTTATTGTTTTGAGTAACTTTTATTTAAAAAAAATTATAAGACATTTTTTAAAAATATACGAACATTTCGGTAAAATTTGGGTTAAACAAAAATCGAGTTGTCCATGGAAAACATAGAAGTGAAGTGCCCCTGTGACAGTTAATGAAACTGAACTTTTATCTGAAACTTTTATTGCCCCTCCTTTAAATATTTGCAAGTTTTAAAAATTACTGCACACAACTAAGAAACACTAAAAATAATATTAAGATAAGTGAGTAAAAAAAAACAAAAACTAAACTAATGTATAATATTTACAATTTGTCCCCCTCCGACTTCCAGACACTTTTCTAGATGTTGCCTGACCTTTCCTATTGTAGCCTTTCTGAACATATCTCTTGTTAAACTGTGACATGCATTCCGGATTTTTGTTTTAAATGTTCTATAGCTGTAGATGGAGTTATAGTTTTTAGAGTGAATCATAAAAAAATCAAGGAGTCCTAAATATGACTACTACCCTGCGTTGGGCCATTAACTCCTATCCACCTTTCTTAATAGGTATTATCTAGGTATTCCTTTACGATTCTTGATATATGTGAGGGAGCGACATCAGGCTAAAACCACATTGCCATTCGTAGTTCCAATGGAATATCTTCCAGCATTTCTAACAGATATGCCTGCAAGAATTCTAGATACCTTTCGTAAACGAAATGTGGATTTCCTTTACTTCAATAATGTTCGTTTGTATGATTTGGTTTACCGTTGCCTACAAATCTGCTTTCGTCAGTCCAAAGTATATGATTAAAAAGCTGATGATCGGTAATTTCCATATGTATCATTATTTGGGCAAAAAAATTGCTTCTTAGCTCCATATGTGTCTGCTTTGATATTCTAAATTATGTACCTATATTCGTGATAACCTTGTGCCTTTAAAATTCCTTTCACAGATGACCTATTTCATTTTAGAGCAAGACAGGCTTGTAGAATAAAATTTCTAGGATGTCCTTAAAATTACTGTAAAACTGCAGCTACTGCTTGATCACTACAAAACCTTTTTTTTTAAGTTCTTTTCCTTATCTGGAAGAAACTGCTTCTTGATTTTGTCGCAAGGTTCTTTTCAGTCTTGCAAATATTTTTTTTTACCAAGAATGCGACGCTTTCGATATCTTTCACGATATAACAAAACGGCTCTTGGAGCATTTTTTTGACACTCTCCTCCAACGAAACACACTTTTTCAGCGTCAGTAAATTAAAAATTTAACATTGAATATCCAGACGAAGAACAATAAAAGTTTCTGACATAACTTCAGTTTTATAACTGTCACATTGGCACTTTATTTCCATGGTTTCCATGGATTACTGGACTTTTGGTCAACCAAAATTTCTTATATTCTTCCGTATATTTTCGAACTTTAGACTATAAAACAAAGGATAGACTCAAGATTTCATTCATAAATAGTTTCGAAAGATGGATCTATTATTGTTTTTCGAGTGCTATGGGTGCGAGAGAAAACATATATCTTCGTCTATGTCGCCGGTTTCAAAAATGGCAACCCTCGTTTCTCTTTAATTTGATATATGTTTATAGCAAGCAATTTAATGTGTTTTTGCCAATTTTAAGTATCTTCCAGACGCGTAGTCAGAAATTCGAACTGAGGGGTTGTTTAAAATCAGAAAGCAGGTGATATAAATATTTTGGTTTTCTGGTTCCTTTTCACTTTCATTGTAACAGGAAAGTATTGTAATCGTATAGAAACCACCCTCCGAGACTTTTGCAGATTTTCGCGTTTCAGGGCTGTTGAAACTCTCGAATCCGTCGGTCTCTCTGTCTGTTTGTGGCATAGCTAAAAAACTACTTATCCGATTGACTTCAAATTTTGGTAAACAATTAAGAGTCATTTAGAGATGACATGGTAATATTTTTGTAAAAATCCAATATAACGGAACAAAATGGCGGCCTAATAAAATGTAAAAAAAAATATTACTGAAAAACTACTAATCCAATTTACCTAAATTTTGCCAAAAAAATCAGGAATAAACTGGTAAAACTTTGGTGAGGAGCCTTTATGGCTAAATAAAATAGCGGCCTAATTAAATGTTTAAAAAACTAGTTATCCAATTAAGTTGAAATCTTAGACAAAAATGAAGTGTGCAAAAGGGATGTACAGTTAGCGTCAGATAAATCCGTGCTTGTCAAATGAGTATAACCTCGTTTTATGATATTTTGGTAATACGGACTTTTATTTTTACCTGTTACGTAGGTTACGATCAGAGGAGTTGAGGGGTTTTAAAGGTTACTTTCAAAGTCAAATATTAAATTCACTAATACCGAAATAATAAAACAAACTAATAAAAAAATCTGGGCCCTGTGCGCTTATCTAAGCCCAAACACTGACTGAAAAACGGCCGCTAATTTGCTTGTTTTGAGTGTCATTTGGATCGTACCGAGAATTTGGAGGTCGGTAGACGCGAATTTACTAATTACAAGTAGACTGACATAGTTTTTCGTCAAAAAATATCACCTTTTCCCAAAAATCTGCATTTTGCGGCAAATATTCTAAGCAAACCCGACCTTTGTTCATTATCACAAAAAACTTTTGGGGCAGCTGCTCTATTTCTTTTGCTGGAACATTGTATTATATATACACGACGATACAGCCGTTTCAAATGGATTTTGTTTTTCGCCGATCTTTCCAAGGTATGTTCCTCACGTTACTTCTTTAGAATTCCTACAATTCCCTGAACAGTGATTTTAGGTATACCAAAATAATTCGACGCCAGCCTTATTCTATTAGTGTAATTATGGCAGTTTTTGTAGTAACATTTAAACGTGGCATATTTTGTGCTATTATTTTGCCCTTGACAAAGCAAGGCTGATATAAAAAATCAATAAACGTCAATAATTAATCATGTCATCATGTGCTGTTATAACTGTCAAATGTGAAAGGTAATTCAGGTAAATAAAGGAAGACGAAGTACAGTTTACAATGAAGCAATTCACCTGTACGGATTTATCTGTCGCCAACTGTACTTGTAAAACTTGGTATATGGCGAAACAAAATGACGGCATAGTTTAATGTTTAAAAAGTGACTAAAATTCCATTTCCTACAAAAAAATTCTTTTTTTATGAAGGAAAATAATTTTTTTTATGGCTAAGTAAACTTTAAAAATATTATGTATATTTGTATGTTCGTAAGTATGTATGTATATATGTACAGATGTATGTATATATGTATGTATGTATGTATGTTACAAAAATAATTTTTAAAAAATCAGAGCATTGTTCTTTGCCCGGAATATCCCTCATAACAAATTCCACCACACACATTGTATTTGTAATTTCTTATAAGGTAAGACTTGTGTTCAAAAATAAGTCTCTTTAACAGAACCTTCCTAGTAATAAAAAAACTGACACATTGACATTTATATAATGTGTTAATTTATTACAAAATAACTATATAGATACATAAACTATGTTATATATGTGTGTGAGGTGTTCCGGGTATTTTAAATAATGCCGCAAAATGTTAAAAGGTTTTTATATTCTTTCATGCATTTTCAAATAGTTTATTGTCAAATATTGCAACCAGTTGTTGATTTGGGTAATAGAATAATAATAATAGTTTTACTAGGAACTGAACAGGTACGTATACTACAAGTATATACCTTTGACACTGTCGACCTCCAATTATTTTGAAAATCTGTGTATTTTAAATATTACATTTTTTAAACACGTTGCCACGAACAATAATTAAACAAACTTTTGAAAAAGCCTGCTAGGACGGGCGAAACGTCAAGGATTTCGCCGAAAAATAAACCCATATCCAGTTAGAGAAATTTGTTTTAAATACAAGTTACTCAAAAAATAAGAACTTTTCGAATATGCATAAATAGGTAGGCTCCTGAAAAAAATGTGAATGCGGTCATTAGAACTGCCATTTTGAAAACTGAAAAAACATTAAAACTGTACTTTAGTGATACTCAGTTATTACCCTCAGTTCATGTCTATTTTGATTTCTACTTCCCGTATACAGTGCCAGGGGCGTCGGGTTTGGGACACCTTATATAAAATACTAAATTAAAATTAAATTAAAAAAAATTGTTCTGACAAACATACTACCTGCCTGTGTATGTATGTACGTCAGTTGTTCTTTGACGTATTTTATTGTTTTGGAATTTATTTCCAGTTTCTAAAATAAATGTAGTCAAAAAAATTAATGTATACAAAAAAATAAAACAAATTTGGCTTCTTCCACTGCTTAGAAAAAAATTGCATCTATATGCAAAAAACAAAATAAATTTGACCTGTTTTGTAAAAAACCTCAGCATTAAGTTTTATCCCCTAAGGCTACCCTGTATACTAGAATAAATATTTATTATACAATGAGATAAAATTTATTTGACGTGTTTTACCGGTTTTTTTTTTAAATAAAAGGCTTGGAAATGAAAAAGAAGTTTTTTGAGGCTGCTTCACGTCTCTAGGGCTACTCCATGTATTGGGAAAAATGTATGTATATTTTTCTTTTATTAGGATTATGAAGTATAACTCTAATTCCGCAAAATATTAACGTTGTTTCTTTTTAACGTTTTATTTGGCAACCATTTTGTTTCGCCATTTTGAATATCTGCCAAAATTTTACCAGCAAATCTGTGTCATTTCTGTATTACATTTAATGCTTGCGGATAATTTAAAATTAAGCGAATAAGTACATACTTAGTTTTTCAGACTGTTTTTTTAAAATTGTATTAGGCCGCCTTTTTATTTCGCCATCTGGTATTTGTATCAAAAATTTTTATTTCTATGTCACATGCATTTTCTGAAGATATAAGGTAAATGGAATAAATCGTTTTTTAGCAATGCTTTTTTAACATTTTACTGATGAGCCTTAATTTTTTATCAGAATTTGAAGTCAATCTAGTAAGTGGATCTTTAGCTATGCAGAAACACACGGAAGTTTATTAGTATTTATTTTTTCCTATTGTATTTACTTTTGAAACTAAAACGTAATTTTCAGATTGTTTATATCTGTTTTAACTTTTCTATTCTGATTTATTACCCTATTTAAAACTGTTCTTTTTGCAGTTTTCACACTCCGCATTGGTAAGTACTTGATAAATTAATTGGATTTGTTTTTGATGACCTTCAAAACTTTTTCAAAGTGCTTCTTATACAATACTTTTAATTCTAAAATGTTCTTAATGTTTTCCCCAAAATTTTGTTAACGCTCTTTGAGCCTGGAAACGGATTTTCAGTTGTGTTTAAATGTTATCCATGATAAAACAAAAAATGTAATTTTAAAAATATTTTCATAATTCCGACATTTAGGTTTTGAGGGAAAAAAACAATAATAAAAGACTTTACAAGTCATTGGAAACTTAGTTTACTGGTTTGTTAAAATTTTGCTCCATTTTATTTTACTTAATATACAATTTACGGTTTGATTAAATTAGCAAATGTAATTTAAAACGTTGTAAAAAATTATATAGTATAATATATTATATCTACCTACTAATTTTAAAATACTTTTTGCTTTTGCAACATAACCCATTGTCTTACTTAATTATTCACAATATTTTCCTTTGAATAACACAAAACCCTTATTTTTGCGTAGTTAAATAAACTTAATACTGAACAGGAATTTCTTTGATATTTAAATCCTTTAGGTGAAAGGGTTTTGAAAAGGGATGCGTCATATGATAAAGAGGCACAATACTCAAGCTATTATCTTAACTACGCCTAAAAGCGTCTGGTCTTTAGGGTAATCTTTGCAGTAATATACATATATTTAATGTTAGGGAGTTTAGATTTAAATAGACGTTGTATATTTTGGTAAAAAAAAGCATTTTTGAGGGAGATTCGAAAAATATGAAAATCTCATATAGCTCCCATAACAAAAATTGTTGATGTTATAAAGAAATCGAAACGTCTGAATCAAAGTCTAATAACACAATGTAATTTTGCTTCAAAAGTTGTCATAATGTTTTTGCAGATGTAAAAAATTTTTGAATACAAAAAAGTTATGGCCGATTTAAGTAAACGGGCCATTTTGTTTTTTTTTTTAATATTTTCTGCTGCAGTCAGCTGCAACAGTCAACTTAACGGCATTCAATCAACAACTAAATTGTCTAAACCTTTCCCCATTTATCCGTCCTGTCTCTTATAGTTTCTAAGATCCTTATTCATGCATGAGGAAAACCGGATACATTCTTTTATCAAGAATATACATAAACTCTTAAGTTTTTTAGGAATGTAGGCAGAGCATATGCATACTCTTTCATTTTTCATATTTGTCATATTGTTTTTAGGCCATTTTAGCTCTCCCTTTTTGCTTCAGAAATTAGCAAGTATTACATACAGAGTAGAAAAGTGTTTCGTTACTGTCGAGAGATTTATATTAGAACGAAAGCTTTCACGGCTGTGGTCAATTAAGCAATTACGGTTCTTGGGATTAGACCCTGTCAAAATAGAATCACTTTCCAAACGTTTCGCCTTCGATTGCACGAGGTATCTTCAGGGATATTTACTTCACGAGATCGTTGCAGTAAAGACTATGTTAAAATTAGTACTCCACCAGAACTTAAAGAAGCTGCTAAAAGAGCAGAAGCAAATTTACTTCGAAAGAAAAGTAGGGGACGATATGAAAAGGCATTAAAAGTCGATGAAAATTGGTGTGGCGAAATAGTTTTATAAAAATATCGCGTCGGAGACAGTCTTGATGGCATATTTTAGCGACATAGCAAGGCAGAAAAAGCCATCTACTCTTTGGGCTATCTACAGCATGATACGGCCAATATATAACAAACTCGTTGCCTTTTTAAAACGCCAGAATGTAGGATTTAAGCCAAAGGAGTCTTGTATCTCTATTAGGCAAAAATAGAAGATTTTTCTCAAGAAAGCATCTCAAGAATTCCTTCCTATTAAAGTAAAGCTTTCTTTTTTGTTTTTTTTTTCTTTTTTTGTTTTTTATTATTTTTTTCTAAGTTAGGCTTATAATAGGTGTGTCTGGGACATTCCGAAGTGACGAGTTACTGAAGATGAAATTACGCATACTGATATTTTAGAAAAGAAAATTGCCGAATACAAAAACTTATGAATGTTACAAATTGAATAGAAATTGTTAAATAATTTATCCAGGCACGAAAAGATATTGAAAATGAGGGACTTTTTGTTCAATATTGATTAGGAAATGCTAGAAATCTACCATTTAGATACAATTCTATATCGAAATTTCAATACAAAATTGATTGCTTTTTAAAACTTCCCAATGCAGAAAAGTACACAGGTTATGCTTTCAGACGAACCGCGGCTACGTTGCTGGTTAATAGCGGAACAGATATTTTACAGCCGAAGCGCTTAAGGAGACGGAAGTGCAGTTGCTGAAGGTTATATGGTTGCATCTGTAGCCAACCAAACCGTACCTTCAAGTTTGTCATTGTCCTCCTGTAGCAATTAAAACTTTCTACCTTCTATTGTTGACATTAGCGGACTTGACACTGATAAAGAATTAACATTTTTAAGCAGTGAAACCTCAAGGAGTGAAACATATCATCAGGGCGGCCCCTTAAGAATATCGATTAAAGGATGCAATAAGCCAAATTTGACCAATAATTTCAACAAATAGAATTATAAACTATTTAGTTATTATTGGTAATTTTCTTGTTTAATCTTGTTGATGTTGAGTACTTAAAAAAAAGTTTAATAAAGATATTACATAAAAATGTTTTGCTTAATTAAATAAAGCGAGAAATGAGAGATGAATACGAATACGAATACGAAACGAATGAGAGAAGACGGGTGAGGGAAATGGAAGAGGGCAGTAAAAGTAGATAATGCGACACTTTCAAAATTTTAAAAAGTCAGTAATGTCAACCTTACATATGTGTTTGTAAATAATAGATATTTACTCATGCTACATACTCGTTGTGCAACTTCGACACGCGTTTGTTCATAACGATGTATCACACTTGTGTCGTACAAAATTTTATCTACGATCGTTTAAAATCTTATCCGAGTTATAATATAATTTACATTTTCGTGAAAATTTACCTATCAAATATTTAAAAACAAATTACCTCTGTTACTTGAACTTATTATACCATAGCAATCAAGTAACCAAGTTTTTGTTAGAAAACGTTAGAAAATAATGCTGACAAACAATTTGTAATTTCTCACAAAGTTTGGAACGAGTTTCATACATTTTCAATATGAGCAATTCGGATCTTTCGTCCGACATTGAAGAAGTGGCTACCGTCGTAATTTCCAATCTTCTGCCCGAAAAATCACGGGCAAAATATGAGTTGGCCTACTACCGATATCAGAAATGGTGTGAAGAAATCTCCAGTGAAAAGGCATTCTTACTCTATTTTAATGACCTATGGAAAATTCAAAAACCATCCTCTCTTTGGGTATACTATTCAGTGTTATGGAGTGTGATGTCTATTAGGAAAAAAATGTAGATATTAATAAATACTCGCATTTAATTGCGTTTTTAAAAAGAAAGTCGGAAGGATATGGACCTACAAAATCGAGGTGTTTTTCTGCAGGAAGCTGATGATAACAAGTTTTTCATGGCAAAAGTAGCACTTATTGTTGGATTAGCAGAAGCATGCAGAAGAGAAGAGCTGACAAACTAAACATACTCTTGGAAAATGAAAAAGACGAAGGTGCGTGTTTTCAAAATAGCTTGAGAGTTCTTTTGTAACATCAGGAGACGTCGAAGGTTTAGACATAGTGGAAATTATCCGAAATTACATCAAGTTACGCCCTAAACATATTGCTCATGGTCGTTTCTTCGTGTGCTAAAGAAATTGTAACGGATAAACTGGTAAAATTCAAGTGTGTAAATTAAATTGTTCAAATATTCGCTAAAGTTCCACTTTCTGGAATAAAACACTTCTTTTTTGTGACGGGATAAAAGTTTGACAAACAGGGGTTAATGTTGACAGGTAATAAAATCACTTTTTATGAAATTAATTTTTTCCCGGGGAAAAAATGGAAACTTTTTTCTTGTATATATATATATATATATATATATATATATATATATATATTTTTTTTTTTTTTCTTGTATATATATATATATATATATATATATATATACATATATATACATAAGTAAAGGTATATATTTAATTTTAGAATATTTTATTATACAAAAGTTACATTCCTTTTATATCAAAAGTGCAAATATTACAACAGTAGAATTTTCTTGTGTTGAAATTAAATTTTTTTCTGCCATGGACACAACTGCCGTTGATGTACCTGGTCGCAAATCGGATGTTATTTCAGCACTGCCACACGTTATGAACACTTTATTAGCTATTTCTGTCCTGTGAGCTACAGATTCATCAACATACCCTTCAGCGACCGTTGATGACTTCCAACCGCCATGTTTCTTTAGTGTCATCAAGTATTCCCCAGATTCAACTAAAAGTGTAGCAGACGATCTTCGAAATGAATGACCTGTACATGATTTAGCATTTGCAAGTTGAAGAAAATTAGCTACTCGTTCAGGTACCTTATAAAACTTTCAGCCACAACGTGGTTGATACATTTTCCGGCTCTTGTAGAGATTAGGTGTTTTTAATATTCTCACTTTTTTTGGATTCACTATAGTAGAATTTGCGGATGAACCACTTTTTTGCAAAAAAAGGAAAACAAATAGGTGTAACTTTGTAAGGCACTATATAGTTATAAACGTCTACTTTTAGTTTAATTATGTTGAAATTGCACGCAGAATAGATAATTAGGGTATATTATTATATAATATACTCTTTTTTAATTTAAGTTCTTAACTAACTAATGTTAAAAATGTATCAACAAAATATGTTAATGTTATTCAACTAAAAAATTCTTAAACATACACAATTTTAATATTTCATGATTAATCGGTCATTTCACGTATTCAAGGAGCAACGTTGCCAAATTTAATTTCATTTTATCAGCGAAGAATTCATTATTCTTTATTAGGGTTGCTAATAATATTTTGTTGCATAGTTGAAACGGTGTCATTAATCGGTAAATCGGTACAGGGTTAGCACCAGGTTAGGCGCCGAAGTCATCATCATTAACGCCATAACATAAAAAACGGTACAGCTTAATCACTGGGAACGTAAAGTTAAGTTTAAGATATTTACATCATAAATCAAGAATTGTAAGGCAATTTTGCAACACTGTAAAGTTCCTTTTATTTCTAATACCATATTAATGAGTTTTTGCACTGCAATGTTTTGAAAATTGTAGGAAATATGGTCAATTTTAATTTTTTTTTCCGGGTCAAAAGTGTTTCATCGGCAAATTTTACTTTTTTGATTTGTACTAAGAGACATATGCTTTCGTTTAAAATTTGAAAAAATCGTAAAATCCGAAATACTTACACTTCAACAAGACCCCATTTTCCATTGCGATACGCATAAAACAGGCCGCGATCCTTTCTTCCATTCCAAAAATCGTGAATACGCGGTTGGAGTCAGAGAAAACTCAAAATCAGACTTTTACTTAACTTTATATTTGTTTTTAACTTTATATTATTCACAATAACTACTAAACAACCACTAAGTTTGCAATTTTTGAATCAAATCACATAAATAAATTGACAGATATTTGATTACTTTTAAGGTTCTCTTAGCAACGCAGGTCTAATTGTCACGATACAATAGCCTACCAGTTTAAAACTTCAAATTTCGCACCGATAATTTTCTGACTTCATTCAACTATTTTCAATATTAGATCGCCATTTTTCCGCCACAGAAAAAAATAGTGTATTATACACGGGAAAAATATTAGATTTTAGCTCTCGGTTTTTTTGTTGTGACAACAATATAACCTCGAGCTAAAATCTTATACTTTTTTCCCTTCTATAATACATAACTATTTATATATGAAAATAATTTTGAACTACGTAAATAAATAGGTATAAAATTGATTAGTATACCCATCCCTTACAAAGGGGAATTTGTAATAACAACACGAAATTTTTCGTTTCATGTAAATAAACTTATATAAAAAATAAATATAAATATTAAGAATATATAAATAAATTAAATATAAATAAAAGCATTTTGTAAATAAACCCTTAGCCAACTAAAACTCCCTAGGTACAAAATATTACAAAAATCAATATGTCAACAATCGACTTTCAGATCTCAATCTACAAACTGTAGACTGTTTGTAGTTTCCCTGCTGGTTTTGTTTGAATTTAACACACAACACACTGCTAGTAATAATAAACAATGCCAAATAATGATTGTTCAAATACTATTGACCGGATACAAACTACCTTTATTATTAATTAAATATCGAAATATAGAAAAAATATTTGCATAATATGATAATTTTGACATAAAAGTCTAATTTTATTCATACTTTAAAATAAGTACTGTTTCAAAATGGAATTTAAAAAATCGCGGACTCGTCGTCTACACCCTACTAAAATAGGAGCCACGTGTAAATATTAATTTTTTTAACAAAACACCTTTTTTTCACTGATTTCAAAAAAAGAGGAAGTTTTTCAATTTGATCCTAGTAGTATTACTCCGCGACGGTTAGAACAATTTGAATTAATATTTCAGGACATATTCAGGATATTATCGGAGCAAGCATATTTAAAAATAATTAAAAACGGGGGAATGATGCTATTTTCAATTATTTAATGGAGCGCCGGAGCCAATATATATTCACCATATCATCAGGAAAAAAAGTATGCATGTTAATATCTTGTTTCATGTGATTTCCGGGGTTTTTTAATGGCATGAAGTTCAGTTTTACTTTCTTTTTAAATTTTGACATTTTTTATATTTTATATTAATACCATGGTTCTGGCAAAATTTCATATGCAATGGACCCACTAGATACTTATTTATTTTATTAGGGACCTCCAAAATGTTGACCTAAGTTTAGGCTTTGAAATTTAAAATGTTGTATAAATAGGATCAAAAAAGAAAAATTAGAAAATTTTACAAAAAAAAGAACCCACTTCCAAAAAGAAAAAAAAACTAAAAAGTAAAAAAACAACATTTTATTTCACATTGAAAATTCGGTTTATGAGGATCGTGTCTATTTAATGTGGTATATATGTAGACACTCAATAATAAATGTCTATTTGTGATAAAGTAATTAAGAATTAGTTTGACTTTATGAATCAAAATCTCAATATGAAATAAAACTTTATTTTTTATTTTTTAGTGCTTTTTTTATTTTTTATAAAAAATTTTATTCTCATTTTTGTTCTTAGTTCTATTTTTTATAAAAAAACTGAAATTTTTTTTCGTTATTTTTGATAAGTAAGTTATTAAGTTTTAAAATTATAGAATACTCATTTTTACATTATTTGAAAAATTGAATTTGTTAATTTTGCAACTTTAACATCTCAATTGAAACTAGCTATAGTATATATCATACAACAACTGTCTAAAATCTTTAGTAAAATTTAGAGTGCTAGAAAGAAATGGGATTTTTTTTCAAAAATTAAATTTGTTTGAGGTTCTGCTTTTCTGGGACATTGTCAATTAGGTAAAAAAAATAACTTGCGGTCACAGTCCAAGCGCTTCAAACATTTTCTTGAAATATTGGGCATTTTCTAAAAATATAGAATTATTTCAATAAAAACCTTCCATCCTGTAACTGTCCAACATTTTGTAAAAAAATAATGTCACAAAATTGCTCTTATTCAATAATTTCTGAATATATTTGCGAAAATCGATTCATGAATAAAGGATCATCATATATTCTATAGTTGGCAAAACCATGCCAGAGAGAAATATTTTTTCTTCATCAAAGTTCCGCTTTGAATAAAACACCATACGTTTTTGGGAATAATAAATATGCCCACCCCGACAACCGTACGGTATAAATAACATCACAAAAATAAAATACACAGTAACGTTTTTTTGCGTGTTTGGCCTTTCATCACTTTGGGACACTGCGGAGGAAAGTGTTTTAGGCAATAAACAACAAATATTCCTAGCAAAAAAGCACTGATATTTATTTTATTGTTCAGAAGCGGATATGTTTTTATGGGCCAAGTATTTCGAGCAAACCGCGGGAATTATATTCACTTCACTGACTCCTTGGCGATATTTCTTTTATTATTGTCCATTCGTCTTTCATGTGTTTCCGTCATTTGTTAGAAGCGAGGCGGGCCTATTATCTTGATCGTCTTTATAGGGATGAATTTCAAAAGCTGCTTTCGCATTTATATGATATCAGACAATACTTTACTTTTCACCGATGTAGGGACCAAAGGAGAGACAAAACTTATATACTTTTAGTATTTAAATTTTCTATCCGATTATTCTTTATTGCTGGCAAATTGTTATTTTAATATTTTGGGATAAAGAATATTTTATGGAGTACATGGATATTATCATCAAAAATACGAAGGATAAATTATTTTCTAAAAATATATTAACCTTCAGTATATCGTTTATTTGGCAAATTACTTTTTAGGTTTTGTAACTTTCACTGATTTATTTAAAATATTCAAATATTGGATAGCACTTTGAACACCAATGACACAAATGAAAATGTCTGGGTTTTTCGCTATTTCCAGAGATGGTCGGCCAACAGAGTTAATCCACGATATCGATATGAGATTAAATAATCCTTCCGGAATTGGGCCAGGCCGACCCAAGTAACAAAAAAGCAGAAAATATCAAATGCTTAGGATATCACAGGTTAATTGGCTTACGTTTCGACGTGAAACCTAATGCCGTTGTCAAAAACTTAAGAAAATAAAAGCGGAAATTTAAATAAAAATTAAATAAAATATTAGACGTTGATGCGTTCTTACATTTGCAAATATTTTCGTTCGTTCAATAATCTTCTACAGGGTGATAGGGCTTTGACTACAAATATTTTGACATATGATAGTATGGATGATTTTAGAACTAAAAAATATATCATCGGTAAATTTCGAATGGATTTTGAGATATTAAACAATAAAATGTTTAATTTTGGAGAAGGTTTAAATTAAGTTCTTGTCAACATTACAACATTGCTGTTCACTTGTAAAATACGCCATCAATCCCATCAGCTATGTTTTGTCAACAAGGGAACATAAAAACCGTAGGTTTGAGATAGATCCAATTATTTTACTTTGTTCGTCTATCTATCGAGATCTATGAATTAATTATTTAATAAGAGATAGTGGTTTGTTAGCATAATATCAACGCGTATAGAAAAGTAGAAACAACCTATCATTGAAACTAAATAATAATAATTGAGATTATTTATTTGTATAAATTTAACTGCACAACCCTAATTAAATTTATTACCCTCTAAAAATTAGTAAAAAATGAAAACTTACCATGAACTTTAATTTATAGCGCCCGGTAGGTAATTCCTGCACCAGGAAAAGTACTTGAAAAACTTAAAGTAAATGCTGAAATGCTAAATCATTGTCGCGAAATAGTTTAAGTGCTTACACCAGGGTTTTCCTTCACAAGAGCTAAACTATGTTCCTTGTTTTCGGATGCTATTTGTCTTCGAAGTCCAAGATTACTTTAACGAACGTTTACACTTCCCGTATCTCGCACTGGCGCTCTGTATTCATTGTCCATAAGTACATAACATGTTTGCATATTTATTATTTGTCCATATTAAATCGGTATAGAATTATATCACACAGCAAAAACTAAGCCAGGTGGAACTGGCTGATAACAAAAACAAAACAACTACTACTGCTATGTTTGTGAATTGTTATTGTCATACGTTCATTGAATCCTGAGATATTGTCGTTTTTGAGTAGGTGTTTTTAAGGAGAAATTAAATATTAGATACGTTGTTTATTCTCTAAACTTAGATTGTTGAGATATTTTAGTATTTAGTAAGAAACAAATTATAGGAATTTTGTTAACAACGTTATAATTAATTGTTTTAAATAACAAAATAAATAAAAATATTACTACTTGCTTAAAAATGAATAAAACAAAACAACTTCAAGAGCATTTTTTTCAAAATTGGTCTACATTTCAAAAATGTGTCAGAAACCAGCCTTAGCACCAATCTGTTTGAATTTTGTACCATCTCTAGAAGAAACATAGATTTTTCTTATACAATATATATATATATATATATATATATATATATATATATATATATATATATATATACGTATATATGTATATATATATATATATATATATATATATATATATATATATATATATATATATATATATATATATATATATATATATATATATATATATATATATATATATATATATATATATATATATATATATATATATATATATACATATATATATTTATATATATAGGTATATGTAATTATAATTGTTAGTCTAGAAGTAAAATTGATTCCAAAGTAATTATAATTATGTCACAGTCAAGAAACTTACCATCAGAAACAAACATTTAATAGTAAAATTTTTAAAAACTTTGTGCGTGGAACTCATACATAGAGACAATTTATAAAAAAAACAAAATCTGTTACATATTACACAAAACTGGAAAGTAAAACAATATAAAACTTGGACACATAGACGAGGTCTTATACATACTGAACAAATTGTCTCATTATATCGGAAATAAACAAACCTATATGTCGGTGCTATTAGCACAGTGTTTTGGTTTGTTTTTGCTCCTGGCATTTAATGTTGTTATTTTATTTTTGATGTGGTACCTGTTGATATATAAACTTAATATAAGCAAGTTTTAGTAATGTAAATAAATACAATAAAAATAATTAAATAAATACAATTATTATAAAACTGCATTTTTCTTTGTAACTTTAAAAAAATGTTAAATTATATTTTATTAAGATTTGTTATTTCTCATTTATCATTTATAAAGTGAGGATATTTTTTAGTTTGTATCATTTCATGGTATTCGCGTTTTCTTTTGTGTGGCTCTGGTAAAAGTATTTTGGTTTCTTTAAAGTCAAAATTATGTTAAAGTTTTTTTAAGTGCTGTGGTGTTTTTTTTTATTGTATCGATGTCCATTTAACCTGTTATGAAGGCGTTAACTAGTTTGCCCTATATACACAGACGGACAAACTTTAAATGGTATCTGCTATACAGGACGCGTTTTTTTATTTTTAGGTATTTCACTTTTTAAATGGCTATAATTATTTTTTAGAAGCTTTAAACCCTTATGACAAACAGAAACTTCGTGTTTTTGAAAAGTTTGGTATTTACGGTAGGGACGGATAATTTGTGTAACTTTTTTTATTACCTTTTTGATTTTCGTTTTGTGTTATGTTGAAATTATGTTTTTCAATGCGCTGCCTAAAAATAGAATTTATTAGTATTGGTGGACATGAGTTATTTTAAGCATATGTTTGCCTTTTTTATTAATATATTTCTGAACTGAGGGTTGCTTAAGTTAGAATTTTAGTTTTTTTTTTTGGTATGGAACGTGATGTTAAGAAAGTTTATTTTGTTCTGTTTCGATTGCAATAGTAAATTGGAGTTTTTTATGGCAGCCATTAATTAGATTTGAGGCATAGCTGATTTTATTTGTGGGAATAGCACAAATACAATGGTCATCGTATCGGTAGAAAAACGGTAACGGAAAACTTAGAAATAGGAAGAAGAAAAAAAAAAGAACTACAAAAAATCTAAAGAATACTAAACGTTTTTTAAAAAAGAACCTTAAGATATTAATTTTACTTGCCTCCTAAGAAATACGGCCTGCCCAGACTTCATAAAGCGGGAATGCCTTTAAGACTTATAGTATCCTGCATACAGTCTCCGTTCAACAACCTATCGAAATTTTTTATCGAATGTCGCAAGCAACAATGACCATTACATAGAGGATTCATGTAGCTTTAAAGAAAAAATAAAAGATATACAGAACCCCAGTGAATACAGGCTAGTTTATCTTGATCTAGTATCCCTATATACAAACGTACCAATAGACGAGGCCTTAAATGTAATTAAAAAAAAGTGGACCGAAATAAAAGGTATACAGATATTCCACTAAACGATTTTTTAGAAGCTTCAAAAATTACCTTAGCATCAACTTATTTTAAATATAAAAACACTTCTTACAAACAAATTGAAGGTTGCGCAAGGGGCGCCTCAATATCTAACATAATTGCCCAATTAGTTTTAGAAGACCTTGAGACTCAAATTATTTCTAAAATAAATTTTCCTTTGCCGTTTTTCTGCCGATACGTTCACGATTGTAGTTGTGCTATTCACACAAATAAAATCAGCTATGTCTTAAATCTATTTAAAAGCTACCATAAAAAAACTCCAATTCACTATTGAAATCGAAACACAGAAAAAAATAAACTTTCTTGACATGACGTTACATCACAAAAAAATTAAAATCTGACTGAATGGTATATAAAACCTACGTGGTTTGAGGGTAATAAGGTAATAAGGAAATCATACAAATTATCTGTCCTTTCCATATATACCAAACTTATCAGAACATTTTCAAAAACTATTTAACAGACACACACTTACTGTTTGCCATAAGGGTTTCAACCTTCTAACAAATAATTATAGTAATTTAAAAAGCGAAATACCTAAAAATAAAAAAAAGATTGTCCTTCTGTTTATATAGGGGAAACTAGTCAACACCTCTATAATAGTTTAAATGGATGTCGATACGATAAAAAAATACCACAAGAAACTAAAATACTTTTAACAAAACCACACAAAAGAAAACGCGAATACCATGAAATGGTACAGATTAAAAAAAAACTCCTCACACTATAAATGATAAATCATTTGAAAAAGTTGACGATAGTCAAGATATAATATATATATATATATATATATATATATATATATATATATATATATATATATATATATACTAAAGTCAATAAAAATGCGCTTTCACACACCTTTATCAAAAGTTCTTGGCCGGAAATGATATATGTAGAATAGCAGAAATATATAGTTTCTGCAGGTGCAAAACGGCCTACAAGAATTGCTTTCGATTATGTCACAGGGTACCCTCCTGCGATCATAATTTCTGGGCTTTTACCCTCATCAGGCAGGCTTGTACCCAGGGAGATCTGAAATAACAAATTGCTCGATATGACAAAATCGAGAACGAAACGTCTATCATACTGTAACAGTACTCATCTGAAGTAACAGAAAAATATACTATATATTTCTGCTATTCTACATATATCTTTTCCGGCCAAGAACTTTTGATAAAGGTGTATGAAAGCGCATTTTTATTGATTTTAGTATCTACTTTCCGCATGATGGTGCTAGTGCATACTTTGCCAAATTCCTACAGGTTTGCAGCCGGAAACCACCGGAGCCCCAATAGGTGGCGCTAAGTGTTATACTTAGCATGTAGTACTGTTCCAGTATGATAGACGTTTCGTTTTCGATTTTGTCGTATCGAGCAATCTGTTATTTCAGATCTCTCTGGGTACAAGCCTGGCTGATGAGGGTAAAGGCTCAGAAATTATGATCGCAGGAGGGTACTCTGTGACATAATCGAAAGCAATTCTTCTTGTAAGTCGTTTTGCACCTGCAGAAACTATATATTTTTGCTATTCCACACATATACATATATATATATATATATATATATATATAGATAGATATAGATAGATATATAGAAGGGAAACAGAAATTGCGATTCCTGTGTGGTTCTTGGACGTAAAAAGTTATACGAACCGAAAGAACTAAACGTAATGAAATTCACTCCTTCACCATTGTGTCGAGAAACAACAAATACATGACGCTATGTTTCTTTAGAGACCAAGCAGCCATCTGCTACAGTGGTAAATTCACGAACCCTGAAACAAACAAGGTGTCATGTCACTCGACTTTGAAAGTCGATGAAGGAAATAGGCAACCAGTGGCGCCATCTGTAGGTACTATGGTGCAACTAAATCGCTTTAGATGCGACCTACTTTGGAGCACAAGACGACATATCTGTACAAAAAATGGAAAGGAAACAGAAATATTGATTTGTGTGTGGTTCTTGGTTCTAAAAAAATAAGGGAATTTACTCCTACATCATTTTGTCAAGAGACGTCGAAAACAGAGAAACTGTCTGATGAGCCTTGCCGTGGCAGAAACCACGTTAGCAGATGGCTCCTTGGCCCTTAAACAATCATATTTTAGTTGTTTCTCGACGAAATGGTGAAGGAGTAAATTTGCTTACCTTTAGTTGTTTCGAATGTTTAGAATCGTCTTAGTGAGCTCTTCAATGTGTTACCTACCACAATGTATTATGAAAATATTAATTTTTTTATGTTGGACAAAAAATACACTCGCGAGATACATATTAATCTTATGGTGGTAGCAATTTGATGCATACTTACCTACATATTTACATACATGACTGTTAAACATATTGTCCTCGCTAGCATGCGCAGTTGGGTGACAATAGGTTTACTGGGACTAACGTCCAGTAGATGTACCTAAACATTAATTTATTCAATATATTGGATATAATTCTCTCTAAAAATATGATGGCTTGCTTTACTCCACTAATAGCAATTGTGTTTATTTACGTGACCATTTAAATATAATTTTCATCATACTAATGAAAATCATGATGAATAAACAGAAGCATTAAAACTGGGAAGAGTTTTGAAGACCCTCATAAAAGAACACAAAATTCGTGGAACCAAACGAAAACCATTTAGCAATCAACATTGTCACCCTGAAAATATATACAGCGACAATCGACCTCGCAGATAAATTGCTGGACAATTGCTCTTGAGCAAGGAAAATTTCGCCTAACGTTCAAGCTCGATATTATTGCAACGAGACCAAATAACTGTCAATATTTTTTAATACAGTATGTTAAGAAAGCCCATGATTTTTATCTCAATTTCGAATGTGGGTAACTTTCAAAGAATTTTTTTTTAATTTCATTTCTATGTGCCGTTTTACTCAATGATCTTCTGAAAAAAAGAGTAATTTTTCAAAATTTTGTATCTGCCTTAGTTTGAAATATATCGATTTTTTTTATAACCTCCAATTTTTATCAAGTTTTAAGCACCTAAACTATCCTGTATATTATATCTTAAATTCTATTAGCATTAGAACTTAATGATTATTAATGTCACTGAGAAACTTAAAATGTTCCGAGCCGATTCCGGTGTGATCAGAGAAAAGCCGAATTTTTTATCACCAGCTAATTTTCTTTGTAGCTTTAGGAATTTCAATTAAAAATTCTTCCACTATGACAGCAGTCTCAAGAAATAAAGTTAATGATGGTAAATTACATTCTCTGCCAAACAAAAAATTATATGAAAAAGTAAATTCTTTTTTAAATTAACTTAAAACAAAACACACAACAAAACACAAAAAGTGTTTTTAAATATTCATTTTTTATCGATTCAAATAAGTGAACTAACTAAACAAAGATAATTTAAAAACTAAACTAAAACTAAACAACAACAATAACATAGTAAACTAAAAGGTAAGTAAAACTAAAAAAATTAATAAAACACGACTGACAATTAAAGTTATTTAATTAATAGCGGGTAGGCCCTCCCCTCACATTCACAACCTCTTGGCATCGCCGGCGCCGTGGCATGGTGTCAACCAAGAGGTTAATGAACGCTTGAGGGATATTTTGCCACTCTTCTTCTATGATAAGGGCCAACTTGTCCAGCGTTTGGCGAGCATTTTCGCGTGATCGCACCAGTCACTTAAGGCGAGACATCCAAAATTATATTAAGCTCAGGAAATTTTGGGGGCAAGTGTAACTGTGGTATGTTATGTTCCACAAAAACTCCTGAACAATTCTCGCTCTATGTGGTCTCGCATTATTGTCAACCATGATGAAATGCTCCCCAAATTTTC
This sequence comes from Kuschelorhynchus macadamiae, assembly GCA_030620095.1. Taxonomy (NCBI): domain Eukaryota; kingdom Metazoa; phylum Arthropoda; class Insecta; order Coleoptera; family Curculionidae; genus Kuschelorhynchus; species Kuschelorhynchus macadamiae. The sequence goes on along the minus strand of JAUTXW010001448.1, from coordinate 268,277 downwards.
ATGCATATAGAATTACAATATAATTTATTATGTTGTTCCGATAAATGACGACGTTAACGGTACCCCGCGAAAAGTATAATCTGCCATTATACATCACTCCGGCCCAAACATTTAACCCTCCTCCTCCGAAGGCTTCCTGAGGAGCCATGTTCTCCTTTTCAAATCGCTCCCCAGGTTGCCTCCATACTAATATCCTACCATCGTAGTGTATCAAATTAAACCGCGTTTCGTCACAAAAGAAACAATTCCGCCACTCGTCTTGCCAATTTATCGGTGGCCCATTCGACACGGTGCACCTATGATTTGGCAAAAGGCGAAGACATTTTGCTCACTTTCTTGCTCTAAAACCAAAAAAAAAAAAGAATTTTTTTTTTAAGTCAACAGATAATTAAATCCAGCAAGCAATTTACCTTAAATTGTTTTGATTTGGCATTCTTCTAACGGTCCTGTTAGACGTCACTATACCAGTTTGTCTTCTTAAGCTATCATGTAAAACTCTAGAAGTTCGGTGATTGTGAACCCCTTTTAATAGAGTTCTTGCTGCTCGTGCCTCAATTTTTCTAAGAGCTCCACCTCTGTGCACATAACGGACATGACCGTTCAGGCGAAAACGCTGTTTCAGGTAATTTATAGTGCTGCAGCTTATAGAATATATTCGCGCTACATCTCTTTCGGGTAACACTTCGTTTAAAAGACGAATACAATTATTCTTTCATTTTCAGTTAATCAAGGCATTATCACAATTCAGAATAATTAAAGGAATCAAAAGGAACACGTCATGAATTAATCCTTTTAATTTGGTCTATCAGTTTATTTGCTTGTTTATCCGTTGCTATGGAAGCGTAATTAACTTATTTTTTCCATGGCACATTCGAATCAGTTTTAACGGATGCAAAGAAACAAAATAAATAGACATTGGAAGGCGGAATTAAAAGAGAAATAAGTAGAGTGCGGTTTTTGTTGTGCGGCTCACGAATGCTGCTTAAGAATGAAAAATACAATAAAAAAAAGCATGCAGCTTATGTGCACAGACAAACTGACTTATTGGCGTCCAACAGGACAGTAAGAAGATCGTTGAAAGAAAATGATTTTGGCATTAAAATTATTGTTTTTGTTTTGTTTGAGCAAGAAGAAGAGCAAAATGTTTACCACTTTTGCCAAAAATGAAAAAGGATGAATTGGGTGATAAAGTACCTAGTTACGCTAGTTACTTTGTTACCTAATTCCTTTTTCTGTGATGAAATGCGGCTAAACCTAATTTACTCCGATAGGACAATTTTAGTAAAAATTGTTATGGTTATGTAAAATAAACGATATTTATAAAACCACGGAAAATATCAAAATTTTGAGAAATCGATTTCAATTGTCAATGATTAAAGTGAGGTAAACAAATAAAACTTTAAAAGAATATTTTTTAAATCATGCACTTTTGAACGTGAAGATCGGTGAGCCATTAATAAATTATTCCCAAAATAGGCGATAATTAGTACGCCACTGGACACCACAATGCTTTAGTTTTTTTTTATTGAAAATAAACCAAGATATCGTAGGGTATATCAAGCAGCAGCAAAAGATGCAAGATGTAATGTACAGGATGATTTAGGTGCTTAAAAGTTGAAAAAAATGGAGGTTATGGAAAAAAATCGATATTTTTAAAACAGGTATAAAAATTTTGAGAATTTACTTTTTTTGCAGTAGATCATTGATTAAAACGGCGCATAGAAATGAAATTTAAAAAAATTTCTCGGAAAGTTACACACGTTCGAAATTAAGATAAAAATCATGGGCTTTTTTAACACAGTGTATTAAAAAAATTGACAGTTAAAAAATTTTTAAAGTAGCAATTATTTTTCACAAAAAGTCAATCTGCCAGTCCGTGAAAACCGGAGGGCGATATTTGGTCTGGTTCCAAAAATATAGAGCTTGAAATTTAGGCGAAATTTTCCTTGCAATTGTCCAGCAATTTATAACCTACCGAGGAACCTGAACATTTAAATATAAGCATACTTGTAATTCACATTTTCGTTTAATTTAAATAAATTAAAATACTAAATACCATATTTTTTATATTTTTATCATTTATAGAAATTGAGTTATTTTCGAGGCATTTCCCTTACCTGAAGGTTTACTGTAATAAATCACAGCGTGATATTCAGGAGATCAGCCATTCGTATGCATTTTTATTCGACATTTGATATCTCCATAATTCTAATCTCGGATTTCCATTCCGGAACTATTTAATATTCATTGCATGAGGATTTCAGATCGAAATTATTTAGATTAAATTAAATTTTCAGCTGTGATTACTTTCAAAACAGAGCACAAAATTCAAATCATTTTAGATGTAATATTTTATATGGATTTGGAAGACTTTGTTTATTTGGGGATGATTATAAAAACGAAACTTGGTTTTTAAGATATGATTTATTTACTAACTAATCGATCTTCTTTCTTTAAAGAAAATTGTTAAGACTTCAAAATGTGCTATAAAACACTCTTGGAACACTCGATAAAGTTTTCGTTGCTAATTTCTTAAAGCTTGCTGCTTTTCCAGGATTTGAGATCTCCCTGTTTTTCATTTTGAATGCATTGCAACAAAAATGCAAATAGTTATTATTATTTGCTTTTTCTTTATTTAATATTTAAGAGGTTTTCTCAGCGTGGATATCATTTTTAAGAGAACTAAGCAGTCTTTCCTAACAAAGATACCAAAAATTTAAAATAGCGGATACATTTATAATATTTTGGAATAAAGTAGGTTTTGTATAAAGTTGTTTTCATACTTTTGGTTTCTTTTATTTGCTCCTTTACATGTTACTAAACAAATATTAAATAAAAACTAATAGACAGATTGATTTGAAAATTGGTATCAACGAAAAGTTCTAGGGGTTTACACTAACTCTTAATACTTTTGTAATATATTTCGAATCATCTTTCAGGTTAACATATTTTCAGAATCGGTAATTTCGTTTAGCCCTTATCTCCTAATGTTATCTAAATCATACTTTGAAATGTGTAACCAGGAACGATTTTAAAATCTGCCGGGCGCTAAGCGGCAAACTTTGATGGAACAACTTTAACAAGTAGTATTTTTTAAAAGTTTATTTGTTGTTAAAGGAAACTCGTATTCTCAAAAACGTTTATTTCATATTCTGTATGTGTGCGGATAGAAGTAACAAAAATACTAGAAATATAAATTTTCAAAAAATGTCTTAAAAAACTCCAGCTAGATAAGATAACACGATTAATCTTCAAAAAGCTCCTGCTAGATAAGAAAACACGATCAGTTGACTATTCAAGAAAGACTTTGAAATTCTCAATGGCAATTGAATATCATTGTATTCCAATAGGTACTGAGTTTGATTTTGTAATTACAGTGCAAAAAATAAATACACAAATAAATAAATATTAATAAACTAAGACATTAAAGGTAAAAATGTCAAATTATGAGATTTAAAAAAGTTTAACGTTTTTTTGAATTTCTGGAAAACTAATAATTTGGATATAACAAGCAGAAGCTTTTATTATGAGCTTTTTTATTTTTTTTTATTTTTTTTTTCTTTTGTCACCTCTATCCACGGATAAACATTTATAACATTAAAAATTCTACGTGTGTTAACTAAAAATAAATAATAAATTAAAAAATGTGTTTTTAATATTTATATTTTTACGAAACTTCGTAGGTGTTGTTTTGTTTTTAAATTTGTGTGATAATGTCTGTTTAATTAAAATAATCGTAAATCTCTTAGAAATTATGTTTGCTAGTTTTCTTTTAATTTTGTTGCTATTACGACTAAAGAAGCTAATAAAAAATTGGCGAAATATTGTGTATATAAGGAAGAAATAAAGAGTTTTAATTACTGTTCGCATGGACCGATACTAATAGAGACTATTCTAGGTCTCTATTCGGACGCGAGAAAGAAAGCTTCGAAAATGCCAAATGTGATTTTGGCGAAACGTCAGCAAAACTGTTCTTTTCAGAACGATATAAATATATAGAAATATATATTTATATTTATATATATATATATATATATATATATATATATATATATATATATATATATATATATATATATATATATATATATATAATTTCTGCAGGTGCAAAACTGCCTACAGAAGAATTGCTTTCGATTATGTCACAGGGTACCCTTCTGCGATCATGATTTCTGGGCCTCTACCCGCATCTAGAGAGATCTGAAATAATAGATTGCTCGATATGACAAAATCGAAAACAAAACAACAATCGTACTGGAACAGTATTATATGCTAAGTGAAACACTCAGTGCCACCTATTGGGGCTCCGGTGGTTTCCAGCTGCAGACGTATAGGTAATTTGGTAAAGTATGCACTAGCACCATCATGCGGAGAGTAGAGTAGCTTTCACACATCTTTAGCGTGTAGTACTGTTCCAGTATGATTTGTTTTCGATTTTGTCATATCAAGCAATCTGTTATTTTAGATCTCCCTGGGTACAAGCCTGTCTGATGAGGGTAGAGGCCCAGAAATCATGATCGCTGGAGGATATATATATATATATATATATATATATATATATATATATATATATATATATATATATATATATATATATATATATATATATATATATCTATATATATATATATATATATATATATATATATATATATATATATATATATATATATATATATATATATATATATATATATATATATATATATATATATGTATATATATTTCTTGAGGTTTTCCAATATTTAAAATGACGACAGCGAGCCCTATTTAGGGTCCAGTCCGAAGCGGCCGCTTATACCTGTTATATAATAAAAAGGCAATCTGGGTAACTCAGATGTGCAGTTTTTTTAGGGTTGTATTTTGCAAGTTTACTATGTAAACCAACTTGTTTTAAACATGGTAAAACCATCCGTATAATTTTTTATTTGTCTGTAAAAAAACTACTTCTCTGTATTTTAATATGCCTAAAAACAAGTATTCTCCTGGTATATTAAACAACTTTGAATTATACTTCTACCAGATGGCTAGATTTACTTTGGTGCCAAACATCAATCGACTAGCTTTGTAATTTTTTTCTTCTGTAGTCATAACTCATAACTTTAATTTTTAAACAATATATTTTTAAAAGTTTATATAGGTATGCTACACAGATATTCAATATACTCCTATATACTGTTGTGGCAAAATGCCTTCAATATCTAGATCTAGTATACTTGTCATTCCGTATTCAGTATATTTCAGTTTTGATTAAACTCAAATTTCCTAAAATCTCTCACTTTCCTTTAATATTTTATATACATATCTATATATATATATATATATATATATATATATATATATATATATATATATATAACCATATATAAATATTTTGTTAATTATTTTCTTGGGCATAGATTAACTCATTGAGAAGTGAAACTATAATTTAATCGACGTTTTGCTCATTAAATATCTTGAGAAAGCTCAATATAATGTGCGGAACGTCGAGTAAATTATGGTTTAACTTTTCAATGAGTTAACCTATGCCCAAGAAAATAATTAACAATATATATATATATATATATATATATATATATATATATATATATATATATAATTAGTATTATTGTGTATATCTACAAATTTCGCAAACGAAATTATTAGTAAAAAATGGAATCAGATAAAGAATTATACTGGTATTCCACTTTACGAATTCTTAAATGCAGCTGAGAGCCCATACATATTTTTTACAGAACGATAAATGTCAAGCGTGATTACCCAATTAGTCCTGGAAAACCTGGAGGAAAAAATTCTTAAAAATATCGATTTTCATGTATCTTTTTTTTTAGGTAGGTTGTTGATTGCCTAACAACGATTTAAAAAAAAATCCCAGGATTTTAAGTAAATTTAATAGTTACCACCCAAAACTTCAATTACATCTTCTAGAGATGTACATTTCGATTCACAACATTCACTATCTCAAAAAAATTTATCATAATAGGGCTTGCGGATAGAGCTATAAAATGATCGAATCCCGAATATAGAAAAAAAATCTATTGAAAAAGCAAAATAGGCTCCAAAAATCAACAACTATCCGGAAAAAAAAATATTAACAGCATTTTTAAGAAGAGAACCCATAAATTTTGCAACACAAACCTATCAAATAAAAATTTAAATCTAAATAAAGAAAACACAAAATACATGTCACTTCCATGTATAACTAAAATAGCGGAAGATATACAAAATGTGGTTATAAAACATAACATCACAGTTAGTCACAAAGGCTATTACCTTATAATTAATTAAAAAATAATTTTAGTCCTAAACTAAAATCAAAAATTTCTAGAGAAAAAAATTCTTATGAAATTCTTTGTAAAGACTGCAACGGTATATACATTGGACAAACCAGCCACAGCCAATATTAAAAAAATAGGCTACAAGGACAGAAGTATGACAAAAATAACAAAACGGCACTAACAAAACATATTAGCGAAAATCAACAGTAATTCCAATTTAAGAATGTAAAAATTTTAAAGACCACCAAAAAAAGAGAATTCTATGAAATTATAGAGATACAAAGAAACAAAAACTTAATCAATGCAAAAACTGTTACAAAATAACTCAGTAAAATGTACCATAACATTATTAAATAACATGTAAATTAAAAGAAAAGAAAAATTTACAAAACTAAGTTGGATCCTTCAATAACATACATTTCCACAGATAAATGCATCTTTTAATTTTAGTTTCTTGTTTGTCTCCGTATAAGTTTTGTATCGTGAATCTGACACTGTTTATATGTTAATAAAAACTAAATATATAAAGTACACCTTTTCCAAGAGTAATTCAAATACAACTAGATGAATTTCAGAAAGCGGCAGCTGTAATTCAGGTTTTTCAACTGAATATCAGAAATATCAGAAAAGCTGAAATGTAATTAGATTAGTCAAATTCATTTTAGACATTTTCATTTCTTATTCAGATTTGTTAACTGAATTTCAGAAAAGATCAAATGTAATTCACAGAGAATCAAATATGATTTAGAAATGGTCAGTTGTAATTCAGAAAGTACATATTATGTGAAAGAAATACGTCAATACTCATTAATAAATGTTAGGATCTATGAAAACCGTTTATTTTCAAACATCTCAAACAAACATTCAATTGCCTATTGGCATGTTCTCCATGGTTAACGCAGCTGCGTGGTGGATTTTGGTGTGCTGTGCTGCACGACTTCAATCTCTTTCAACAATAGTTTCTTTTGCTTGGCCGATAGCTTATTCCAAGTTAATAAGTTTTTGTTCGCCAACCCCAGGACTACAACCTGGGGCACTCGGAGATGAGTCTTCACGTGAGATTTTATTTTAGACTATATGGTCTGAATATAATTGAGCATGGGCAAATATGTTGCCAAACATAATATAATTGCATCCGTTCCATCTCTTTTTGCAAAGCAGAGTGGCAGAGTTTGCCATCGCACACCACCACTAAATCAGTGAGTTGCAGCAGACCTGCAACCCAAGCATTTGCTAACGTAATCGTGAATGAGCCTCTACTTCTGTCCATTTTCACCACGCCTGCAGCTTGCCGCAATGAACTGTACATTCGGACCTTTTGCTGATGGCAAATGTTGGACAGCTCTCTCGTTCGGCGGTAGAACAAAATGAAATTAGTCTCGTCAATCCATACCATTTGTTTACCCTGTTGGATATATCTGTTCAAATTCTTATCGTATTCGGCTCTCCTCCTCTTGTTTTCATTGGAATTCAGCTTTGTTGGTTCGCGGTGAACCTGTTTGAGGGTGAATAATTTTCCTTCAAGATAATTCTCTAATGTAGATTTTGCGATTTCTTTCTGAACATCTTGCCTGACTTTCTCTTTTAATTTTTCAAGTGTAAATTCACCGTTACACAAGTGTAAAATAACAGTGTCTATTTTCCTTTCAGTTAAAATCTTTGGCTTTACTCCCCCTTTAGCTAGCCTGGTGTCCTGCCCTTATCGTGCCCAATGAAATGCAGTCTTATATTTCACACTTAACGTAGTAGTAAAACAGCCTCATCTCCTTTGTTGGCACATTCCACAATTATTTTCCCATCTTTCAGCTTGTGACGGTCGTACTTTTTTCGTTCAACTGGCTCTCTTCCAAATACTTCCGTCCGGCAAAGGTGGATGAGCACTTTTTCATTGTCGCCTAGACGTAAACACTTTGTATGAAATAAATGACATTATGACGCATTATGGGATGTCGTGTAATAGAAATACGGCAAATTGCGCAAATATCTTTCAGCTCCATAATTATACACTTCAACTCTCTGTTGAGCTTTTTACATAACAACCACGGAGACAACAATATTGCACTTACAATTTTTATTAACAAACAAATGATCATCAGAGACGTTGCCCCAGAAACCAAATATTTCAAAGGTGTGCTTATAAACTGATAGGGTAAGAAAATGTGAAAATATATATATATATATATATATATATATATATATATATATATATATATATATATATATATATATATATATATATATATATATATATATATATATATATATATATATATATATATATATATATATATATATATATATATATATATATATATATATATATATATATATATATATATATATATATATATATATATGTATATATATATGCATGTATATATATATATATATATATATATATATATATATATATATATATATATATATATATATATATATATATATATATATATATATATATATATATATATATATATATATATATATACATATTGCCACTTTGCTGTCGGGATCGTCAATAGCTTAATTGGTAGAACAACGTCCTGGTAAGACGGAGGTTGTGGGTTTGAATCCCATTTGAGGGCAGACACTTTCCACTTTTCATTGCGTTTATTTTTAAAATTCACTACCTTTCATTCAACCTCGTTTAATGCATTCTGTGCAAAAGCAAATCCTTGAGTATCCCGGAGATCTTTAATTAACGTATTAATTATTGGCGCCAGCCGCGACTTTTTGAGCCGAAGGCAATTGTAGCTGGATGGGGCACTGAATTTGCACACTTTTCTATATATTTTAATATTCATTCTTATTAAAAAAATATATACAAATAAAATACATGCTCTTATAAATTTTTTTAATGAAATATAAAAAAGGTCGGTGATGATGTGAAGGCGAAATTTTTAAATTTGAATTCACTTTAGTAAATCTAAAAATGCAACATTTAACTTTTAAAATGAAAAATTATATCACGAGAATTTCTCTTCTGCTGCCCTAAGGTGTAAATTCCTACTACTACAATTATCGCTAGCCCCTAGAAAGTTCTACATTCGTCTCTTCAGACCACTTATCGTTATAAAAACTTTCTACTCACGTACGTGGTCAACGCACAAAAAACACGAAAGAACAACTGAAAACTCGCCAAAAATACACCACGCCATAACTATAAGTGGTAATTAAACATTTTCGTGCATTATAAAGCTTTGAGGTTAGAGAAAGTAAAATAAAGTCAAGTTTTCGTTTCCGCTGTGAAAATATTTCTTCTACTTCGAAAAATCGTAAATGAATGTAATTTGCATTTAAGTATCTGGAAATTGTAAAATTTGTTCATTGATGTCTTTCTTTTGTTCTGAGTTAAGTTGCGTTTTTAGAAATTATTAACACAGGTCACAGAACAACAAAAACTAGCTCTCATATTATTAATAGCAGTCGTCAGAACTCAATAAAATAATATAAAAGTGCGTTATGTTTTTTAAAAAGTTAATATCAGATTTTGAATGTTTGTACTGATTCTGTAAATTTAAAAACTTTCTTAGGGACTGAGATATTTACATTAAATAAGAAAGATACGTAACATGATTTTTTAGCAAATTATTTCATTTGGAGCAGCTGATGTACTATTTCGTATATAACCAAAGGGTGTGTTTGCTTGAACTAAATTATAGTATATAAATTAGACATTGACAAGACTTGGGTGGCATCCTCGTTTCAAACAAATCAACAAAATTGCTAAAGTTAAATTGTATTAAATACATATATCAAAACAAACTTTATTTTTGTTTAGGAAATATATTGCTTGTATCATATTGCAGAAGTCATATAAATTCACATTCAAATTTAAAAACAATTTTTTTGCCAAAAAATAACAATGTTTGATATGGATGTGAAGAGAATATTTTGTAACTTTCTAACAAAATGAACAGCTTCTCGATTAGAAAACCGTTTTTCATTATGCACCAATCCTGTGCATATGCGAAGCTACCCAACGCAAAAAACAACAAATAAATAATTTAAAATTATTACATATTTAGATATGTTCATAATTAAGTTAGCGTATATGGGTCCAGTGTGCACAGGAATAATATTTGTACATAACAAAATATTTAGTGATCAAGGACGAATTTTAAGAGCAAGAGAGGGAAACCAGCGGTAAGGTCCAAAGGAAGAAAATACGATTATAAACAAATTAATGTCAGATGGAACGATTGAAAAATGTTAGGAGTAGTAAAATAAAATAATTAAGAAAAAAGTTAATGCTTAACCAATTCCACAATAGGTCCAGGGGCAACCCTCCTTCAAAGCGACCTTAACTGTTACTTCACATATAATTTCTGAACGTACATCAAACCAAATCAAAGTGCTCAAATCGACCATGAAACTGTAGATAGTGCATAAAAAGAACTATTTCCTTAATTATTAATTTAAACATATAAATAATAATTAATGGTCATGAAGACAAACAAGAAAATAAGCACAACTAAAATATGGTTTTATGTAGCTATATTATTTAACCTAACAAAAAACTAGAATTATACTATTAAAATTTATAATAGACCTTATTCTTGCAGTAATTTAATTTTTATATGTTTACTAAAACTTTTAAGCGAGAGATTTTTTATATTAACTGACAGGGAATTCCACATTTGACTGACAAAAAAATGAAAAAGCTGAAAAGCGCCAGTTCTGTGCCGCGGTATAACAAAATGTTGATTATTTCTGGTACCATGTGTATGTATATTGATAGAGAATCTGAAGCTAAATAGCCCGGCTGTCAGCTGTATTAAAAGAGTACATATGATGTTTGCTACAGTTTTGCATATTTAGGATTTTATTTATTATATTTTTAGTTATTAATTTAAATAAGGAGTGATGTGATTTTGAAATGGGAATGTTATAAGAAAATTTCATAGAACGATACCTTCTGTACCATTTTTTTAATATGGGCGATTAAAGAAACACTATATACAACATCTCCATAGTCAATCAAGGAAGTATTACAGTTTCGCATAAAAAATATTTTTGTTTTGATGGTAGCAAATTTTTTAATTTATACAGGTTTTTAAGACGGAGAAATGCTGCTTTTAATTTATTTTTTTGTGTGTGCCTTAAAAGATAATGAGCTGTCAAAGATTATACCTAAATTTTTGCAGTGGTCGAAAATGGGAATTTTAGAGCTATTCAAATGAATCTTGTAGAGTGCCGATATCGAACCTATTAATTGGGGTATATACTATATATATATATATATATATATATATATATATATATATATATATATATATTGTTGATTTTTACCTTCACGGATGGAAAAATACAATGGGTTTTCATTCTGGGTGTAAATCCGTTCACTACTGTCATTCTGAAAAGAACAGTTTTGCTGACGTTTCGCCAATATAAGCTTTCTTTCTCGCGTCCGATAGATATATATATATATATATATATATATATATATATATATATATATATATATATATATATATATATATATATGTATATATATATATATATATATATATATATATATATATATATGTATATATCTCTATCGGACGCGAGAAAGAAAGCTTCGAAAATGGCAAATGTGATTTTGGCGAAACGTCAGCAAAACTGTTCTTTTCAGAACGACAGTAGTGAACGGATTTACACCCGGAATGAAAACACATTGTATTTTTCCATCCGTGAAGGACTAAAAATCAACAATATATATATATATATATATATATATATATATATATATATATATAGTATATACCCCAATTAATAGGTTCGATATCGGCACTCTACAAGATTCATTTGAATAGCTCTAAAATTCCCATTTTCGACCACTGCAAAAATTTAGGTATAATCTTTGACAGCTCATTATTTTTTAAGGCACACACAAATATCTAAATTAAAAGCAGCATTTCTCCGTCTTAAAAACCTGTATAAATTAAAAAATTTGCTACCATCAAAACAAAAATATTTTTTAGGCGAAACTGTAATACTTCCTTGATTGACTATGGAGATGTTGTATATAGTGTTTCTTTAATCGCCCATATTAAAAAAATGGTACAGAAGGTATCGTTCTATGAAATTTTCGTATAACATTCCCATTTCAAAATCACATCACTCCTTATTTAAATTAATAACTAAAAATATAATAAATAAAATCCTAAATATGCAAAACTGTAGGAAACATCATATGTACTCTTTTAATACAGCTGACAGCCGGGCTATTTAGCTTCAGATTTTCTATCAATATACATACACATGGTACCAGAAATAATCAACATTTTGTTATACCGCGGCACAGAACTGGCGCTTTTCAGCTTTTTCATTTTTTTGTCAGTCAAATGTGGAATTCGCTGTCAGTTAATATAAAAAATCTCTCGCTTAAAAGTTTTAGTAAACATATAAAAATTAAATTACTGAAAGAATAAGGTCTATTATAAATTTTAATAGTATAATTCTAGTTTTTTGTTAGGTTAAATAATATAGCTACATAAAACCATATTTTAGTTGTGCTTATTTTCTTGTTTGTCTTCATGACCATTAATTATTATTTATATGTTTAAATTAATAATTAAGGAAATAGTTCTTTTTATGCACTATCTACAGTTTCATGGTCGATTTGAGCACTTTGATTTGGGTTGATGTACGTTCAGAAATTATATGTGAAGTAACAGCTAAGGTCGCTTTGAAGGAGGGTTGCCCCTGGACCTATTGTGGAATTGGTTAAGCATTAACTTTTTTCTTAATTATTTTATTTTACTACTCCTAACATTTTTCAATCGTTCCATCTGACATTAATTTGTTTATAATCGTATTTTCTTCCTTTGGACCTTACCACTGGTTTCCCTCTCTTGCTCTTAAAATTCGTCCTTGATCACTAAATATTTTGTTATGTACAAATATTATTCCTGTGCACAATGGACCCATATACGCTAACTTAATTATGAACATATCTAAATATGTAATAATTTTAAATTATTTATTTGTTGTTTTTTGCGTTGGGTAGCTTCGCATATGCACAGGATTGGTGCATAATGAAAAACGGTTTTCTAATCGAGAAGCTGTTCATTTTGTTAGAAAGTTACAAAATATTCTCTTCACATCCATATCAAACATTGTTATTTTTTGGCAAAAAAATTGTTTTTAAATTTGAATGTGAATTTATATGACTTCTGCAATATGATACAAGCAATATATTTCCTAAACAAAAATAAAGTTTGTTTTGATATATGTATTTAATACAATTTAACTTTAGCAATTTTGTTGATTTGTTTGAAACGAGGATGCCACCCAAGTCTTGTCAATGTCTAATTTATATACTATAATTTAGTTCAAGCAAACACACCCTTTGGTTATATACGAAATAGTACATCAGCTGCTCCAAATGAAATAATTTGCTAAAAAATCATGTTACGTATCTTTCTTATTTAATGTAAATATCTCAGTCCCTAAGAAAGTTTTTAAATTTACAGAATCAGTACAAACATTCAAAATCTGATATTAACTTTTTAAAAAACATAACGCACTTTTATATTAGTTTATTGAGTTCTGACGACTGCTATTAATAATATGAGAGCTAGTTTTTGTTGTTCTGTGACCTGTGTTAATAATTTTTAAAAACGCAACTTAACTCAGAACAAAAGAAAGACATCAATGAACAAATTTTACAATTTCCAGATACTTAAATGCAAATTACATTCATTTACGATTTTTCGAAATAGAAGAAATATTTTCACAGCGGAAACGAAAACTTGACTTTATTTTACTTTCTCTAACCTCAAAGCTTTATAATGCACGAAAATGTTTAATTACCACTTATACTTATGGCGTGGTGTATTTTTGGCGAGTTTTCAGTTGTTCTTTCGTGTTTTTGTGCGTTGACCACGTACGTGAGTAGAAAGTTTTTATAACGATAAGTGGTCTGAAGAGACGAATGTAGAACTTTCTAGGGGCTAGCGATAATTGTAGTAGTAGAAATTTACACCTTAGGGCAGCAGAAGAGAAATTCTCGTGATATAATTTTTCATTTTAAAAGTTAAATGTTGCATTTTTAGATTTACTAAAGTGAATTCAAATTTAAAAATTTCGCCTTCACATCATCACCGACCTTTTTTATATTTCATTAAAAAAATTTATAAGAGCATGTATTTTATTTGTATATATTTTTTTAATAAGAATGAATATTAAAATATATAGAAAAGTGTGCAAATTCAGTGCCCCATCCAGCTACAATTGCCTTCGGCTCAAAAAGTCGCGGCTGGCGCCAATAATTAATACGTTAATTAAAGATCTCCGGGATACTCAAGGATTTGCTTTTGCACAGAATGCACTAAACGAGGTTGAATGAAAGGTAGTGAATTTTAAAAATAAACGCAATGAAAAGTGGAAAGTGTCTGCCCTCAAATGGGATTCAAACCCACAACCTCCGTCTTACCAGGACGTTGCTTTACCAATTAAGCTATTGACGATCCCGACAGCAAAGTGGCAAAGAGAGGTCATATGATTCCCCCCACTCGCCGTAGATACGTTCCCCTCTTCAACACCCCATTAGTCGACATCGGTCCTGCTTTAAACGAACACTCTCATCACATTTTGCAGGTTTGCCACGTTGTTCTCATGTTGTCCGATAGTTTAGTTGGTAGAACAACGTTCCGGAAGATGGAGATTGTAGGTTCGAATCCCACTAGAGGACAGACTTTTTTCATTGCCTTTAATTTCAAAATTTACTAACTTTCTCACTAGTTTCGGTTTTTATAACCGACAAAAACTCACCTTTCCTACTTGCAATTGCACCTTACGTCGCTTGGCGTACATATACGAAATTTCAAGTCACACGGACGAAATGTGCAATGCAAATGCATTTAATGCGAGACCAAACCAAATGTCCTTGCTTTACCACTTTGCTGTCGTGGTCCTTGATCAAGGCCCATTAACTCTGTAGGTTACCTCTATGTGCAGCTATCGGGCGAGGGGGAAGCGCGGGTGACGCCGAGGTCATGAAGTCGACTGGTGACCCGATCTGACAAGGCGGCCAGTTTATTGTTTATTCAGCTTAACGTTTTCGTTGCGATAGTTGTCAGTTGTGTTTTTCAGAGTACTTTTTTTACTTCCTCAAATGAAAGGGGACCAAAATAACCGAAAAATTATTAAACATAATTACAAATAGTCACAATAACTTAAACCTAGATGCTGAAAGAGTGTTTTTAAGACACATGCTATTTATGAAAACGAAATATTTAAATGAACTGGCGAAAGAGCAAAAAGTAAAAAGAGAAGCTTTACTGAAGTGGACCCTCACGAAAAGCTGTATAAAAAAAATGAAAAAAATTACTAACTGAATTTTCAATTTGTTACCGTTTAAGCATACATTGTGTGCTGATTTCTTTTTTTAAAAAAGTTGCTTGAACAGTTAAATAATAGTGTTTACTGCAAATAGTATACCTATAGTTAAAATATGAAATTACTTATAATATACATAAGGTGTCCCCATTGTGTGTTCTCGGTTGATATCTTGGTACTGGTTAGAAATAGAGAAGACATTTATGGTAGACTATTAAAAACTAAAGCAAAAAAGTGCAAACTGTTTTGTTCTAATTTGAACCGTTTCCACTGTTGTTCAAAATTGAAAATCCCAGTTTTTAAATGTCAATATCTCGAAAACGCCTATGGACAATATGTGAAGTAGACGTAGACATTTAGTAAAATTCAAAAATGTAATAAAATATAGGGTGTTTGTTATATGAAAAAGTATTTATGTAGGTATATAAGTCACCCTACATAGTAATATTTATATTTAAACTTTTTTTCTATCTCTAACCATTATCACCAAAACCAAGGACACACTACTAGGACACCTTGTATAAAAAAGTGTACATTTTCTAAAGTTTTACAACTATTTGTCATGTTAAAATTTTTTACAAGAATATTTTTTTGAGTATATATCATATTTTTTCAAATACGATGCGAACTTTTTGAAATGCACTCAGCAAAAAACTTGGTTAAAATTTGAACCAACATCCCTAAACATAAGTTTAAAATTATAATAACTTATATCTTGATGGCTGCATTTTATTGCAACAAAAAAGTTTAAATTTTGAACAAAAAAAGATTAATATATGTAATTAAAGGCACACAGAAAAGATACAGACAATGCCGTGCTAAAGCAAGCCGGTCGCCGAGTGACGTAAATCGCTCGCACCGAATTGGGATAGGTCAAGATAGCTCGAGGCAACCTATAGAGTTAATGGGCTTTGGTTCTCGATAGATTAGTTAGTAGGGCGATGTCTCTATAAGATATAGGTTATGGGTTCGAATCCCACTCGAAGACAGAGTTCTTCCACTTTTCATTACCTTTAATTTTCAAATTTACTAACTTTTTCACCAGTTTCGAGTTCTATAACCGACAAAAACTCAAATTTCCTACTCGAAATTAAATGAGCTAGATAAAACACGGGTCGAACGCTAGAACAAAACCTATTAGCTAAAAATTAAAGTTACTTCAGACAGACGAATATGTTGGGATATTCAAATTTTACATTTTACCATAAACTCCACAAAAGTATTAATCAATTTATTGTTAGTAAATATAACTTAACTTCCTTTCTTTTTTTCCTTTTTGCATTAACGTCCTCTAGGACGAGGTAGACCATTGATTCAACCATTGATCTAAGCTTAGATTAAAAATCAGAAAGTAACAGTAGATATGAGGCGTGCTATGAAAAAGCAGATGATCCAAACAAGAAAACTGTTTCTTAAAAGCTGGTCCCAAAAAATAGGTTGGTCCAATAAACCGATTTCAAAAACAGAAGATTATCTAGTATGTAATTGGTATCACTTAATAGAATAAAACTCAGGAATTAATTTCGCAATTTTCTTTAATTTAAATAATTCCAGTAATGTATTTTTTTAAAATCCATTTTAATCTTACCTCTAACCCAATAAATACAGAATTTAAAGTTAATCTTAGAGTTAATAAAGACCTAATTATATTGCAACAGAGCAATATAATCAATTCTGTCAAAAATGCAATAAAAAGTAACAGAAAAAAAACACTTTATTTTATACCTGGACCTTTTATTTCCAAAATCCCATAAAGCATTTTTTTACTTAATGCTTTTTCAGTTTTCCAAACCTTAGTTAAACTATTACTGCACTTTTATTAACAGAACCGTTGGCTGAAGAATTTATTTAATTGTTTTTTTAGGCTACTTCATAATTTAGTCTTTTCTATTTGGCTGTTCAATAATTTATTAAAATATTCTACTTATTTTTAGAAAGAACGATATAGAAAAACAAAAAAAGGTTTTTCCCAGATTTGTTTTTATTATAAAGTAAACAAATATGTATTATCTTAATGACCCAATTTTAAAATATTTTACATTTTTAAATTGCATTTAGTTGGGCGCATTTTTTGGAACCATTGGGGTTTTCATCAAAAATAGACAGTTTAAGATTTGCTTACATTCGTGAAAAGTGAAAAAGCATCCAGTGAAAAAAAAAAATATATATATATATATATATATATATATATATATATATATATACATAAAATAAAAAAAAAACCTTATTTACCATTTTTGAACATTTTTAGGCAAAGTGCAGTCTTACGCAATTTTTTGAAAATACATTTAAATATAGGAAAAATGACGTGACTAACTTTTTTGTTGTCGTTTGGCATTATTTTTCAAGCAAAAACTTTTCGCCAATTGAAATTTTATTTAAGTAAGTACTTACAGAACATCTCAGATACTGCGCTATATATATATATATATATATATATATATATATATATATATGCCAAAACACGTTTTTTTGTTAAAACATTCATGGATAAAAGCATTAATGTAATTATTTACTGTACGTTAGTTTTTTTGCAGCCTTGTTTAGAAATATTAACTTGTCTGTCTGGATATCTAATGGGTCGTTACTGTTACGTCTTCCTTCGTTATTTTATTAAAACCCTAAGGAGGTTTTATCGATTCGTCGTTTAGAGAGCATTTACCTCCATATATAATAGAAAAATGTCTGTTCTCTAGACTTCCTTTATACCTTAATGTGACTTTTAGCGTATGCTAATGTCACTAAACAACTTTATTCTAGTTTTTTACGTTGACAGTTCATTACTTAATGCAACATTTTTTTATATATGTATTGTTTTGAAAACGGCAAAGACTGAAACCACTAAAATTTCAAATAAAGGACATATTTTTGATAAAAATATTTATATATATATATATATATATATATATATATATATATATATCTAAAGTAGAAAATATATAACGCGGCAAGAACAACACAAAACCATACCAGAGTCACCAACAGGAGCAAAACCAACTTTTGTGGTTACCAAGAGAACATCCGAAATCTTTGCCGGACTTGATACTCTATTACCACAGAGCAGCATATAGCCACAGGTGGCACAATATAAAGTCTGTTATTTGGGGAAGTAAAAATAACTTAAGGCGCCCAAGGTGTTATCAGTCCAATTGAGAATAAAGATAACTTGATTAGATATTAAAATTGTAAAACACATTGGCGTAAATGCTAATATTTTTTGGGTTATCATAGCTTTAGAGCGCCGATTCCAACTTCAGTAAGATACAGTAACTCAAGTTACTAGCTTTGTAACGTAAAAAATTACACCTTATATATATTTTTTTTTAACTTTTTCTCTCTTAGGGATGCAGTAATAGAAATGTCTCTTTTTCTAGCAACTCGAATATTTTTATCTGTTTTCTACATAAAATATCGCAACTGAAGTTACTGCCGACCATGTTGCATTTTATAAAGATTTGAATACAGTAAGAAAAATTATTTTGTGTACATTTCGGTCAAATTCGCGGATTTTTTTACAAGTTAACAAGTTTTCAATATTTAATTTGTGGAAATTTGTATAGAGGTTTCATTCGGTAAAAGGTTAATTAATTTTTTTTATCTTACTAAATTATTTTCTGCAGTTTAATTAAATTTGGCGGCTTTTGAAGATACTAGATTTGGTCAACTTATTTAATGCTGTGTTCCTCAATATTTGCGTGAGTATGTCAGTCCTTCGCATCGTTACTGCAAGATCAGACGTATTAGTTTTGTAGGTCTGTTACCAGAGAAAATTACAAACTAAAGAAAAAATGGGAAAGAATTTTGAATTAATACCTGCGTTATGTAGGTACTTTTTAGTATATTTTTTACATATTTAGTGTCCTATTCAATAACGATATCTCCAACTCAGGGGAAAATAATGCGACCCCCCAGTTTTTCTGACATATGAAAATATTGCACTCGTTCCCTATAAAACATAGAACTGAGTTATTCATAACTTTACTTTTACTTTATTTTTTTTTAACGTCGGCGTTTTTTTTTATAGTGAGCCAATAAGTCCTTTGATATTGATTAATACAATTTCAAGCGTCAGCTAGTAGTTCAGCACAAATAAAGACACTTTATGATCCTTTGGATAATTTTCTTGAAAGCAACATAATGCGCCTGGCGAAAAATTTATTGAATTTTCCGACTTTGGTAACTCGGACGAGGATCCGGTACAAGATCCAGAAGCCTTGCAAAATACTAAAGCAAACAAAAGTTCATTATTAACTAGAGCACGTGCAAAGGAACGAGAAGATTTAGGTGTTGTTTGTAAACAAGTGTTGGAGAATACGCTAGACAAAATTTGTTTTCAGGAGAAAAGAAATAAAAAAACCCGTGTATTAAAACGAGACAAAAAATTTTAATTTTAAAAAATGTCATTTGGCGAAAGAAAACTTTTTCTAGACTCTCATGTTGAATGTTAAAACCAGAGACGAAAATGTGGTAATGTCAAACAGAAATTGTTCACTTAAATAGTCTTTACCATTAAAAGTGGACGCATAAGATTTATCAGACGGGAATGAGGGAAACATTGAATACTTACAGGTAAGCAAAACTATGTTTTTGCGTACAACGGGTCTAAAAACTGATAGAATAATAACTTCACAAGTAGGGGCGGTTTCCCCATTAATTAATTTGTGCAGTGAATACCCAATGAAATTTCATAAAAATGCAGTATTTGAAAATCATATGAATAACAAGAAAATATAACTTTATATTTTATTACTTTAATTATTCGCAGAAATGTTAAGCTTTATTTGTTTCAGGCGCCATGGTACATTTTCATTTTAACAAGCTCTAGCCGGTACGATTTTCGGAATGAGCGCGCGAAGTATACGCGGACGCATTTCGTTAGAAAGAGAGGTAATCAAATTCGTAAAACAGACAACGCGGCTGTTATTTTATGTTAATCTCAGCATGATCGAATGCAATGTACATAAACATAATTTCTGTGCGGCGTGATCTTGTCAGTCTTGTCACCGTAGTGTAGAGTCGAAAGTAGAATTATGTTCGGTACAATTTATTAAAGAAAACTCACAAAATTTGGAAGAGCGAGTAATTATTAAAAAGAATGGACCAGCTCGGCATGAGATTAACTTAGTTCAATATTGTACCACAAAAAAGATTAAGTTCGTTCAAGATTGTACCATAAAAAATATAAGGTTTAAACGCTCTTGTTGAACAGTGAAAGAAGACTTCGGGGTTTTGCAAGTGTGACAAGTCACATGCTTTATTTTACATTCCTTGTTCAGTTTTTTCAAACAATGAAACAACTACAGAATAGACAATAACGGGTGTTAGGGATCTATCTCATTTATCCACAAACATTTAAAAATTGGTAAATTTCCTTTACCCGGAACTTCCCTCGTTATGATTTTTTCCATTTGTTCGGAATAGTGAAGTGTAACCCAATCTAGTTCAGTACATAGTTATAGTATATATGTGTTACATATACTGTCTTTTGTTTTTTCATTAGAAGGACATTTTGTTCCATCATATTGACTTCCTACTGTAGTATTTTACCATTTTCTTTCTACTTATGCTACACTTGACTTTTGGGATTTAAAATAAAATCAATAAGTAGTTTTTACATTGACACGCCATTTTCGCATTTAATTTTTCTGTTAAATTTAAATTCAATTAAACAAGATTTTTTACGTTGATTATTTAAAAAATTTATTTGGCCGCCATTTTGTTTCGTCATCTTAAATTAAAACTCATATTATCAGTCTTTACCTACTCCCTTGGTCCGAAAATATATACTAGGACTTTTATTTTCTTTACTGGATTCTAACCCCAAATAATATACCACTCTAATATAAACACAAGAGCATCGTTAACGAAAATCATTTAGAAACTTAATATATGGGAAATATTAGCGGACCAACGTAGTAGGTAAAAACTAATAATATGGGTTTCGTGCAGGATATAGGTATGTGTCCTGAGAATGCAACAATAAACTTGCGAAACGCCGACTATTTAAAAATAGACTTTTGTTTTTTTACTGGCTCCTAACGCCAAATAATACACCACTCTAACATAACAACAAGAGGATTGTTAACGAAAATCATTTAGAAACTTAATCTCTTGGAAATATATGCGGAACAACGGAGTAGGTAAAGTATAAGATCTATATGTGTTCTAAGGATGCAACAATAAAGTTGCGAAACGTCGACAATTTAAAAAAGACTGTGTTTTTTTACTGGATCTTAACCCCAAGTAATACACCACTTTAAATTTTTTTTAAATTGCTCAGCCATATTGGATTTTTACCAAAATATTACCAGGTCACCTCTATATGACCCTTAATTTTTGGTCAAAATTTGAAGTTAATCGGGTAAGTAGCATTTAAGCTTTGTCGCGAACTGACAAACATGTTTGTTGGCTTCTAGGAACGCTAAAACGTGAAGATATGCAAACATTTTATTTGCCCGCCATTTTGTTCCACCACCTATTAGTAACACAAGTTGAGCTCTATACCACAATTAGTTATGGCATACAATTTGAAATCAATCCAATAATTAGTTTTCTCAGGCTTAATTTATAAATGTTTTATTATACCATCATTTTGTTCCGCCATCTTGGATTCTAGAGTAGTTTTCTCGTAATAATTGTTTTCATTTCACTAGGCCTCCATTATGTTTTGCCATGCTGCATATTTACCAAAATATTACCAGATCATCCCCATGTCACTCTTAACCCTTCGTCGGGCGCAATTGGAAAATCACGCGTTGAGGCCCAATGAATCTAATAGATTCGTATCAATAGATACCCTCTCTGAAGCAACAGAAATAAACAGGAACATGCAAAAACAGAAAGGTACTGTACACACCGTTATTTTTTTGTTTGACGATGTGGATGCTTTAGGTTCTTCAGAGGCCTCTGTTCGAAACAGGGTAGAACGTTTCAATTTCTGTATAGCTTTTGTTGAAGATGCGACGGAATTTCCTTGGATTTTTTCTGTTACCGTAATTTTTCGGCATCTTCTTTGTTCCCTGAATTATAAAACGGTGTCCGTCGTTCCATTAAAAAAAATGCAAAATAAAAATCCCGATTGTAATGTGATATTATATATATATATTTATATAGTATAGTATAGTATATTTTTTACAAGTCATTCTCTGGCCCTTACAGGATATATTTTTATTTAGACCAGAAGCTTACTTGCAAACCCATTTGGTATTACTTTATTCAAAAATACTGAAAAGCTCAATTTGCCTTATATTACAATATAAAACAATTACTTCACACCACTGAATGGTATATATACATAAAAAGGCACAGTGAATCAATTAGATTAACTACGAAAAAAAAACTAATTATTTAAAAATTGGGATAGAATTGTACTTATAGGATATTTTAAATTTTTCATAAATAATATAATTGTGCAGAAGATGATAACAAAAGATACCAAAAAATACGAGATCAGGCGCAATTAATCTACGAAATTAAATATGGCGCTACTCAGTAGATACATACGCAACTTCAACACAAACATGGCTGCAGATACCTTACGGCAGAAAAGGAAGATATACAAGCGCGGGGTTGCCAAAATTATTACCAAATTTAGTTAGCTTGAATCCCTTAGATTAGTTGCGCCCGACGAAGGGTTAATTTTTGGTCAAAATTTAAAGTCAATCGGGTTAGTTTTTAAGCTATGCTGCGAACTGGCAGACAGACCAACAGACGAACCGACGGAATTGATGAAACATATTTTTTGGCATCTAGGGACGCTAAAACGTGAAGATGTAAAATCTGAGAGGGTAATCTTTTCACGATTACAAACATTTTATTTGGTCGCCATTTTGTTCGGCTATCTCGAATTAGTACCACAATTTTACTAGTTGACCCCTATACCATAATTAGCTAATGCACACAATTTGAAATCAATCTATTAAGTAGTTTTTCAAGCTGGATTTTTAAATATTTTTTTAAGCCGGCATTTTGTTGCGCCATCTTGAAGTCGAACCAAAATTTTACCAGTTTGTGCAAAATTTGCGATAAATTGGATATGTAGTTTTTTAATAATATTTTTTTTTTAATTTCACTAGGCCTTCATTTTGTTTCACCATTTTCGATTTTTACCAAAATATTACCAGGTCATACCATAATGACCCTGACAGGATGTATAAGGATTTTTCCAAAAATCATAACGTTGGGAATGACCTTGTGACTGTAAAAAATGTATCTATTATAAATATCTCAAATAATATTACACGCAAGCAAAACAATGATATGAAACTGAGAAGCAGAAGTAGCTTACTTCCACTGAAAAAGTTTTTAACATGGACATATATGAATAAAGTTTTGTTATTACCTAATATATCAACTAAAAACTCACGTTTTGTTTTAAGGGGAGTTTCGAATGTCACATTATAATTTTTGTACTACATGCATATATACAGGGTGGTAAAAATATCTGGAAATTGACGAATATTTCGAAGACTGCCAAATACATTATTTTGATAATCGACACAACAATGCAGTTGTTGTTGTTGCTATATAGGGTAAAACAGAAATAATATTTTTCTTTGAAATAGAACACCCTGTAAGGTGTACCATTTTCAACTACATTGATGATTTCCAAAAAAAATTTCGAAATATTCGCGAGTTTTAGACTTTTTCCCTTTTTTGTTACATACAAGCCTTATTAAATATTCAATGAAGTTTCAAATTGAAAAGTAAGGCTTAACTAGTTCGAAAAAGGAAGCACAGGCAAGGAAGTTTTAATTATTTCAAATTCAAATTAATCTTTTTGTTTTGATTATTTTTTAGACTCGTCGTTTTTAACGAAACATTTGCTTCACTAACGAATGATGAAAATATCTGCGTCACGTAGCATGAGGCGATCAGAGGAAGATGTACGTCTGACGTAGCTTCAACATATTACAATATTATTAAATATTGTAGTCCTGAAGTTTCGAAATTTTACATTTCGGGTAGAACATTGTTTCGCTCAAAAAATTAGTCATTATATTCTTCTTTTGTGGGTTTCGTTAATTCAGATAGAGAACCAAATGAAATATCTTCAAAATATTTTAAACCTGGCCATTCATTTATGGCAGCTGATTTAGTTTATGGCTTTATTAGCAGATAAATGAAGACAATACCCAAATTGATAAAATTGGGTATCTAAAAAAAATAACAACAAAAATTAAAAAAAATCACTATATACCTACTTGTAATTTACACTGCTGACTATAAATAAAGCAAGAATGTTTTATTACCAGATTTAACTTGTTGAGTCTAGTTTTGGCAGTTATTAAGTAATTTATTTATTTATACACGGAGTTACATAAAACTATGTTTTCTGACACAAATATTTTATACAGGCCTAAATAATACTTGCCAACAAGAAAGGCAGCTTCTTAAATTAGCAAAACAGAAAAATGAATTCGACAAAAATCAATGAAATTTTTAGAGGAGGCACAAGAATTCTTGTCTTGAGCTGCACGATAAGAAGAACTCTAAATACTCACAATTTAAGATAAATCTCTGCATGATTCATGCATAATATAAAAATTATTATTCAAGTTTTTCAAAATTAAAACGTAAACTTTTAAATTTTTAAAGCAAGGCGATCTGCAATAAGCTCTAGAATTTTACGACTACATCGTACAAGTTTTTTCCTAATTCAACATGATGGCGGGATTCTTGTTTAAAGACAAGCAAGGACACGGAATCGGAATGAAAATATAACAGAATAGGAATGGTTTGGTGACGTAGGGTCGAATTTCTGAAATAAGGTTATGTGGAACGGTAAGATTATTCATTACCTATAAAACTATTAATGGCTATTCGAATAGGGAGGATATTATAAATCTTATTGCCTTGCCGTATAGGCATAATTTTTGATGATACAACACTCCATGGTAGTTCATTTCCTAGATTTATTATGTAAGTACGTTCTATTGACTTTCTTGTTTTTTTTTATCAAAACATAATATCTTCTACAATTATTATTCAAACATAAAAATCAAAAAAATATTTTGATATTTTTGATTGAAGAGCCCAAAAAGAACAATAAAATTCAACAAAGTTAATTAGTGTCTTAACCGTACATTATCAGATATACCTATTGAGAAAGTTAAAATTTGCAAATAGGTTTCATTTTTTCGTAACCATACGGTCATGCAAGGCTCTGTGCTTAAATCGGCAAATGCAATGTTTTTTATTGAATGTTCGAGAAAATTTGATTAATTTACCAAAAAGTTGTGAAATTCCAGTTTTTTTTTTTCAATAAAGTAAAAAAAACCTCTAAACATCGCATAAAAACTCTAAAAATGAAAAAATGAGCAACGCTCAAAATGTTTTTTTTAATTTACCGCTACATCACCCTGTTATAAATCTAAACTAAACGATTTTCCCGGGTTTCCGGAGAAAAAGAAATTGCATACTTTTATAAAACTCTCCTGTATAAGTAAAATAAATTAAGTGATTGCTACTTCTCAAAACTAGACAAATTTGCAATCCGTACTTATTTATATAATTTCATTTTGAAATTATTATTATTTATAGCGAGCAGTATGAAATGTTTTATTAAACAAAACTACCCAAGTCTTGCAAATCAAAAAAATAGTTTTTATAATTTATTTTAAAATGAGGTAATTTTATATTAAAAAATTCCCCAGAAAAGGTAATGTATCAAAGAACAGAATTGTGTGAAAAAGTTCTCTGAAACACGGCATAGTTAACTTATTTCATTCTACCTCTTATATTTTTGTCGTGTATTTCACCAGGAAAAATTAAACGTTCGCCAATAGGAATTACGAGCATCCATTCGCAACCTGTTAAATTCTCTATACAAATATGATAATGTTTTCTTAATCCAAGTACAAATCATAAGGAGTTAGTTCGTTTTTATTGTATACGAGACCGACTCTCCTGATCTAAAAGAAAACCTATTCAAAAAGTTACAATATATAAAATTACATAAACAAAGGATTCACATAAGTTCTTTTATTTTAAGCCGATCCGATAAATTAAGAGTTAGCGTCGGTTTCTGATTCCAGGAATTTGAGATTGAATTTAAAAATCTGAAAATTTGCATGTAGCTCACCTTGCTACGTATCTTTTTTTTTAATAGTTTACTCTTATTTTCATTCCATCTGGAAGAACATAGATCTCTTTGTATTTTCCAAATACGGGTGCCTTGTCGAAAGGGACGCCAAGGTTGTTACCAGAAGAAATTAATTGAACGAATTTTTCAGGACATGTATATCTTAACACAATCTTTTAATTCCTGAAGTATTTGTGAAGCTAGCTATTCTTGGAGACATTTTAATAGTTTCACCCCTCTGTACTTGCCATAGCTAATTGCAATTTATAACCCCAAATTCTTGGCAATATCAACAAACTCTATTTTAGATTTATTAATGGTTATATTTAAAGTATTCTTTATAAAGTTTACTTTATTTTTGTTACTAAAAAAGCAATAAAGTAGGTTTTGGGGCATTAAAGTTTAAACTATATTTCTCAGAACGTACACTTATCATTTTTAAATCATTATTAATAGACGATTCAACGTCAACCTGATCACCCGTAAATGCTTGTATTTTGCAACACGTTACAACCTTTAGACTATCTGTGGTATAGGTAAGAAACAACAATAGTCATAAAACGGACTCTTAAGGTATACTAGAAAATATTTTTGCTTAATCAGAGTGCTTGTTGTGAGAAAATATAGTTTGAGATCGGTATGTTAAGTATGATCTGATAAAAAGAGCAAACTCCCTATTAAAACCATAATATTTTAATTTAAAAATGAGTAGTTTGTTATTAATAGTGTCAAACGCTTTCAGGAAATCTAAAAGTATTATTCAAAAATCACATTCTTGTCACAACCCTTGAAAATACCATCAGTTACATTAGTTAGAGCTATAGATGTGCTATAACCCTTCAAAAGCCCACATTGCATACAGGGGGTAATATTTTTTGCGGTAAAGTCATACATTTGAGGACGTAAATTGCAAGTTGGACAAATAAGTCCTCTATTTTAATAATTTATGGCCTACAATATTAAAATCTCTAAGATGTAAAATATTTTGCCATATAACATGACATTCATGAATGGAAAATAAAGAGAATATATTAACTAGTGACAGATGTATTTTATTTACATTTCTTATAATGAAATGTGGTGTTATATCTTTTTAAGTGCAACATTTATATAATTTGTTTTAGTATGGTAATACAAAATTGACATATTTGTTTTTTACAATATTGTTAAATAGTGGTCTTCCTAACCAAGATATCGATTATAGCCACATAAAATAAGCCCCGGCATTTTAGAACCAATTGAAACTATCCGAAATGTACCCTCTCTGGCAGATTTTGAATTTTATTGCCTGTTGTCTGAGATTTATAGCGTAATACCATAATCGCAATTAAAACGACTAAATAACACTATAAAATGTTTAGGGAGCGTATATACCCCAAAATTAATCTGCCTGAACTGCCCAAATAGCCACTGGTAGAATGCGAACTATAAACCTTTGACCAGAGTGATATTGTGTTTTACCCTAAACAGAGAACAGCAATAAAATTATAATCAGATACTGCAGTGTTTTGTTACATATTAATATTTAGAAAAACTAAGAGGTGACAAAACAGCTTTCTTATAGTCGTTTGCAAAGCGAATTCCAAAAATAATATTTTCTTAACCACAGCGATATATTTCAATAGGTGCGTTACTATAGCTTATTCATTTTCTAAAAATAATATTAGTCTTATGGTTTTGATATTGAAAATACTGGCAGTTGGATCTAAATCACTTATACGATTGTGTTAGCCGATACTTGATGGAAATCCATAACAAAATAATGTAAAATGTAAAAACAAAATTATTTTTCACAAACACTTCCACGTAACATGTTTCGCTACACAATAGCTTCTTCGGACGTTACATCTCGAACGAATAAACTTAAGAGTAAAAGAAAATTTATATTTATTATTATTATAGGCGTAATACAACGATTCGGAAATTTTATAACTAAGTGTAAAACAACGATTCGGACATTTTATAACTAGGTGTAATACAACAATTCGGAAATTTTAAAGATATAAAATAAAAGGGTGGGAATTTTTAAGAACTAGCCATAAACTTAAACTACCTAAAATTATTGAAATATATTCAACAGAAGTGAACAATTTGAACGTTTGAGTTTATTTATTTATAGAGACTCCAGCATATTCAATTTATGACCCGTATATTCTTTGTGTAAAACTTTAAAATTTGTATCAAAGGTATCGTCTATTCTTTTACCAAAATATCTGCCTGTTTGACCTAGATTCGTTATGACGCAATCTCCACAATTTAGTTGGTATACTTACACCTGATTGTTCACGTTTATCAGATTTTGTTTTATAATTTTTTATGTACTTACTTAAAGAATTATTAGTTTTATATGTTATTCTAATGTCTAAACCGTTTAGAAATTTACATATTTTAGAGCTAGAATTGCCTATGTATGATATAACTTTGTACGCAGTTGTTATTTACATTGATATTAATGTAAATAATATTTATAGTTTTTGTAGAATTTTATTAATTGAATATCCATTGAACAATACTCTGAAAAGCGGTTAGTTTATGTTGAATTGGATGACATGAGGAATTGTGTATGGTAGTATCCTTATGTGAAAGTTTATGTTACACGGATAAAAATCATGTTTATTATTTAATCTTTTAATGGTTAAATCTAAGAAATTCGCGCTGTTGTTAGATTCAGTTTTGAATTTAGTATTAGGATGAAGGTTATTAATATATTCGAGAAAAACATTTAATTGTCGTTCACTTCCTGTAAAACATGCTAAAACATCAACATATCTATACCAGTATACAAAATGTTTAAAAAAAGACGTTTGTTGATTTGATTTTCTAGAGTGTCCAAAAATATTTCAGAAATTAAGGGTCTTAAAGGATTTCATATAATTAAACCTTCTGTACTGCATTAAGTTTATTATTAAATTCGAATTAGTTTTGTCCTAAACAAAGTACGTATAATAATTCTTGTTTTTTTTAACACAAATAACTAGTTTATTGTTTAAAAGATTTTCTGCTAATTTGATGATATCTTTAGTGCGAATACTCGGAAACAAATTAGTGACGTGAAACGAGATTAGTTTCGCGTTATTTGGTAAATGAACATTTTTAATTTTATTAACTAAATCTAACGAATTTTTAATTTGATATTTTGCTGAAAACTCTGTATATGACGGAATATTGTTTATAAGTTTTTTTAGATATTTTATAGAATTTTACTGAAAAGAAAGACACTACTACAATAAGATAATTTTGGTGGTTGTGGGTTCATAATTGTATATTTACTGACGTCTCTATCAACAAACACTTACAATTTTTAATACAAGTTTTAACTTTTTGTTGAATAAGATCTGGAAGATTATGTTTTAAAATCTGATGTTTGTCTGGGTTAAGGAAATCTAATATTTTGTTAACGTAGTCTACCTTATCAATAGCAACTATAGTGTGCCTTTATCAACTTTCATAAAAATAACATTTTTTGACTTATTTCTAATTTGTTTTATGCATTGAGTTTCTGAATTTGACTTAGAATCTTTAAGAAATTCTTTTTTAATAAGTGTTGAGCCTTAAAGATATATTTGAAAGGATGTCTTTAAGGGCTAGTTCAGTTTCAGCATCCAATAATTCTAAGTTTTTTGTTAAGGCTTGTTCACGAATATTGTATTTAAACCCTTTTTCTAATAATTGTATTTCGGTATCTGAAAATTGGACGCTAGAGAGGTTAGAAAATCTATCAAAAAAATTTATGGTCAAATTTGTTTTGAATTTGGTTTCATGAGTTTATTATTTTTAGGTATTAGAAAATAAAGTTTCTTTTTTTGTTTAGGAAATGTTTTATGTATAATTGAGTTGACTTTTTCTCTTATATATTCATGAAATTCAATGTAATGTAATTTAAATAATGTTGTATATACCTCGTTTCTGGATCTGGGCCTTCTTTCCCGTGGGTAGCCATTTCTTAAAACCAGCGGTGAAACCCTCTTGTGCTGCTTTACTCTTGTTGTTACTCTTCAATTTCATATACTTGGGAAAAAACGTTGTTTTTTTGAACACTTGTCAAAAAACCACAAGTTTTGAGAACAGATGGCGACTCTCGAAAGTAGTTTAAAATACCAGTTATCTAGGAAGCTTACTGAGTGTTCTTTTAACAATACTATTGTGTCAGCCGGTACTATGTGGAAATCCATAATAAAATTATGTAAAATGTAAAAACAAAACTATTTTTCACAAACACTTCCACTATATTTTTTAAAAAACATGTAACATGTTTCGCTACACAGTAGCTTCTTCAGCAGTTACATCTTTAATGAATAAACTTAAGAAAAAAAGAAAATTTATATAACTAGATGTAATACAACGATTCGGAAATTTTAAAGTTATAAAAGTAAGGGAATTTTTAAGAACTAGCCATAAACTACCTAAATATATTGAAATATATTTAACAGAAGTGAATTATTGAGTTTTACCTGATCGGTTTAACAAACCATTTGAAGAAGCTATTGTGTAGCGAAACATGTTACGTGAAAAATAGATTTGTTTTTACATAATTAAATTACTTATGGTTGTTTCCTAGAATTATTTAAATCAAAACATGTAATAAGTGTTAAAAGAATTGTTGTTTAAAGGGTTATGGTATTATTTAAAACTTCAAGGAATAAAGTGAAGTTATTCATAAATATGTATGATTTTAAAATAGGTGGCTTACCAAATAGCCATAAAACCTTACTGACATATTGATTTGTGAATTACTTGCTCGTATACTTTGTAGATATTTTGTACTATGTTTAAATACTTTTCTGAAGAATAAATTGCAAAAATTAAATTTAAGCAATTTAGGAAGTTATATTAGATTTTTTGTCATGTAACTTATATTCATACCGGTTCCCACAGGTAATCTTTGTCTTAAAAAAAAGGATATATTAAAAATACAAAATCATAACCAGGGCTAAGCAAAAAACGCAGTCCCATACTTAAGACACGAAAAAACTATAAAAAAACATCTTCCGTTAGAAATGAAACCTACGTCTTTTTCAACACAAATAAGCTCCACTAAAAACTTAATGGACTTTGTTTATACTCTAACATCTTTAATTACGTCACCAATACAATACATGCTAATGCTACTTGCAAAGATGGCGTTGCACTCGCCGATTTCACTCTAATAACTAATCTTTTCTAAAAAATACGGGGTCGAAAATTCATATTAAAGAGAGCTACGGCGCTAAGAATAGTAACTAGTAAGACAAAGTAAACATTCTAAAAATAAAAAACTAAAAACAATAAAAATTTTAAAAAATTAAAAAAAAACCCGATATTAAAAACGAACTAAAAAGTAAGAAAACTACATTTTAAACGATCTAAAAAATTTTACTTTTGAAGTCGATGTCAAAAATATTATTTGATTCCTAATGACTAAGAAAAGCTATGTACTTGATATTAGTTGTTTTCAAATATCATTTTTTTTAATTGGTTGACGTTGCCTCAAAAGCCAAAAAGAGAATTTTATTATTGCGAGAAATTTGGTACTGTCAGAGTATTAATTATATAAAATTATGTCCTATTTAATCAACCAAAATTTCATTCTAATATGATTACAAAGAAAAAAGTTAAAAGGATGAGCCACTTATTTTTGGCATCCAGTATATTGCTTTTTATTATAATATATAATGTGCTTACCAACACAACTTCATAATTTATTATCATTAAGAGCATTTTCGATTCTAGTAATTAAACCAGTTTGTCAGTTATTGACGTTTTCCAGACATTTTCTATTACGCATGCTTCTTATAACTTAGCGAGCTGCTTTTGGTACTAAGACTACTCTGGAATAATGCTTTACAACATGGTGAAAACCATATTCAAATCTTATCAGTAGTAGAGAAATCATGGTTCTTGGGGTTAGACCGTGTCAAATTGGAAATACTATTCGACGTTTCGCTTTCGGTTACACGAGAAATCTTCAGGGATCTTGATTCCACGAGATCTGAAAACGAATGAGTTCGGAGAGATTCTGTCGGGCTTTTGTACTCGACTTGTGTTCGCTGAACGTGACTCTGTGTTAAGATCGGTTTCCACGTGTAGACCGTAAACCGTATCTCTACTGAACTTTTTTGTATGTTTAAAAATTACAATAGATTATCTTATTTTTCGTTTATAAAACCCTGGAACCAATGCCAGAACCTTGGTTTTCTTTATATTTATAATATGGCCAGTGGTATGCTGGTGTTCAGCTACAGCAGATTGAACAATTTGTTTTTTTTTATTATACATTGCTCATGTTCCTTAAGTCCTTAACGAAAAACCTTTCAGTTATTTTTATGCCAAATGATTTGTTGAAATGCCTGTTAATAGGACTAGGTGGTCTTCGTAAGTCTTATAAAAATCATCTCGAAGTTATCACTTAGAGGTGTTCATAAGACTTTCTATCAGCTTAAAATAAGATATTTTTTGCCCAAATTAAACGATGACGATAGAAATTTGGAACTAATTGTTCTATTTGTCAACAAATAAAATATAAAAGTCACATATCATTAATAAAACTACAACTACTAGAAAACTATTTGACACATTTCGTGTTAATACTTTTAGATTTGGTAGTAGGGTAGCTTTAACTATTTGTGATAGTTTTTTACGATTTAGACAAGCATTTATTTTATCGAGTTTACACGCTTTACATCTCTATCAATTACTCTTACAATTTGTTTCAAACTATAAAATACCCAAAAATATTATCTCTGATAATGGCACTAGAATTTAACAAAAATTTAAAAAAATTCACAGATCTTGCACCGACGCACAGTAGTTCCATTTCTCTTTCTAGCGGAACATAAGTCCAAAAAATGAACCCAATAATTGACACGTAACAACAAATAAAATCGACGGTGACTACATCAAAGTATTCTATGCAAGACAAATGAAACTCAAAATGGCCGCTGTGTCGTTACCATAGCAACACAAAGATGACAGTACCAATTCTTTAAAATTACTGCATAAAATTTGCGTTATCTAAAACGAGTATTGTCAAATTAATTGTTCAAATTGTATAGTGTTTTTTGGTAATATATTTTAAAAGTAAGTATATATTATATTGATATGTGATTATCTGTCCATTATAATATATTTTCAATGAATTCCCGCAAAATTTCTATAAAGTGAGAAAAAAAATGTTAAAATAGGTTTTTTTTGCAAATTGTTTCTTAAATAAAAAAACTCCCGCTTACTCCCGCTAAAATTGTTATGCCATTTGTTAAATACACTATTTCTTGTTATATTTGCTATGACAGTTACTGCGCATACCTGCGCATTTTGCTAAAAACTCGTATTTTTTACTTCGCGTTGTTATCAAATTTCATGTAATTAAGGGCCAATATTATAAAGTGGATTGGCAGTTTGTTTATTTTTTTAATGTCAAATTAATGTCATACTTCGATTTAAAACACACTTTCCTGGTATTAAAGGCCAATATTATAAAATAAGTTCAGTTTAAAATCAGATTTATGTTGAGCTTTTTTCCGCGATTTAAAACTACATTATAATATTGGGCCTAAATATCATACCTAAGCCAACCTCTAAAATTCTAATTACGTTGTTTAATGAAATGTTTATTATACAGGGTGTTATTTTGACCATGGCAAACAAATTTAGGTTATGCGGTTAATAAGTTTATGATTAGATGTATGGGTCCATGATACGGCAATAGAATGTTTTGAGCTTTTTTTTAATGTCTTGCAAGAATTAATTAGGTAATTGGGCATTTGTTCTTATTTTAGATAATGGAAAATAGGGAAAATAATAATATTTCTATTAATATTATCGATCTGCACAACATAATTAAAACCAAAGAGGCCAGTAAGGAGAATTTAATTAATTTTGTCATTTCCACTCGTTTCCAAAATTTAAATACAATAAACCACAATATAATTCGTTTAAGTTTGCTTAAATTTTTGGGAAAATATAAAGAGAAATGGCAGGCTAGCAACAGACACATAAATAGATTCGAGAAAAAAAATCGTATGTGGCTAAATTCGGTCATAAATATAAAATTAAAAGAGACAACATCTGAAGGAAGAACAGGAAGGCCCACAAAACAATTTGAATTTGTATGTAAACAATCCAAATTAAGGAAGGTGAAACCACTTATCCAATCCACATCAACTAATGAGCTTACCTACGCAGCTTCAGTATCTCTTTGGAAATCTGGAAAGCGAGATGCTGCTCAAGTTGTAAAAGAGGTTACCCAAACAACACCAAAACGTGCCAGAAAAATTAAAACAACTTATTTAAGTCCTAAACCTGCGCCAATTCCATATACTCCCGAAAAGGCATTAGCACTTTATGTAAATTCAAAATTAACAAAACATTCTTACTTTCAAATTCGTAAAAGTGCTATTGAACAGCAATGTAATATTTATCCTTATAAAAGACTATTAGAAGCCAAAAAAGAGTGTTACCCCATAAAAGAAAAAATTAGTATTACGGAAATATCTGCTGAAATTGAAGTCCAAGCACTGTTAGACCATACCATAAAAAGGCTCTTTATATCACAAGAAGTAGTTTTAAAAAATATTTTAACCTTAGAAGGTATTACTATTACACTTTTTGTTAAATGGGGATGCGATGGAAGTAGCAACCAAAAAGAATATAAACAAGCCTTTTCTGCTGAGTTTAATGAGGCAAGTGATTCAGATTTGTTTGCTATTTCTTTGGTACCCCTTCAGCTCTTCGCTGAGCACAGAACATTTTCTCAAAAAAAAATTCTTTGGCAGAATCCTGTACCTTGCTCCACCCGATTTTGTCGACCAATTAAATTCATCATGAAAAAAGAAACGAAACAGCTAATAAAGGATGAAGTATGTAGGGTTGAAAATCAAATTAAAAATTTGATTCCAACAAAATTAAATATGAATAATAAAACATTCGACATAAAATCGCAACTATTTTTAACCATGGTAGACGGGAAAGTTTGTAGTTCTTTAAAAGATATTTCAACACAAAACTGCTTAATTTGTGGGGCGACTCCCAAATATATGAACAATCTAACATTTTTATCACAAAAGCCTTTCAATTTAGAAAACTGTTCATTTGGACTTTCAACCCTACATGCGTATATTCGTTGCTTTGAATGCCTATTGCATATTTCGTATAGACTTGGCATTAAAAAATGGCAAGCAAAGTCGAATGAAGACAAAGAAATGGTTAAAAATAAAAAAAAATAAATTATTTGTCAATTTAGAACTAAAATGGGTCTATTAGTAGATCAACCAAAGCAAGGTACAGGATCTACTAATGACGGGAATACTG
The DNA here is from genome assembly GCA_030620095.1 of Kuschelorhynchus macadamiae. Classification (NCBI taxonomy): domain Eukaryota; kingdom Metazoa; phylum Arthropoda; class Insecta; order Coleoptera; family Curculionidae; genus Kuschelorhynchus; species Kuschelorhynchus macadamiae. The sequence continues at coordinate 232,304 of JAUTXW010001448.1, read as the reverse complement.
CCCGTAGATTTTTTAAAAATCCAGAAATGTCCTCTCAAATAACTGGATTAGATAAAGAGTTAATTACAAAATTTGCGACAATATTAAATGTAATGTCTAGTGGATTGCCAATTGATACCGAAAAATTTGACACATATGCCAAGAATACTCTAGATTTATATTTACATTTGTACCCATGGTATAATATGCCGGCCAGTGTGCATAAGATCCTTATGCATGGTGCATTAGTAATAGAAAATTTGTTATTACCTATAGGGCAGTTCTCCGAAGAGGCACATGAGGCCCGTAATAAAGACATGAAAAATTTTAGGCAACGATTTTCACGAAAGTTTTCTCGGACAGCGACAAATGAAGATTTACTTCACATGCTTTTAATAACATCGGACCCACTAATATCTCAATTACTTCCTTTACCTAGACAAAAAAATTTGCTCTCTCAAGATGTTATTCGCCTTTTAAAACAACCAGATATTCAAACTTCTATACTTGAAAATAATAATTCAGATTCTTATTCAGATAGTGAAGACAGCGTCATAAGCACAAATGACGATTAATTAATTGATAACGTTAAAATCATTAAAAAGTTATATTTTTTCTAAGATATCTTTTACTAATTTTTTTCATAACACTTAGGGTGGATTACAGAAAGCTTTGTTAAAATTTAACACTCTGTTAAATCCTAACACGCTGTTAAAGTGACGTTTGTCAACATAAAAACGTTAACTTAACAAGGTGTTAGGATTTAACATAGTGATAAATTTTAAAAGAGCTTTCTGCAATCCACCCTTAGTTTTTGTTTACTAGGTAGGAAGATTTTTTTTAAAATACACTCGTTAAACGTATTATTAGAAAAATGTTTGTTCTGGAAAATAAAAAAAATCTTTTTCTATTTTGATCTCGTACTAAGCTCATTACAATACAATGATGACTCAGTTTTGTTTCGTAATAGCCTCGTTTGACAGACAGGCTCATTACGATACATCAGTGATGACGCGAATTGACCGAAAATTTGACGTTTCAATCAAAATTTTTATTGTGTGTCAAAAAAAAGGTAAATATTTGTTTTTTTTTAAATTATGAAGCCAAAATATAAAAAAAATAGTATAAAACACACGTCTCAAAAAAGGTTTTAGCGTACTCGTACATTAGAAAACTCCTTTCACTCGTTTTCTAAACTCTTACTCGTGCGCTAAAACTATCCTTTATGAAACTATGTTTTAATATACCTACTATAATACAACTATTTTTTCATTTATGGGGTAACTCTTTGGGGCTTATTATTCCTATCCTATCAGTATTATACAGGATGTTTTAAAAAACAAGAGTTGTTATGAGAGATTACTTGTTTAAAAAAAAAGCGAAAAAGTTCATATTATGTACATGGGTTTGCAAATAATGCTTAGTTTTAAGGATGCGCAGAATTTCAATTTAGTTTCTTATGTTTTTAAACAACTTTTACAAGAAACAAAACTTTCTCATCGATTTCAAACTGTATATTCCAAACACCAAATATTTGTGGACTCACCTAAAAAAAATAAATGTTCACCCTATTTCTGGACAATAAATTTCCCATTGAACAATAACCGTTGCTTATTACAACACCCTGTATATATTATCTTGCATAAAAACACCTATTGCATTTTAGACTAGGTTAAAACACTGTGGGAGAATCATACAAGCAATTTTAGATAAAGCGTTTTTTATGTTCTGTACTAAAAGTTAATAAGAGTCAATAGGTATATTTAATGTTACCTTGTATAATATATTTTTAAACAGCTGATCTTTATGTTTTTAGCTCTTATTATTATTAAAAATGTTTTTAAAAAAATATTGGAGTAATTATTTTCGCCACGTACATCTTTAGAATAATGTTCCACTAGAATTGCACTTGGAACCACTGTGCGACGTATTGAAAATACCTGACACAACTTGTAAATTATAATGTTTTATTCTGTCTTTTATTTTTTTAAAGGTTATAATCTTTTAGGATTATTAAATAGGCACATTTTATTATCAGATGGGTCAAGAAATGGATCAAATTAATAATTAATGCTTAAATTTTATATTTAAAAAAAATATATTATTAAAATCTATAAAAAAACCGTGGCAATCTAGAAACATAAACTTGGGTTTTAAAATATTGTAATGATTAATAAATTGCTCACATTTTATGTTAAAATTAAATAAATTATTTGTGGTAAAAATCGGTTCAAATATGACATACATATAATATATCTAACTTACCTCTTTTAACAAAAAAAAAAAAGTTTTGACATCGGCTACAATCATGATTTCGTGCATTTTTGTACGTATTTAATGATGGCAGCCTTATTCTAATAGGACTCGAAATTTTGATGTACACAAACACAAAACAATGGACTATTTTGTTTTTACTAAAATTTGTTCATCTATGCATTGGCAAACCGTATTTACCTTATTTTAATATAACATACATACTCAAAACAATGGACTATTTTATTTTTATATACAATTTTTCATCTATGCGTGGGCAATCCGATGACCTTATATTATAATATTATCTTATTTATTAATTTAGTGCGTCCGCACTCATAATTTATACGTATTATTTTACTGAACACGTATCGCAGTTTGGGTATTTTGCCTTGACGAGGTTACGACATGCAGTGTTAAGTTTGCATAAAAATGATCCCAATAGTATTTTCTATACTAAAAATTGCTAAACTCTATAAAATTTAAATTAATTAGCATTATACCTTACCTTTGAAAATAGTTATTCTATAGTCGAATGATTTTATTCAACTATCTTAACATGCGAACATTGTCTTTGTCAAAACCTAATTTAGACCTATTCGATCAATTAAATTTAGCTAGTCCTGGCTATAATAATTCTATACAATTAGTCACAAACCAAAAATCAGTCGATTTAATTTTTGGACATCTCCCATTAAAGGAACCAATCGATATTGATGGCGAACGTAAAGAATTGATGAGTAAATAATACAATAATATACACGGAAATAAATCTCAATATAAGGCAAATATTATTTCAAAAACCAATAAAAAGTGGAAAGATGGCCTTTATATACAACCTGGCTTTACTGGCTGTAGAAAACTACACAGGCACTCTCAGACAAGCAAAAATAAATTCTTTATAGAAACCTTAACATATTTTTCGAAATAACGACCTAACAGTTACCACTGCACAAAACGCGTATTAAATAATATTTAAAAAAAAACCGAATTACTGATAAACCCCTTTTACAGGTTCACGTGTTTAAGGCACTAAAGGTTTTAGTACGAATCCCGGTATCCTACTTTTTAAATTGCCTGTCATTATATTGATTTAGTTTCCCTTCAGAAACAATTTGACTCAATTAACATACAATAGACAATATATTACATACAACGTGTGTAAAATATTGTCTATATATATATATATATATATATATATATATATATATATATATATATATATATATATATATATATATATATATATATATATATATATATATATATATATATATATATATATATATATATATATATATATATATATATATATATATATATATATATATATATATATATATATATATATATATATATATATATATATTGTTTATTGTCTATCAAAAATTAGAAAAAACAATTAATAGTTTGTCTGTGACTCATCGGCTTACTTTATATGAAGCTATAAACGCTTAAATTACGAAGTAAAAGTAGTTACAGAAAAATAAATACTCTTTTTTACGTAACAAATGATCCAAAAGGGGTCTAATTAAGCTTCTAGGGTCACTTGTCAGATATATTACAAGAAATTTAAATCAAGAAGATACAAAACAAAATCATAATGTCTTCCAAAAACAAACCAAAATAAAATAATAGAAAAGATAAACAAACAAAAATCGTTAACATTCAACTGAATACAAATTATTAATAGTACTACGTCAGTCATGTCAAATAATGAACTTGATTAAGAATAAAATAAATATAACTAGAAAATAACTGAAAACCTAAAACAAACAAAATCCTATTTCGTGCGTTATTTAGAAAAACACGAAATATAAGACCAGATTAAACCTAACTTAGACTCCTTATTAAATTTTCTAAACGATGGAATGCGCTATAAGTTTTGCTGCTTTTAAAACTCTATACTAAAACATAATATCTCTAAATGAATTACGGGTTACAATAAAACAACTTAAAAAATCACATCACACACCTTCAATTATCATTTTCTGAAAAAGATTATCTTAAATATTACAGTGTAGTAAAAACAAACGTTTTTTGCAATACAAAATTACTATGATTCATGTGTATTTGCGTATAATCATTTGTTTTCCATTTCTAATAAAAATTAATCCATTATTATTCCACCCTTAACTTATCTTGTTCTAAACATGGACCAGCCCCACTACCAAAATTAATGATGACCTCCACCCAACCTTTGCAAGAACAATCGCAGCCTACCTACACAAGAAAATCTTGATTTTATTACTTCATTGCTGTCTCTCAAAAAAAAATCGGACCAATACCAGCAAGTAGAAGTACATGTTACAAAACCAATTATTGTAGTTGTAGCAGAAATCCGCCCACTACATAGGAGTTTTTCGCGAAAATCGGAAAATTAAAACCGACTGTGTTGAAAACGAGATCTTTTTTGTTGTATCTACAAAATGTTCTTTGAAACAGCAATTTGCACTTATAAAAATGAAAAGGACATTTTTTTCATGGTTAGTCTGTAGTTTTGCAAGACATTAAAATTAATGTGGCATTACTTCAAGTTAAGAAGCTTAAACTAGAAAAAGTATCATTAGACAGGCTCCACGAACTTCAGTTTCAAGCATCACAAGAAGAACTCTTCGAATTCACAAAAACGCTTTCCTTTTATTCCGAATAGCCTTTTTTGATTATAATTTTATTAATCATTATTGCTTTATGCTTTCTATTTAGGAAGAACGAAACATTTATCAAGATTATAAGAAAACAGAAAAATGGACCTGTTGACGAAACTCAAGTGGTTTTACCCTCGAGTTCCTTCTAGGGATGGAGGAGTTATGAATGTCCTTCATTACGTTCTCATGGGAACCAAACTGAGTCGGCATTGCAAGTTACGCAGTTCGGGCGATATACCCGACGAAGTTACGACGTACGAAACAACAACTTGAATCGTCAAAGACTTTATTCAGTTGAGACGGACCTTTGATTATTGACTTGAAGTTGTGATTTCAAATTAAAATAAAAAAAATATTTTTTAAAAAAAGTTATTTATGGTTAAAAACTAAAAGCGGGGCTAACATACCGAGATGATCTAAAACTCGTGCTACCTAAAAATTGATAGAAAATGAAAAATCCCTTGCAGGATTCTTAATCCTAAAACCTTTACAGTGGTATTTTCCGGTTCGAAGTTAAATGAGCGAAAATGAGTTGACAAATGGTCAAGGGTAATGTGACTAAGCAATAATGTTTCATTACTTTACAACTTGCAAATAGGAATGCGAGCAAAAGTGTAAGTGCTAAAGGGAGTGCGAGTGAGAATGCGAATGCCAATAAAAGAGCGATTGCGAATAAGAATGTGAACAAAAGTGCTATGCGAGTTAAAGTACGATGCGAGTTGAAGTGCCACTGTACTCAAATGATCAAGATTAAGGTGGCTAATTATGGTTCATTACTTGACCACTTGCGAATAAGAGTGCGAGTAAAACCGCCAGTGTGAAAGGAAGTGCGAGTGAGAATGCAAGTACGAATAAAAGTGCGAGTGCGAAAGAAAGTGCGCATGGAAATGCTAATGAAATATGGGTATCATTGCGAATAAGAATACGAGTAAAAGTGCAAGTGCGAAAGGGAGTGCAAGTGGGAGTACAAATGTGAATAAAATAGGGATTGCGAATGGTACGATGCGAGTACTAGCTAAGTGCTACACGAATTGAAGTGCGATTCGAGTTGGAGAGCGATTGTGAGGGAACGTACGATGGACAATATAAGTCGGAGAGCGAGTGCAAAAAGGAGTGGAACTGCGACTAATTTCCGATGTAAATCAGGACACAAATAAGTTTCACAAATGACCCCATATGGGTTTGACGTAATATACACATATAAATATTTTCTTAATATTACATACCTACATTATAAACTAAACCAAATACACTAAACAAAAACATAGAAACAAAAAAAACTTGAGTGGTTTTATTCTATCTAATATTTAATTTTTCTATAAGTTTTAAGTGGTCGGATATTTTACTAAAAAGTTTTATTCCCCTAACAGTTATACTCTTTTTAGCTTTGGTTGTCATAAAATCCTCTACTCGAAATCTGCTACTGAGTGAAAGGCACTATTTAGTTTAAGCATAATCGCTATATCCAAATGATTTAATTTAATTTTATGTATTAATTTTATCGTATCATAACTAATTAATTTCTCTATATTTAGTAATTTTGATTTTTTAAAGACCAAAGTAGTTGCTTGGTAATACTCATACCGTGTAGGGCTCTTATTGCATTATTCTATTTTCTTGGATGTGTAGAAGAGCAACATAGTGGCTTTCTAGTATTTTCGGTTAGTTACGCCGCTATAAATCTAAAATATAGGCAGTTAAATCTATCGTATTCATGAGTTTTTGAGCATGTTTTTTTTATTTAAATTTTTGTCTATTGCTAATCCCAAGCATTCAATAAGATTCAAGACCAATTTTCTTGACATCATTCCGACACTTTGGGTTTCCAAATCTTTCTTCAAGGACTTCTATATCCTGGCGCGTCTCCCCAGAGATGCTGTTCTCACTTCTTGGATAAAAAATCATTACTACATTATCTGCATGCAATACTATTTTACGATTAACGTTAGTGGTAGAGATATCATTCAGATGCACTAAGAATAACAGGGGGCTCAATATGTATCAATAGACACTCTCTCTCCAATTTCACACCCCATGCATAAAAACTACAGCCACCAAAGCAGCTCTGAAACAACTCCAAAAAGAGGCCTTTCAGCTCTATTATAGCTGCTATACTTAAAAGCACAAAGTGGTCAACTCAACAACAACTTCTTGTCAATTTCACCGTATATAAAATTGAAATTGTTTGTTACTGCCGTTTATGTTTGTCTTTTTGACGAAAAACGGTTCTGGCTGGCTGCTGTAAGAGTAATTATATATGTTTTATACTATTTTTTCATAAACTTTTGAAAAAGCCGGTAATACAGAGATTGACCGATAGTTCGGGCTCATCCTTACTGCTATTTTTATGTAGAGGTATCACCCGTCTTTTTTTTAATTTAGGGGGAAAGAAGCTTTATTTTATTGTCTTTGCTAGGAATGGTGCTAAAATAAATGTAAATTTTGTCATTGTTTTAACGCTGATCTGATCATAATCAGCAGAATTATGACTCCTTAATGAATTAATAATTTGGATCACTTCACACTCGTTGTTCTCTTCATATAAATAGTATATGTACAGTTAGCGTCAGATAAATCCGTACCATGTCAAATGAGTATAACCTCATTTTATGATGTTTTGGTAAAGGGACTTTGGTTTTTACCTGTTATCTAGGTTACAACCATACATATTGATTGATTTTAAAAGTATATTAAGGTTTTTTACGTATCTGAAGGATTTGTTTTATATTAGGTTACTTTCAAAGACATATATTAAATTCACTAATACCAAAATTAGTATACAATTTCAACTTTTGGGGAAATAAGAAAAACCTGGGTCCTGGGCGCTTATTTAAGCCCAAGCTCTGACTGAAAAACGGCCATTAATTTGCTTGTTTTGAGTGTAATTTGAGTCGTACCGAGCATTTGGCGGTCGGTAGACGGAATTTACCAATTTCAAGAAGACTGGAAAACTTTTTCGTTAAAAAGTATCACGTTTTCCCAAAAATCTGCATTTTGCGGCAAAATATTCTAAAGCAAACCCGACCCCTTTGTTCTTTATCACTGGAATTTAAGGAAGATTTTGGGGCAGCTGCTCTATTTCTTATGCTGAAACATTGGATTTTGTCTTAAGAAGTCTACTAAGTGCGCATCATTTTCATTCGTTGTAATTTTGTTACTTAAACATGTCCTCGCCGATCTTTTTAAGGTATGTTCCTCACGGTATTTCTTTACGATTTATATAATTCCCTGACCAGTGATCTTAGCCATACCAAAATAATTGGCAACTTTCCCGAGACACCAGCCTTATTCCATTATTATAATTATGGCAGTTTTTGTAGCGATACTTAAATGTGGCATATTTTGTGCTATTTTTTTAAACTTGACAAAACAAAATCAATAAACGTCAATAATTAATTAATGTCATCATGTGCTGTTATAGCTGTCAAATGCGAAAGGTAATTCAGGTAAATAAAGGAAAACGAAGTACAATTTACAATAAAGCAATTAAGCCGTACGGATTTATCTGTCGCCAACTGTATATTATTCTGAGGTAAGGTAGGATCAGTAGACTCGTTTGCGTGCTTGTTGTTCAACCAGTTTTTTTGTGCAGTAGCAAAATCTTTATTCAAAATGTTATATTTATTACTCAGGTCACTACTGAAGGTACGACCATTCTCCATTTTTTGTCATTGTTTAGGACTCTTTTTTACCCATAAGTTTGTTCCATAGGTTCCATGTTTATATATATATATATATATATATATATATATATATATATATATATATATATATATATATATATATGTATATATATATATATATATATATATATATATATATATATATATATATATATATATATACGTATATATATATATATATATATATATATATATATATATATATATATATATATATATATATATATATATATATATATATATATATATATATATATATATATATATATATATATATATATATATATATATATATATATATATATATATATATATATATATATATATATATATATATATATATATATATATATATATATATATATATATATATATATATATATATATATATATATATATATATATATATATATATATATATATATATATCATATATATATATATATATATATATATATATATATATATATATATATATATATATATATATATATATATATATATATATATATATATATATATATATATCCTAGAAGCAAAAAATGTTCGATAATCAAATGATTATCTTAGCTCTAGATGGGAGAGAATGAATTGTAGATTGTATAATTTAATGCGTAATGAAATATTATATTTAAATAAAAAATGTCAAATAACCAAAATTAAATAAAATAAAAAATATGAAAGGATAAAATGCATACATGTTGACTTTTAAACAACAATGACTTATTGACCATTTATCTTTTTTGCGTTTTACTGACGAGTAGCACTGAGGATGACTTATTAGTCGAAAGTGCACTGCTATGAACTTTTTGGATAATATATTCGTTATACAGACAGACTTTCTTGTTTTATTACTTTCGCACGTGTACACAGCCCCCGTTTTCAAAACATAGTTTATCATCGGCGATTCACAGCAGATCGTATTGCCTTTATACAACCGAAACAACTGCATCAAAATCTACTGGAAAATCAAGATTATTACTTTTGGCATATGCACAGCCGTCACTCAAGTCATTTTTCTTTTCGTTTGCATTTCTGTACTCGCATTCATAGTTTCTACAAAATCAGCGCAGGGCATCACGTAGGTTTCAGTATTAGCGCACACCCTATTCATTATCCACATTAATCACCCGCTATTTTCTACCTGTATACATATACACAACTAGATATTTTCGTTATCTCTAGCCTTTAAATTCCATGCAAATCAATTTTTTCTTCCTTCACTCAAATCAACCACGGTAGTCAGTAATTAGATTTTCAGTTTTATGTGTTCTGTCTATCTATCCACTTTAATTACTTTGAAAAAAAATAGACTATTTTAAACATAAAAAATAGGTTACTTAATTTTGACTATTATCTTAAGATTGGTGGATTAAGTAAAGTTTTGCGATTTTAGTTTTTAGAAAAGCTTTTTAATAATTACTGGATCTATAGTTCGAAAGAAAATTTATAGATTCAGTATTTTCTAAAACACGTTGCCGCTTATTTGAGTAATACCAGCAACTAGAAGCACCTTATAAAAATACAATAAAAAGTTACAAAGACTTTTGAACACACCCATTTAGAAACATACATTTTTATATTCAATAAATAAAAACACATATTAGTCGATTTAAATGTATTCCCTGCAATGGAAATTTGTCTTTAAGTTCAAATTTTTTTCAGTATATTTTAGACAGGTTGACGACGTGTTTGTGAAAAATTTCTGATTAATAAACTGACCGTAAAACTATTAATTCATGCAACTGGAATATTTTGCGGCTGTGGCACAAAGTAAGACAAACTCCGAAATACAATTCCTCCATACGACAGAAATCCAATCTTTCACCCCTTATTACCAACTATTTTAAATTGACAAGCGATGAATATATAAGACGGAGGGGCAACTAAGGCAAGACAAAGGTTGAGCGGTCTCCGTCGAAATTTATTCAAAGTCGGAAAGGCAGTCTGGCAGATTGGCGGTTGGGATTCCGGCTGCATACCAACACGAGGAGGGATAACGAGCTTCCTGGAATGGACACGCATCGATGCTGGACTTGATTTTGTTTAATCAAGAGTGTAAATGTGATAGACTATGAAAGTATTAGCTTTCTGCGAAAAGGAAGTTATTTGGCTAATGGAAGTGAAAATAAATTAGTTGCACATTGCTTTTACTTTCAAATTTAGAAATTCTTGTATTTTGAGTTTATTTTACAATATATCAGGTTTAAAGTTATTCATTTGTATTAGTACAACAACGCACCAGCTAATTATCCAACATCAAAATCTAAAAAAAATAGTAAGGAACAATATTAGAAGAAAGTGGAAATTTAAAAAACAATTTTCATCGAATATACTAGGCTTTTCTACCGGTCTATTATAAAAACTAAAGAAAGTGTTCGAGGTAGAAGTCTAACCTGCTGTATTTTTAATCACTTTTATGTTTATACCGGCTTAAAATGCAGCCGAGGTTGTAGTGTGGCGTGCACTATGGGCTGAAAAAAATGGACGTGTCTACACCACCTAAGTGTAATGTCTTTTTAATTCATCTGCTTATTGTCTGTGGTGATACTGAACGATAAGGTTTTTTGTGGGTAAGTATTCATTTTTCTTCGCTATTGCGAAATGGTTTCGTTCTTTTAATGTAGTCCTAGATAGTGAACGCCACTCACAGTTCTTGTCTAGCCTTTAAAAATGGGAAAATAAGTGGAATTCGTTATTTAAGAAGTTTGGAATATACATTTTTTTATTATAATTGCAATAGTCTCCCCACAACAAAAAATATTTAATTTTTTCAAAAGGTTTAATATGAACAAATCCATATTATGTTGAAAGGCAAAGCGCTAGAAGTCTACCTATTAATTGGGCAAATTCTCTAATTGTGCATTTCTTTGTATTTTCTTAAATTTAAAATCAAATTCTGAATGGCTTTTTCTCATATTTCTCGCTAGGAAGTGAGATGGTCAATTTCTTAGTATTATATATAAACCCCAAGAATCTAATATTTGGCTGAGGCATTAGCATACTTTTTTCTCGTTTTTATTATTACCCATAATGAGGATATCATCTAAATAAAATACCGTACTTATTTCCATTAGACGAAATCTTTTTGTTAGTGGTTTCATAAAGTTAGTGAAAATATACCGTGCAATTTTAAGACCAAACAACTAAACTGATATAGACAATTTTCGAAGCGAAATCGCAGATATTTCTTGTATTTTTTATTTACAGGAATTAGAAAGTATGCGTCTCTGAGATCAATATTTGAAAGATAGCAATTTTTATTTAAAAGTTTTATAACGGTTCTGTAATCGTTCAATTTAGAGTGAGGAGCAATTAAAAGTTTGTTAAGAGTTTTTAAATTTAAAATAAATCTGTATGTGCCAGAAGGTTTTTTAATTATAAAGTAAGATGATATAAATTGTCCTATGAAAGAATGACACTCTTCAATAGCATCTATTTTTATCAATTCTTCAATGAATTTTTTAAATTCAGGTAAAAGTCTAGCCGAGGTTTGTACAGAGGGTTTAAAACGCTGCACAGGCTTTTTAATAAAAGGTATTTTAATTCTTGTGACGCAATCTAAGACCACTCGGTCTTTCGTGATATATTTCCAACCCTGTAGAAATCTCGATAGTCTACCAACGTAGTTACTCACATATTCCTCTCTGTGTATTCCTGGCGGTGGTATTTCCTACTGCCTTTCTGGTAATACTTCGGACGTACTGATGGTTTCCTTTCTTCCCTCCTCCTTTTCTTCTTCATTTTCTCTCTGGGAGGCGCGTGCCGGTAGTTTAAATGCTAATTGCTATTCCCGAATCTGAAGGTCTTGAAGAACTCGGATGCCAAGTCTTTTTCTTAAAGTCAGCACTGACCTTTTTTATAACTTGTTCGTTTTTCATTGTTTCAGCAAATTTTGTATTAAATAACAAGTCATCAATTTCCGAGTTGTGTACGACTTTCTTGCATTCTGGATTTAAATGTGGTATTATTTTAAATCCACAGTGAATTGAAAGTCCGTGATGGACTTTAGTAAATAATTGGCAGGCTTATTGTTGTAACGCTCTTCTAAAACGATCATGTTCAAGAACCGACTTTACTAGGCATGGATGTACTTCATTATTTACCTGGGGAGGATGTAGAGCCCTACAATTTGCAGGTATACTATACTTTGACATTAATTCTTCTCGGTGTTCTTTAGTCAAACCTTTTTTTAAGAGGCTGTCCCAGCGAACAACGATTTCCTCATGCAAGTCTTTTCCTACATTGTCCCCCGAGTCTGGTCTTAAGCCTAAAGCGTTAAAGTCTTGTTGAGATTGTTCATTGTTTGCTGGTATTTCTGTATCACGTACTGTGACCTCTGGATCACGTACTGTGACCTCTGGATCACGTACTGTGACCTTTGAAATGTCTGGATTATCAGAAGTTGCCCCGTACTATAAAAAAAATATAGCCACTTAAAGTCGGTTGATTAGGATTCTACTCAAATGAAATCGCCCGATCTCATATTTTATAATTGTTTATATTTAGATAAAAACTCGCTCGATTTTGGCTTTAGGAGCAACGCCCGTTACCCTAAAACCTTTTTTTTATATTTTGTAGGAATGACATGAAAAAACGCACGCTTTTTCTGTCTTTTAGGGATTATCGCACGATATCCCAATCTACAATTTTCTCCTAAAACTTCCCTGAAGTCAAATAATCTTCAGAGGATGAATCACTAGACTCACAAAGCTTGTTTTTTTAGTCTTTTTATTTCACAATGCTTGTCCGCCTTAGCTGGTCTTTTCGGCATTTTTAAACTTTTCACACACGCGGCACTTTGTTTACAGTTGACGCTGACGAGCACGAAAGCAGAATAATTATACAAGCAGCAGACAACCCGGACCTCAGGTCAGAAAAAAAAAATTGTGAGTCATGGATTTTAAACGTAAACAGTTCGTGCTGATGAGTAAGTTTATTCGGAAACTACATAGTAATTATATCAAGGACAAGCAAAGGAAAATGTATAATTTACAACATATAAAAAATTATAATCAAATTAATATGTTTGAACAACACTTTTACAGACACCACAAATGAACTCAAGGTACATTAAACCCAATTAACATTCTACTTCATTTATCTGTTTTAAATTCTTCTCACAATAACCAGCTAGCATATTCAGAAACAAATTATTAAAAATAAAGCAATTTTCCATTATGCATCAAAATATTTCTCATTCAACACGCAAGTGCTAGGGACAGCTCTGCACTTTTATACCTGCTTTAATTAATTTTATTGTGTCTGCAGTTATCCGCTGTGTTTTAGTTCATTCTTCTTTGTCTATATAAATCACGCTACTTAAGAATTGAGGATAGGTAAAGAAAATTAGTCGTGCCAAAACATTTAGAAATAAATTATATGAATAAGTTTGATGTATATCTAATAATTGCGATAATTCTTAAGCAATTTTTCAATAACTCTAAATGCAAAGTCTTATTAAATTTAATTATGTTGCAATAATATTGTAGGATTACATCTGATAAAATATTATAAATAGTTGAAAACTCGTATCCCAAATCGCCTTGTTTTGTAATACTTGATGAGTTAATAAATAAGATTCGGCCATAAAACATTAATAAATTTCAAAAACCAAAATACAAAAACTACCCCTTCTTGTTCTTTACCATGAATTGCGTTTTTGTTGACGAAAGCATTTTTTTTATTGTCAGATAGCAAAATAAGATATATCCTCTTAAGAATTTACTAATATTGAAAATTAGCTAATATAAATGAAAGTTAAACTGTTCAGTTTTTACTTCACTTTAAAATATATTACTATTCCAAACAAAAATATTTCTACATACTGTCTTGAGTTTTTCTACATCAGTCTAATAACTATTTGTGTATTTACCTGCATCATCTAATGGAAGAATAGCAAGACCTCTACCACAATATTTTGAAAAGGGTCTTATGAACCTTATAAACCCAAACAGGTTTTTTTTTCTAATTTTAAATGATACCATATGCTGGATAGAATAGATTAAAAGTTAAAACTCTTCGAAAACAAAAAAAAATTAAAAAACCAGAATTTTCACTACTTTTCAATGCAAAACCTTGCACCTTATTTTCTTTTCCTTGTACAGCAGATTTTTATTATTTATTATGGGTTTAATGTGGGTTTTATTGCCGAAGCTGGTGCTAACATACCGGGACGGGACGGCTTCACCTAACAGTATAGGTTGTGTTAAAAAAATCCTTGTTTTAATGTAGACGAGGAATCTTGTTGTTAAAATAAAAGTTTATTTTAAATATTATTATGTAACTTAAAAGAAAAACACTAAAAAATGTATTCCACTTTGAAACTTCCTCACAAAAAGGATATATGTGTGTGCCTTAATCTCTAATGTCTCAAGTAGAATATCTATTCACACTTTTTATTAGTTTGTCCCCGAGTTCATAAAATCAACAAGGTCAAAGAAAATATATTTTAAACTGTTCAGTGTTTATTTATTTAATTAATTTTTAAATTAAATTTCCTTTATAAAACATTTTATTTCTTAACTTTTTTGTTTAATTTATACAAAGATTTATTGTTTAGGTCAGCTTTACAATTTTTCAAGTGTAAATCTAGGTTAAACTGTGGACCTCCCTAATAAAAAAAGTACCGGGTTCCACTACATACAGAACTGCGCAAGAATCATGGTAACTAATTTATTATACAAAAAACGGTATCTAAGTAGATTTAGAAATAATCAGCAACACTTCGTGTCCCTAAAAACCCTGAAAATGATATTTTAAATTACCTTCGTCCCTTCCACAATAACCCGCTCCTCCCCCAACATACACCTCACTGTCTGAGATAAGAAATGTTTTCTGTTTAGAATAAAGTCATTATTATTATTAAGGTTCATTAAGATTTATGATCACGTACCGAAATAACCTAGGCCCGGAATTGTAGCTCAAGATTTGTCCAAACTACTGTTATTGTGCTCCAACTTTTATTCGTACATTTTAAAGTTATAGCGGAATCTCTTTTGCAGAAAAAATTAAAATGATGGTGCCCTTCACTAAAAATAGGTTCCTTATGAGACGTTCTTGGCACTTTCCTGAATACTTCTTGAAAAATATATCCAAATTGGTTAAATTTTCTCGGAGTAATCAGTTGACATAGAACCACGGTATTTAATTATAGATAAGCGTTATCGATAGATATGTTCAGAAAATCAGCAATACAAAGAGTCAAATATTTAAATGATTAGAATCATTGAATTCCGTGTCTCTAAAAACTACGTGAAACACTTTATTATCAAATTATCCCTCTTTTCCTCTTAACCGCCCCCCTCCGCGCCAAATCTTTATTTATTGACACAACAAAACTTTTGTGTCTAGGACAAAGATATCTAAAATTTGAACGTTCATTAAGATTTATAATAATCGATATACACGCTCCTTTTAGGTTTGGATATGTATGTCCCAAATTGCTGTTTTGTTTAATTACACTTTAAACTCTAGATTTTGTATATTAATATATTATAGTATTTCGCGGGATATATCTTGACAAAAATCAAAATTGCAAGTCACTTTTTTTAGGACACCCTGTATACATGAGAATTAGTAAATTGAAAACTACATAACGAACCCTACACGTTTTTGTCCACCGTATTAAATAAAAAATCGCAGGGTCTATTTACAGTTTATTTATTGTATCTATTATAAAACATATAATTATATTAGTTAGATTTGCAAATTGGTTCAAACAACTTCGTGCCAAGTTAAAACAATACTTTAAACTCTTGTTCTAGTAAACTCAAACAGAGGAAGACCTGAATGAAATGTCAAAGCTAATACAGGAGTAGCAACAAAAAAATAGTAGCACAAGAGCGTGCACCGAATGTAGACCCAGAAAAATATTTAAAGGTAGCAACTTTTATACTACTATTTACATTGTGTGCAGGCTCTGAAGTTACCACTTTTAAATTTGAATTAATCAACGACATCTGACTCCGGACGGCATAGTAAATCTTTATAGCAATTAAATATTTTTATTATTTTCAAAGAATGACAACAAATCAACTGGTATACATACAAGGGGAAAAAAGAAAAAATATGGAAAATATAAATGGAAAGAGAAACTAATTAATCAAATCTATTCAGATAAATGTATCAAATTGCAAGTCATCAGTGGCTGAAATACATTGATGTGATGTAATAATACAGTTGATCAGGATCTATGTGGGCATGGTGGTATCTGTAAATTGCAAATGATGTAGGTGTAACAGTAGTACTAAATAATATATATCATACAAATTAGGTGTCATCTACGATTATTTTAATTTAAATACGTTTATAAATTTTCTGAACTAAAACTTGCTTGTTTCACCTATAGGTCCGCCACTGCTATCTTGCATAGCTGTAGAGTTTGTTTAGTATGACATAACTGTACAGCGCTATTGTATTTAAATGCATCACCCTATGTAGTATGCCGGGCAATCATTTGTAATGTCAAATATTATTTTACGCTTCCTGTTTTATCATTTAAAATATGATGTGTAATACTTTTTCTATTACTTCACTCGTAAAAGGGAAGTACTGTAATCACGAAAAAATCATACTCTGAGATTTTTTCAGATTTTTACGTTTCAGGGTCCCTAGATGCCTAAAAACATGTTTTATGAATTCCGTCGGTCTGGCGGTATGTCTGTCTTTAGGTCTGTCTGTTCGCGGCAGAGCTAAAAGACTGCTTACCGGATTGACTTCAAATTTTGGTCAAAAATTAAGGGTCATATGAGGATGACCTAGTAACTTTTTGGTAAAAATTCAATATGGTGAAAAGAAATGCCTGCCTAGTGAAATGTTAAAAAAAATATTACTAAACATTATCCAACTTTCTTCAAATTTTGCACAAAAATTAAGTATTATGTAGGGATCAAATGGTAAAAACTTGGTAAGAATCGAAGATGACGAAACAAAATGGCGGCTTGATAAAATATTTAAAAATTAGACATGAAAAATGTCTGTCTCTTTGTCTGTCAGTTCATGGCATAGCTTACAAACTACTTATCCCATTGACTTGAATGACTGAGTTATATTTTGGGAAAAATCCAATATGAAGGAACAAGGTGGTGTAAAACATGATTACTAAAAAACTAATTATCCAATTTGTCCCAAATTTTGCAGAATCGGTGTGTCTATCTGTCTGTCAATTCATGGCATAGCTTACAAACTACTTATCCGATTGACTTCAAATGTTGCTCAAAAATTCAGGGTCATATGGGAATAACTGGGTAAGATTATGGTAAAAATCCAATATGAGGGAACAAGATGGCGAACAAGTGAAACGCTAAACAATTATTACTAAAAAACTAGTTATCCAATTTGCTTCAAATTTTGCACAAAAATCAAGTTTCACATAGAAATGTTACAAATGCATTTTGGTATGAATCCAAAATAGCAAAAACAAAATGGCGGCCTAAAAAAAATATTCGAAAAATCAGCCTGAAAAACTATTTATTAGATTCATTTCGAATTTTGTGAAAGCATTTAATGTGATATAGGTAAAGTCGTGGTACGAACTCAAGATGGGCAAATAAAATGGCGGCCAAATAAAATCTTTAAAAAAATCAAAGTAAAAAAATATTCTTATTCAATTTCAATGTTGTAGAAAAAGTAAATGTTAATAATATGGGGACAAACTGGTGTTAAAAAATCAGTTTAACAACTATTTATTCAATTTAGTTTAAATTGTGCCCCAAAAATCAAATATGGCATAAGTAGAAACTGGTACGAATCTAATATGGTAGAACAAAATGGCGCCCAATAAAAATGTTTGAAAGACAGTATAGATGTATTACTAAATGACTATGTACGGCACTACATTGGGTTCCACTTCACTATTACTAATAACAGAAAAGGTTCAAAACGAGGGAAGTTTTGGATAAACATTTTTTTTTTAATTTCACATTCATCACATTTTGTACCTGATATAAAACTGAGTGAAATCATATAAAAAATACCTGTAACATCTAGGCATCTCATTTATATTAAAATGATGTCTTCCTTTTTTCATTAATAGTAATTTTTGAACTTAGGTTTATGGACTTTCACATCTGTAATGAACTAATCCCACATAAAATATTTCGAGCCAAGAATCTCTTAATTTTTCAGTCCATGTTTTAGTCTACCTACAGTTGAATGAAATAAATATTTACATTCCCATTTAGCAAGGAAAAAAACGAGACTGTAATATGCCTTTGTCCATTCGTTCGCTGAGTCTGTTGAGATTGCTTCTGATTTCTAGGATGTATTGAAACTTTTTGCCTTTGTTAGATTTTCATTTTTACAGGAGTGTTTTATGTTATTTTATATGTATTCGTAAAAATGGAAACAAAGGGATGTCCGCATTTTATGTTCTAAATTATTTAAGGAGTTGCCCGTTGCTTTTTGACAGTACATATTAATAGATCAAGATCCCAGTCACCCCAGATCTACATCATATTTAGTATCAAGTCTAATATTCGGAATGAGTATTAGCTAGCTCGAGTAAGGGGGCTTTGGCAGGTAACATCTAAGGGGTAAAAAATGTTGCAACGTTAAAGATCAAAGCTAGTAGCTAGGAAATTATTACTGACAGACGCTTCTCGCGAAATCTAGATGTCGTCAGGCTCTTTAAACCTCAATAAATAATCGATGCAACTACCTTATAGTATCGAGGCTAAAAGACCCCGTGCTAGACGAATCTACCGAGCCGAAGTTCGAAACAGTAAAAGCACCTGCACTAGAAGTAGTCCACAGTAACAGCATTTCGACTAGAAGTTTTACCTATTGTAACATACTTTTCTCCGATTGTCACTGATGTTGTGTTCAATACGGCACTAACTGATTTGCTGACACCAACCACGTCAGTAAACTCATTAGTTTAGGGATAATAAAGGCCTTAATAAACAACTATAGAATATAGTTTATTTTAAAATAAAAGAACTATTAATATCAAACATTTTAATGAGCACGTTTAAAAAAAAAGATACAAATAAACGGCCAAATTATAATTACAATAAAAAAGCAAGCACATACTACAGCTCAGTTGAAATATTTACAATTATTACAAAAATTCGTAATTAACCACATGCACCTATTATTTTTAGATTTTTTATAGCCAAGACTCTTACGTTCTTTAACGCATTTAGTAAGCGCATGAGGATTTCTACTTCTCTTCGTTGAAAGTCCTTTGATCTTTCCTATAAACCACGTGAGCTCTTCTTCCACCCATATTGGTCTTTCTTCTGGACACAGTAGTTGGTTGGACAGATCTTTTTACACCATATTACAATCGTAATCGTAAAGCAATTTTTTTACTGCAATGCACTCCATTGTACTTAAAACAGGTATATAAGCCGTTAACTAGTCTATTTTCAGTTTTGGCATATTTTATTTTAGTTTTTTAGTTACTCAAGAATTATTTTACGGCTGGACAATATGTAGTAAGATATTCATCCATTTTTTTGTAATATATCAAGATAGTGTTTCTTTTATTCTTGTTTTATGTCCTTTAATTCTTGGAGTGATTGTACACTTTTATATTTCATCGGAAAGTTTTCTCGCAATCTTCTTCCTTCTATGTTATTTCTTATATTACTTCCCTTGTAAAAGGGAAGTATTATAATCGTGAAAAACTCACCCTCCGAGATTTTTTTAGATCTTTACGTTTCAGGGTTCCTAAATGCCGAAAAACACGTTTTCTCAATTTCGTCGGTCTATCTGTTTGTCGGTCTGATGCACGCGGCATAGCTAAAAAACTACTTACTCAATTGACTTCAAATTTTGAAAGCTTAATGAAATGTCAAAAAAATATTATTAAAAAACTGCTTACCCAATGATCTTAAATTTTGCATTAAAATCAAGTATTATGTAGGAATCAACTGATAAAATTTTGGTACGAATCCAAGATGACGAAATAAAATGGCGGCTTAATAAAATATTTAAAAATTCAGCCTGAGAGGACTACTTAATAGACTGATTTCAAATTGTGGCCGTAACTAATTGTGGTATAGGTATGAACTAGTAAAATTGTGGTACTAATTCAAAATGGGGGAACAAAATGAATTCAAATAAAACGTTCATAATCCTGAAGAAATCAGGTTTTACATATACATTTTACGGTCCCTAGATGCCAAAAAATATGTTTTATCAATTCCGTCGGTTTGTCTGTCGGTCTGTTTGTCAGTTAGCGGCTAAAACAACTTAACAGATTAACTTAAAATTTTAGTCAAAAATTAAGAGTCACATGCGGATGACCTGATAATATTTTGGTAGAAATCTAACATGCCCGAACAAGAAGGCCGCCTAGTGAAACTTTAAAAAAAATTATTACTAACCAGAATAATTATTCAATTTGCCACAAATATTGCACAAAAATCAAGTGTTACATAGAAATGAATTGGTAACATTTTGGTATTAATCAAAGATAATAATAAAGAATAAAATGGTCTCCTAATAAAATATTTAAAAATTCAGCCTGAAAAACTACTTATTAAATTAATTTCAAATTTTGTAGAAGCATTAAATATGTTATAGAGATAAACTGGTATAAAAAAGTGTGGTACGAATTTAAGATGGCGAAACAAATGGCGGCCAAATAAAATTTTTAAAAAATTAAGGTAAAAAATCCAATTCACTTAAAGATTTTGCAGAAAAATTGTATATGATTTAAGGATAAACTGGTGCGAATTCAACACGACTTAACAAAATAGTGGTGTGTGTCAATGTAAAAACTACTTATTGAATTTATTTTAAATTATTTTCAAAAATTAAGCGTGGCATAGGTATAGACTGGTAAAATATTGGTAGGAATCCAATTTGATGGAATAAAATAGCGCTCAATAAATGACTACGTACTAAACTAAATTGGGTCACATTTCACTATTCCTAATAAAAGGAAATAATCATAACGAGGAAGTTCCACGTAAAGGAAATTTATCGAGTTTTTTTATGTACGATTGGTACTAAAGAACCGAAATCACAGGTTAATATTTTATGCTGATGTCTCCGTCTCTAGCAGTCTTCTAACACGGACGGGTGCTGTTGCTGTATATGCACCCCGTGCACATCTAAAATTTCATGAAATTTGACGGTTCATCAAAATTTCATAAGATATGTGCAGGAATCCTTTATACCGATTTATTTATCGGGCTTTAAAGCGTCTGGCAGTAGTAATAGCGAGTCGCTAATACTATCCCGTAAGACATATTCAAAAGCCAGCTTTAATACTTTAACGTAGTTGAGCAACATATAAGGTAGCTGTTTCCTGAGAAAGCTCCTTGAGTGGAGCTAAGTAACACCCGTTCTTTTAAATCTATTACCCACCTATAGAAAAAACCTAGGTGACATAGGTCTGGGGTGACTGGATTCTTACTAACGTAAAAACCGTAAAAAAATATGAGAATTCTTCTTTGTTAATTGTCACATATATTTTCTCATTTAGCAGTAACTACAGTTTCGTAGTACAACTACATTATCAAAAGCAATTAATAAAAACACCATCAAGTACGTCATATACCATTTTAGTTAAGAATTAAGTTTTTCTTATAATTTTTATTACGATCAAAAAAGGCTTAAAAAGAGAAGTACCTAACATCTGTTAACAAGTTTAAATGATCTATATTAGGATCCTTATTATGTTTATAATTTCAATATCTTTTAATAGTCAAGGAGCCCGCTACAAAGATTTTCTATCGATCGCTACGCGTTTGCTAAATTGATACATAATTGTGATAGGGTAAAGTTGGGAGAGATGGCCAACATTTTGCATGGTAGGTCCCTGTAATTTTTTTGTAAGATTTACCATCATGACATTTTTTTCGTAAAAGCTTTACTTTCATCCCAACAGGTAGGTAAATAAAAAGGGTTAAAATACTACTAGAATTTTTGTTATATTATAAAAATAAGTTGTATGTGGCCATCTATCCCAGTACAGTGGGGCTAGATGGCCAATCCAGTAAGGGTGAGGTGGCACATAATAAAAATGAAAATAGAATAGAAAAACGTTAAAATAATAAACTTTTTATAAAAGAAAAGTAAAATATTTTTAGTTAACATTAAATTTTTTTCTTTCTAAACGCGGTTTTACCACAATTTTGACATGTGTTCAAAAAAGAGGAGCAATTTTCATGAAACCACATTTGGCATATTATACACTGCAACCAATCTTCCTCCTTTCGAGTGCTGTTGTAGCTTTTCCCACATCCTGTACATTCGGTTTTATCCACCTCTGATAGGGTATCACTTTCCTCTTCATATTGGACACCTATATCCCCCTCTTCCTCATCAGAACTTGGCGAAGGTGAGCGTTTTCTTTTTCGAACAATTGTTTTTTCCCGAACATTTTTCTTTGGAGCGTTCTTTTTTTTTGTTCGTTGGGTTTTCTTTGCGGATCTATCTTTTAGAGTCGCAATGTGTTCGGGAGAAGTTAATAGGGTGGCTATGGATTTTGCTCGTTTTTTCGCAGAAACAACTAGTTTAGGTATAGGATTAATCTGGTCTAAAAGTTTTCCGGGTGTCAAGTCTGGTACAGATGTTCCTTCCACTGGAGTTGGGCATCGAGGCTCTGTATGTGCATGGATAAAGGATGGCACTGCATTATCCATCATATTGTTCGGGCGTCTAACTTCTTGTATTGCTTCAACGTTGTTCACTTGAGAGTTCGAATGTTGAATGTTCGTTACTTCTGTGGGTGTTTCCTGGACTTCTCTCGTTTCGTTGTTTACATTTCGATCAGAAACAGTATACGCATGATCGGGTATAGAATCAGGGTTCCAGGGTAATATACCAGTGGCTCTGAAGCCGGAAATTGCATTTCTAGCGCTCGCTGATTTTCCCCAGCTTTTCGTTAAAAGTTCTCCAAATTGAAGTCGCCCTAGTTTTCTTCCGGGGTGACTCTGCATCCATTCTCTACAAGCTTGATAGTAGAAAGTTTTAAGAGACTTGAAAAAAGCCCTATCGAGTGGAGTGGTGTGCGGAGGTAGACACAACAAAACGACATTATTAGCTTCAGTTGTTTCTAAAAGTTCAACGCAAGAACAATGAGATGCATGCCCGTCAAGAATTAATAAGGCCTTCCCTTCATTTTTACGAGGTAAGAAGTGGTTTTTAAACCAATCCAAAAAAATAGTTGCAGTTACATAGGCTGCTTTTTGAGACATCACAATTTGTGAATCGGGCGGCATCGAGTCAGTCCACTCGGTCTTTAAATTCTTGCCTTTAAATACACAGACTGGTGGTAGAAAAAAACCTTCGGCATTACAGCAAGCTATGCACGAGATTGTCTCACCCTTTTCTCCTGATGTCTCTGTAACAACATCTTTTGCTCCTTTTTTGGCTATAACATTCCCAGGTCGATTATTTAATTGAAGACCTGTTTCATCGACATTGTATACACTCATAGGTTTGTCGAAAAGCTCATTGCTTCCCAGTACATCTTGCAGAAGCGTAAAATATTTTTCCACAACTACACGATTCATGCCTTCATCTCGCCCAAGAGATACACCCTCAGGTTTTCGAATAGACAAGTCGGGATGACTTCTGAAGAAAGACCTAAACCAATCAGAACCAGCAGTTCCCTTTTCTTTATTGAACTTATGATTGAATTGTAGACTTTCAGCGAAATTAAAGGCAAGCTTTTGAACATCTGTAACCGTCATAGGAAAACCGCATTTTTGTGCCTTTTTAATGTGCAGCACTAATTTATTTTCATTTGCCTCCCCCAACATGCTGTCCGGTCCCATTTTACCAGTCGTGGAAATATTCTTCTTTACTTTCATTTCAAGGGTTTTCCTTGGAATGCGATAAGTTTTTGAGGCTCCATTTACAGACGAACCATTTCTGACAGCTTCAATTGCTAGTCTCAGATTTTCTTGAGTGTAGTTTCCATGATTCGTGTTCTTTCTGATATACTTCGTTGGCATTTTTCTGCAGTAAACTCCAAACGACCTCAAACTGTAAAGAAATAGATGGCCATCTATCCCTACAATTTGGTAACCATCTCTCCCGAATTCTAGGGAGAGATAGCCAACGTAACAAACAAAATCCACTGTATGCTTTTAACGGTGTTTAGAGGTTAGAACAATAGAATGAACATCGTACTTACCTAATATGTTGAAATCACCGGTCAATTTACTTCGACACATATACAGCACTAGGTAGTAAGAAACTATTATATAATTTTACGAGGGCGCAATAGTATTTTTATTTTCCAAGAGCTTTAATGTCGCCTTGCTGTGAGCGAAAACATACTGTCCGTGCTTACACGTAAACGTGTGTCGCCGGTGAGGATACGCAGCGCCATCTAACGACGCGTTTGTGGGTTTTTGCAGCTGGTCATCTCTCCCGGTTGGCCATCTCACCCGACTTTACCCTATTCTAATATCGCCCCTAGATGTTTACGCCCTGAATCCAATCGGTGATATAGTGGTGGATGAAGGAAGTTGCAACAAACGAACCCATAGTTGCGCATCTGATGATCTAGATTTAAAAAAAAATATGGGTTACATATAGCTAACTCCAAAATATCAGGTCTATAAATTTAGTTGCTGTGTGAATAAATCTTGATTTTAACAGGAGGTATCAGTTTACATATAAACATTTTCTTGCGACGACGCCGACGTACCTCCGTATTCTGGATTTAGCTATATGTAATTTGTATTATTAAATTACGCTCATAGTTAAAAATTTCTTCTGATAGTGGGACGCTAATCAATCTACGGATAATACTATGAAATGCTGCTAATTTATGTTCTATGAGATGTAAATTCTTGTAATGGATGACAGTATCAGTATGTGATGGTTTATGGTAAATTTGAAATGAATGTTCATGCAATTATCTCTTGATTGTTAAATCTAATTAATTAATGGAGCTGTTATCTTCAACCACTAACTCAAATTTAATATTCCTGTTAATTGAATTCCAAAGTTTAAAAATGTGTTTAATTGCTTGTTTCTGCCTGTAAAACAAGTAATAATGTCACATACCAAAACGAATAGACACATTTATTACTCAATGTATGCTGATGAATCAATTTTTCCATGTTATCCATGAAAATCTTAGCGAGCATGGGGCTTAAGGGACTTCCCATATCAGACCTACTCTACTATTATAGTACACATTATTGAAAAAGAAATAGTTTTAGTTAGGACATGTTTTGAATAGCTCTAGAATATCTTGCATAGTGATGCAATTAACTTTGTTTTTTATTAATTAAGATTCAACTCAAAGTTTAAATATAGAACATATCTACACTTCATTTCTTTTAGGGCTTAGAAATCTCCATGCAGCCATTACGGCCATAACAATTAAAAAAATTATACTATTAAATATTAAATTAATCTTTTTAAAAATATGCTATATCTAGACACCAAGGAACAATAACCCGCTGAAAACAAAATAACTGATTTTTCATAAAAAGAGCCCAGTTTGTTGTTATTAACAATTTTTTTAGAGTTTTTGTTCGTATTTCAAGCTGGATAAATGACAAATCATTTTAACTTAATATTTAATAAAGTAAACTTTTTTTTACTTGTTACTGCCGATTTTTGGGGTATCGTAACGGCTTAGCGCTCGCCGCACGGCGGTTATTTCCAACATTAAATTAAAATTCTTAATAATAGAGGTACAGATCCGCCTATCGGGACTTTTTTATTGAACATTTTTTTTTATTCTTAAATTTTATAGTTTTCTAGTTATTTGCAAAAAACTAAAGTCCTTTTTTTAAATCTTAATTTGTAAAGAACTTTTGAAATTATTTATATGTTACAATGTCATCATGGAGAACGTCACGCGTTACGTCGAAAATATCGGAGTATAAACAAACTCCTTTAACTTTCTGGTGTGAGCTACATAGCTCCATAGGTTGAGCATTTGCCTTACACTGCGTAGGGCTTGGGTTCCATCTTCGTCGGGAGATATTTTTTCGTTTTATTTTTTAATGGCACACTTGAAATTGTACATAGCATTGTAATAGTATATTATTATATGTCAGATCAGCAATCGGTACCTCTAGGTGGATCCGCAGCAGGTTCGTTAATAAAATCATCGTTAAAGCCCTAATAGAAATAGACACTTGTTTCGCCTATACAGTGTGTATCAGCCAAATGGAATAAATTCGATAATAAATAAATGGGGGCGTGTTCGGAAAAACGCTTGGACCCGTCGATTGGTATTTTTAGTTGCTCATTTTCTCCAATAAAAACTTTTTATACAGGGTGTGTCCTGTAACGGTGGTCAATGCCAACTTTCTTATTTCAAATGCAACACCCCGGATATTATTTAATTTTTGGATTCTTTAGGAGATTCTAAACATATTTTATGTTCAATGTCCTATACCTATCTTCAACTATTTCGGCAATATTAAGTGTTTTCAAATTTATTTTTATTTTATTTATTTCGAATTTATTATTATTCATGAAAGTGGCTCTGGTTACTGAACTATTTATTTGATTACAAAAATTCGCTACAACACACTCAATACTTATTTACCATTTAGGTCTTCATATTAAGAATGTAAGCAAAAACCATTTTAGCGTTCCTTTTTATTGATATGAAACAAAAAGAGCCAGTTTTGTTTACTTTTAAGTTTTGTTTACTTTTGTGTAAAATGCCTGGCCTTTCTCTTTGCAAGACAGTAGTTGTCAGTGTCAGTGTCATAGTCTTTTGAATTTCGTTAACTGCATAATACCTAATATCAGAAAAATGGTTCATTTAACAGAAATGCAAAAAATAACAATTCTACAAATGATTGGTTATGGAGATAACACACGAACACAAGTGGAAGTTGCTCGCTTATTTCATGAAAAATTTCCAAATTTGCCGCATATATCCCAAGGGACAATTAGTAAAATAGAAAAGCAGTTAAGCGAGCTTGGACATGTGAGGCAGAAAAAAAAAGCAGCTGCCAATTCAATAAATGATGATACTAAATTGGATATTATGCTTGAGTTTGAGGAAAACCCACATATTTCTAGTCGACAAGCCGCCGCAATGTTCGATATTAGCCATTCGAAAAGAAAATAAAATGCATCCCTATAAAGTGATACCAACTCAGGAGCTCATGGAAGACGATTATGATAGGAGAACTCATTTTTGTGAACAAATGATGGCTATGTTAGATAACAATGTTATTCAATTAGAACATGTTTTGTTTTCGGATGAGTGCACCTTTACACTTCACGGTCATGTAAATCGTCAAAATTGCCGCTATTGATCTAGGGAAAATCCCCTCTGGATCAGCGAAGAACATACTCAATATCCTGAAAAGGTTAATGTTTGGGCAGGAATTATTAGGGATCATATCATAGGCCCCTTTTTCATTGACGGCAATTTGAATGGCGATAATTATTTAGCACTGCTCCAAAATAATGTCGTGCCAACTTTGACAAATTTGTATCCAGATCCAGCAAACCCACAAGTTCCAGCGAATATGATATGGTTTCAGCAAGATGGAGCACCGCCCCATTACCAAATTAATGTCCGGCAGTACCTCAACGGAATATTTCCAAATCGGTGGATAGGGAGACGAGGATCGATAGAATGACCAGCGCGATCCCCTGATCTGACGCCATTAGACTTTTTCTTATGGGGACATATTAAAAATGTTATATACAAAACTAAACCCCTCGACTTAGCTGACTTAAGAAGACGAATAACGCTTGCGATTAGATCGGTCACGCCTGAGATGCTAAATAACGTTAGAAGAAATTTCTATTTAAAATTAGGAATTTGCCAAGACGTTCGCGGCGAGCATATTCAACAGTTCCTCTATTAACTTTTTACTTTTGTTTATACATTATGAAGAAATAAATAATTTTATTTTTTTAATCTTAATTTTTGCAATAAATTTGAAAACACTTAATATTGCCGAAATAGATAGGTATAGGACATTGAACATAAAATATGTTTAGAATCTCCTAAAGAATCCAAAAATTAAATAATATCCGGGGTGTTGCATTTGAAATAAGAAAGTTGGCATTGACCACTGTTACAGGACACACCCTGTATAAAAAGTTTTTATTGGAGAAAATGAGCAACTAAAAATACCAATCGACGGGTCCAAGCGTTTTTCCGAACACGCCTCCATTTACTTTCATAAAATAATATAGCAATTCTTTGGGCTAGTTAAGCCTTTTTTTCGGTTGATATAAAAAAAGACTTAATTCGTGGTATCGTGTGCACCCAGTGTTTTCAACTGGGCACATTTTATAATATAATTTAGTCCAGTATGTCAAATATACCAACATATACAATTTTCTTTTCTTTTTATATTCTATTTTCATCTAATTGTTTTATTATTTTTTAAACAATACATTTTAGGAAGTAGGCACACTTTTAGAACTCTCTGGCTCTACTTTAATCCTCAACAGATTAATATTAAGTCTAAAGAGGAATTTATAGAGATAATATAGCATATTAAGGGATAAATCGAACAAGGCTCTGGCCATTCCAGCCATTAAATTTGATTGCATTATAAAAGTAATCCTTCGGCAGTATATCACTGAAAACAGGGTTCGTGAACAGGATAATGTGCTTTTGACCATAGATTTCAATTAGGTGTGCGATATATTTATTGACCCGTTATGCAAATGGTCTATGAATTTTGATAAAATTAGGGAAATTTGATGTTTGGTTTCTACACATAAAATATTGTATACAAAAAGATAATTAACCAAATTACCGTTTTTATTTTCTTTGTTTTTGATACTTATACTATTGAACTCGTTTTTCGGCTAATAATACCGGTAAATGTAAATTAAACTCTTACTACAGAGATGTAAAAATAAATCTACAATGTCGCAGTTAGGTTACATTTATATTTATATGGACCTTACGCATAGATGTTACTAGGGTTTAAAGATGGGGGGGAACCAGGCCCCAACCGGTCGTCTAAATATTTTAATCATTTAATCTACCTATATTTTAAACCAAGTTTCTGGGGGAAGGGGTTATTAAGCAATCTCTTGATAATTGGTCTTGTACTTCCAGCATATAGCTTTCATTGTCATTAATATTATTACTATTATTCTGTGGATCTGCATCATATTGGGTTAAATCGACTGTTTGCAATATGGGAAAATATTTAAGCATGTCTAAACACTTGTTTAAATATTAACCCTTCATGCGGGGACCTCGTTAAAAATTCACTTATATACTTGTGCAGTATGTGAGGTTTCAATGTTAGAATTGAGCTGTTGCATATTGCATATCAGTTATAGTTGTTCTAAGTTAAGTATAACTCACTTCACTTTTTGTTTTTACGCTGCTGCTATATTATTGTCCACTGCTGCTATATTATTGTCCACTGGTATTGCACGATCTTCGCCCTTACATCATGACGGACTTAATATTTATCTTGTGCTAGTGACGAACCTGCGCTAAGTATGTATTATGTGATCTCATTGTCTTTGTTGTATAGTCTGCAATGATCGTTGTGTTAATCGCTGAGATTTCAACAACGTATTTCAGATAATTTTTAGTGGCGATAATTCCGTCTAGTAAAACAAAAATATGTCCTTCAGTTTTGGCATATAAGTTATCCATTTTAAACGAGACATGGTTGATTATTACTATCGTTATTATTATTAATATCGAAATTGACAATCAATTTTTCAACAAATGTTGCAGGACTGCCTTCCGGATGTAAATGAAAGTGTTAGTATGCAGTCCTATGATTTTCAGGTTCTGTTCTAGTATTTTTGGAACTAGTCCAGTTGATAATCGGTATCACATAAACCTTATTCAGTCGCCACATCTGCTGTATCTCGATGGCCAGTTCCGCATATTTGGCCTTTTTCACGTTGTTATTCTTGGGTACAGCGACATCTACCAAATAAGCTGTCTTTGTTTCATACTTTAACAGTACCACATCAGGCCGACTATTCGTCACCCGGTGATAATTGCCCGGTCGTAGTACAGTTTGAAGGCATTATTTTGACTGGAACTTGATTGGTATTTATAATAAGGCACGAAGGGATTCAGGAGCCTCTATTTATTGGCAAGCTTCTGGTATATGATATGCCATACCTGGTTATGTCGCTGGAGGTAGTCCGGGTTTGCTAGGTAAGTGCAGATGTTATATGCTGTATAGTCTTTGATCTCTCGCTACATTTTTGACACTTATCGAATTAAACGGATCGGGCTTTGGCGATGAATTTCGTGTGTTAATAACTTGGTCCTCTATTGCCATCACAAATCCTTCTGTCTCTGGGAATAGTTGTCCATTCTTCAGCCAACTGTTGGAAGCTTCCTTATCTATGTGTGGCTGATCAAGTCATTGTGATGTCGGCCGTGCATTGCCATTTGACCCCACTTTTCTTGTTTGTCTGGATCTGAAAGCGACTTTAGGATGATGTTGTCACTTGCGAGATTGAGTGGAGAGTACGAGTTGTCATTTGAGATCACTATGCGGTGGAGGCAATTTTTGCAGCTGTCGGGAGTGCGAATTGGTCAAGTCAACAAGAGATCTTCCACCTTTTCTTCGTGGTAAGGTCATTCGGAGAGTTAATGACCTTGGGTTGTGTGACTTGTACTTGGTCATCATTAGGCTAGTAGTTCGTTGTAGTCCATCTAGCTCCATGTCAGTCCATTTCAAGATTTCGGTCAGCACGAGCACAGCATAAGTGTTAGTTGCTGTAATGACATTTCTGGCATTCAGTTCTGTCTTCAGAAGAGCTCGAACTCTTTGAACGTACTGATCTCTCAGCTTAGTCTCTCCTTGCTTATCCTGGAGCAGTCTAGCTTGTTGGAATCCTAGGTATTTATAGGTCTCTCCTTGGTTTATCACTAGAACTATTTCTCCATTGGGTAGGGCTACATCACCATTAATGACTTTGCCTTTTTCGATGTTTAAGGCTTTACATTTTGCCATTCCAAATTCCATATGGATGTCTTTCGAGAAGGTGTATGTCACGTCACTAAGCTTTTTTAGTTGGTCATGGTTTCCACCATAGAGCTTAATTATTATTATTATTATTATTATGACTTGTTATCTCACAGTATTCCTGTGGTTATATTTTATACTGACGGGTTAGACCAAGTCAATACAAAAAATAAAAATAAAAAAAAAGGAAATGGAAAAACAACTATTGTGTATTAAGAAATGATCTAACTATGCTACATGTTTTCAAAATGACCGATTTCTGGATATTCCTGTGAATGTCTGTATTAAGTTCTAATTGAGCCAAATGCGGTGTAAACGTTGTTGGGTGAGACCTGTTACTGATATGACGAGAGGAACAATGATGACTTTTTTCTGTTTCCACAGCCTTTTTACTTCCATTGCCAAGTCGGTGTATTTGGTGATCTTCTCACTGTATTTCGCTTGGATATTCTCGTCGTTGGGGACGGCCATGTCAATTAAATAAGTGATTTTCTCTTTTTTGGATTGAAAGGTGATATCGGGTCTATTTGCGGGGATTGTTTTATCTGTGTGGATATCAATGTCCCAGTAGAGCTTGTAGTCTTCGTTTTCAAGTATAGATGTTGGTGTATAATGGTAGTAAGGGTCTGTGTTCTCTGTTAGTTTGTATGTTGTGGCTAATGCTTGATGAACGACCTTCGCTGCTGAGTTATGTCTCGCGGTATATTCAGTTCCGGCCATTATTCTACATCCACTCGTTATGTGATCGATCATTTCTCTCTGCTAGTGACATCTCCTACACCTCTCGTCTTTAATGATTGTGTTCTTAATGATGTGCTTTCGGTAATTTCTGGTTACTATGACTTTGTCCTGGATGGCAAGCAGGAAGCCCTCTGTTTCAGGGAACAGCTGCCCTTCTTGTAACCACCTATATGAAATCTTTTTATGTATATGGTCTTGCTTTATGTGGTATCTGTGTCTTCCGTGAAGTGTTTTTTAAGACCAGGCGTTCATTTTTTCTAGTTGTAATTGGATGCGACTATGCGCGTCTACTGCGTTGCTCGTTTCAGACAGGTCGAGCGGTGTATAATTCTTGTCTGCCCTCACTATTGCCTTGTGAAGGTTAGTTTGTTTGTTGTGGACAAATTTTCTGAATTCGTAGCGATTTATATCTATAATTCCCCTTTCTCCTTCTTTTCTCTCGATAGTGAGTCTTTCCTTGCATTCGTTGGGATGTAACTTCCTGTGTTTAGTGAATTCAGAGCGTATGAGAATGTGAATGTTTTGTATATCTGTGTGTGACCATTTAATGATACCAAACGAATACGTAAGAATGGGTATGGCGAAGGTCTTAATAGCTTTCGTTGGATTTTTGGAATTCAGTTTTTTTTTAGTAGCTTTGTAAGTCTGGTCTGGTGATCTTTCCACTGTCCCTTGTTCATATGAAGTAGCTTGCATTTACTTATACCAAATTTCATGTTGATGTCCAGGGTAAACGTTTCTGTGATTTTAAGGAGTTCCTTTAGCAGTGCCTTTGTGCTTGAATATAATTTTATGTCATCCATGTAGATGGTTTATTTTGTGTAGGTTATTTTTTTGGTGTTTAATTTGGAATCCAAAGTTTGTGTTATTCAGTGTGTTTGAGAGTGGATTGAGACATTGGCAGAACCACAAAGCGCTGAGTGAATCTCTCTGGAACATACCTCGTCTGATGTAGATCTCTTCTGTTTCGATGTGCTCTTTTTGTGTTCTCAGGTTGATTTTAGTTTTGCAGGTACTCATGATTTGCATAAGAAATTGCCTGATGTTTTTATTGACTTTATATAATTCTAGTACTCTGGTTAGCCAACTGTGGGGTATCGAATCAAAGGCTTTTTTATAATCTATGTAACCAGTATGAAGGTTTTTATAATTTTTCCTGGTTTGTTCCATGATGATGCTGTCTATAATGAGCTGCTCCTTGCATCATCCGCTGTTTTTTCTGCACCCTTTTTGTTCTTCCGTTAGAATGTTTTTGTGTGCTAGATGTTGTTCTATTCTCCTGGTAATTGTGGCTGTGATGATCTTATATAGAGTTGGAAGGCACGTAATATTTAAGGTATGTTATTACTTGGGTGAGAAAACTGGGGAGTGTGCTAGGTTTTAAAATAATTTCATTAATTTGGCGAGTGAGAGCTTTATGTGTGGAGGTAAACTGTTTGTACCAGAAGTTATGAATGTTATCTATTCCAGGACATCTCCAGTTATGCGTGTATTTGATTGTTTTTGCAACTTCTTGTGTTGTCATTGCAAAGTCCTCTTGTTCCTCTAAGCACTTGTGTCTGTCTTCTTCCGCTTTAATCCATGAAGCGTTATTATTGTGTAGTTTCGGTTCTGACCAAATACTTTTCCAGTATTCTGTAGTCTCTTTTTTGGTCGGTGGTTCTATTACTCGTGCCTCCTCATTGCTCATGATTTTTTGGTAAAACTGTTTTTCGCTTCTTCGGAACAGGTTGTTAGCGTCCTTTCTTTCATTTGATTCTTTGTATCTTCGGAGTCTTGCGGCATACACAGATAACTTTTGCTTCAGAGTGTCAAGGATTTCTGTAAGGGTGTAATCAGGAGATGCAGATTTGATTTTTTCTACACTTTGTGTGATACGTTTTGACTTGTTGCCGTTCATGGATTGGGTAAGATGTCCCAATTCTTTTCTAATTTTGTTAATTTTGTTTTCGATCCTTTTGGTCATTTGAATTTTGGTTTTATGTTGTTGGTGTTTCTGTGTCGCGATGGGAGTTTCTGATTGTTGTATGAATGTCCTCAATTGTGCTCGCATTCGCTATGTACTGGGGAATTATGTGTTCGTTGATAGTCTTTAGGATTTTATGTGTATCCCGTTTGAAGATTACACGAGGAATAGGATTTCTTGTTGTAGGATCGGAGCCTAACCATTTGTTTATATGTGACTTCATTTCTACTTTGATTGCTTGTCTGAGAGACGGTCCGAGGTGTAGCTGTGTGTATGATGCTTTGGGCGAATGATTCACTTGTCCTGTGTGCTGTATGGTGCTTAGATCTGTCGTAGGTTATTGCTGGGTGCTTCGCCCCTACTGAGCATTGAGTGAGGTTGCAGATCCTCTTGCACAAAGTTGGGCTGGTTTGTTTGTGGGATCTGTCCGGCATCTGCCCCACTGTCCTCAATGTTAGTTTGATGAATGTTTAGTTTAGCAGCTACCGTAGCTTTGATGTTTTTCAATGCGAGTGGGGTTAACTTACTGGTCTTAGTGATGACTCTTTTTTGATCTATTACTCTTAGTTCTGTGATAAGTAAATTGTATTCTGGATATTGTGCTATAAAAAGTGTATGCAGTTTATGTCCGTATCCTGATGAAATTGTTTCAAGTTTGGTAGCGGTGTAGTAGGAATGCATCATCGTTCGATTCATTTCATCTGTCCATTTTAACCTCTTCCTTGGTTTACCTGCCTTGGTAGTTGCAGGTAGTCGTTGCGATATATCCGTTGTTGTAATGGGCTCAAGTTGTATTTGGTTAGCATCTGTGTCAGATTTATTTATGTATCCATTTGGGCAGAGCATGATCGGTTCGCTCGATTCTGTAATGTGGTTCATGCGTTGCCCTGCCTTTCCCGCCTTAGTGGGTGCCAACTTAGCCGGCAAAACACTTTCGGTGGGTCTATTTTCCTTTGCCTGGTCGTGATCGTTTCGGTCGAGCTGTCTTTCCCGCAGCGTCCTCGACCGTTACGTTGCTCGCCCGATGCTTTGTTGTTTGGATTGATGTTTTGTGGTGTTAGAAGCTCAAAGTGTCCCGACATTGGATCGCCTGTTAGTAGAAGGTAGATCATTTTATTGTGTGTTTGTTTGCCTGTTATTGTTGGACTCTCTTTAATACACATCTATTTTGTTCTTGTTGTTCTTGGTTTTGAGAAAATATGGAAGATGTGCTTCTGGGTTTCCGAGAGAGCAAATATTTCTAGGCTCGTTCCGTATGTAGTGGTTTTGCTCATGAACTTGTAATAGTTGTCGAAGTCGAAAATATCTGAAGTTCCGACCAGTTTTGTCGTAGGCATTTCAATGCGTCTTCTCGAAGTTTGGTATGATTGTTTTGATGGCCGTATATGTGCAAGCTGACTGATCGGAACAGACAACTTCCGTCTCCAACAATGTCGGCTCTGATGAAATTCTCGGGAATAGGTTCGGCTGTAGCAGTTTTTTCGGCAAAGGACCGCCTGTTCAGCCTTTCGCTTATTATTATTATTATTATTCCTCCTATTTTGGGTACAAACTGCCTGGGGCTTTACGACAGTCACTGCGGTGGGTAAGTTTAATTTTACGTTTTCAGGATATTTAGAGTTTTTCAGACAATCCTACATGTATTACTGACTTTTGCAGAGTTGTTAATACTATCTTCTCACATATGTTTATTTTTTTCTGACTTCTTCTTCGGAGACAAACCTTAATTTCGTATTCAATTATTCCAAATCAGTTTTGGTTCATCTCAATATCACAAATGTATACGCAACTATCGGTATAACCCTGATATTAATTGTTTTAACCATATTGTGTTTAGCATTACCCTGTTTAATGCTCACGTTTTGTTCATAACTTAGAATTTGTGTTTAAGTTTAAATATTTAATTTCAGAATCGTTTTCGGTTTTAGGTTTTCCTCTTTGAACTACCAAATTTGCACATTTCTTTAGCCCAAAATTCATTTTAATATCTTTTGAAAACTGTTACAAACGCATTCCATTGGGTTTGCAGCCGGAAACCACCGGAGCCCCAATAGGTGGCGCTAAATGTTATACTTAGCATGTAGTACTGTTCCAGTATGATAGACGTTTCGTTTTCGATTTTGTCATATCGAGCAATCTGTTATTTCAGATCTCCCTGGGTACAAGCCTGCCTGATGAGGGTAAAGGCCCAGAAATCATGATCGCAGGAGGGTACCCTGTGACATAATCGAAAGCAATTCTTCTCGTAGGCCGTTTTGCACCTGCAGAAATTATATATTTCTGCTATTCTGCATATAGCTTTTCCGGCCAAGAACTTTTGATAAAGGTGCGTGAAAGCGCATTTTTATTGATTTTAGTATCTACTCTCCACATGATGGTGCTAGTGCATGCTTTGCCAAATTCCTATGGGTTTGCAGCCGGAAACCACCGGAGCCGCAATAGGTGGCGCTAAGTGTCATACTTAGCATGTAGTACTATTCCAGTATGATAGACGTTTCGTTTTCGATTTTGTCATATCGAGCAATCTATTATTTCAGATCTTCCTGGGTATAAGCCTGCCTGATGAGGGTTAAGGCCCAGAAATCATGATCGCAGGAGGGTACCCTGTGACATAATCGAAAGCAATTCTTCTCGTAGGCCGTTTTGCACCTGCAGAAATTATATATTTCTGCTATTCTACACATATCTTTTTAGGTTATTTGCAAAGTTTTTCGTACTATATACCAACCTAATTTGGGAAATATCATTTATCAACCATCTGATATGAAGAAAGTTTAAAAAAAACAAGAATATTTGTTATTTGCTTCTGGACTATGTAAATTTTGAATAATTCATGTGTTCTGATCTTCTTTGTCTATGTAGCATTTTAATAATTAACTAAAGTTTACAATATTTTTGTAAAAAGCATTTCAGTTATTAACTGATGTTTAAAATATATGAAATACCGGCGAAGTTAATAGTTAGATTATATTAATTCCTATGAAAAAATATGTAGATAGTGAGAGCAAAGTTAAAATTCAAAATCACGTCATATCGCTCATAATAAATAGAAATCAGTGCGTTCTAGTAGGGTCAGAGTTGTTTTCCGTTTAAATTTAAAAGAACAGATTTACGGCTAAAAAATCACATTAAGGTAAAATTTATAATAAATGGATTAGTAATATAATACACTATTCTTATTCACCCTCCGAGATTTTTGCAGATCTTTGCGTTTTAGGGTCCCTGGACCCCGAAAAACATGTTCTCCCATTTCCGTCAGACTGTCGGTCTGTCCATCTGTACGCGTCATAGCTCAAAAACTACTTATCCGATACACTTCAAATTTTGTTCACAAATCGAGGGTCATAAGGGGATGAAATGGTTAGATTTTGGTAAAAATCCAATATGGTGGAACAAAATCGCTTAATGGAATATTTAAAAATTCATTGCCAAAAAACTACTTAACCAACTAACTTGAAATTTTGCACAAAAATGAAATGTGAATCAGGAATAGACTGATCAAATATTCTAGTATGTAAAACAAAATGGTGGCCAAATAAAATGTTTAAATATTCGCTAAAATTTTCAGGAAGAAAACCTTCTTTTTACCGAGAAAAATAATAAAGGATATAATTTATTTTTTTAAATGAAATAAATTTATGAAAAATAAATAGTAACAACCATAAAAATAAATAAATTAAAAACTAAAAAAAAAGAAATAAATTACAGGTTAGAAGATTTGTATAAAATTAATACAAAATAATCATTTGCATGTGTATACCTACTGTGTTATAATAATATGTTCGTAGTGAAATTATATACGAGGGAAGTTATGGGTATGTAAAAGCGAAAGTCAAAAAAGAAATTTGTTTATCACAATATTCTTAGCGCACAAAAGTAATACATATTTTTCATTTCAGTAAATCAATTTCTTTGTATGTTAAGCATAAAAAATGACTTATTTGACCTAATTATCTATAACATAATTTTATTTAAGATAAAAAAGACATAACATTGCTAAGTAATTATAAATAGAACCTGAAGTAGTATATTGCTTTCCGTATTCAAAAAAAAGTTAAATCGACGAAGAAGAATACTGGTTTCTTTAAATTTTTAAATTAAATATATACAGAAGTTTACATTTATCTTTCCTATTAAATAAAAGTATATACAAGTTAGTCAGTTCTCTGTTTGCTTTTTGTTGTTATGCTCACCCCGTTGATCACAGAAATAAGTCTATATAGCTATCATAAAAACCCAAGCTAATGAAGGTTGCTGCATCTAACTGAGAAAACGTTTATTCTATTGCAAATCGACACGACAACATTGTAGAGAAGGATTGGAGTATTGTTAGTCAGTTTAGTCAATGCCTAAAAACGCTTTAGACATATATATATATATATATATATATATATATATATATATATATATATATATATATATATATATATATATATATATATATATATATATATATATATATATATATATATATATATATATATATATATATATATATATATATATATATATATATATATATATATATATATATATATATATATATATATATATATATATATATATATATATATATATATATATATATATATATATATATATATATATATATATATATAATTTTTTGAGCTACAGCCTCAATAGCCCCTCTTTAATCCAAGCCTGTGAGAAGTTTTACAATAATAAAAGGATTTTAGTGTTTAAAAGTATAAATTATGCCGAAATTGGATATATAAAAACATACTTGTTTGCTTAACAGTAGTTTTCTTAGTCTAAATATAAAAAAAACAAAGTGAACAAATAAAAATTGTAAAAAATATTAAGTATTTAGGTATCTTAGTAGATCAGCATTTAAGATGGGATGAACACTGCTATCATATAACTTAAAAAAAAAATTTCTAAAGATTTATTCAACTAAACGAGATCTTAGACAATAAATAACTAAA
This sequence comes from Kuschelorhynchus macadamiae, assembly GCA_030620095.1. NCBI lineage: Eukaryota > Metazoa > Arthropoda > Insecta > Coleoptera > Curculionidae > Kuschelorhynchus > Kuschelorhynchus macadamiae. Next base: position 193,208 of record JAUTXW010001448.1, on the reverse strand, counting down.
AACTATCTATGCAGCTTTAGTAGAATCAATACTCAGACATTGCTTAATTATCTGGAGTGAAGCTTTCAATGATGCACTACGCTGTGTTATAACTACGCAAAACACTGTACTAAAAATTATATATGGAAAAGAAAAGACGATATTCAACCGATAATTTATACAAGGAAACGGAAGGTTTAACCCTTCGAGCTCTATTCATACATAGTTGTATGCTGTACCTGCCAAAAATTAAATATATCTTACCTAGAATGGATAAAACCAATAAAAACTCACATGACCAAAGAATAGTCACGCTCCGAAATCATTTAATACCATGCCTCATAACTTCCAAATTTTAATGCAAAAAAAATGTTTAGAAAGGAAACAAAGAAATATGTACAAGGACATTATAGCTCTCTGGAACGTGAGAGGTAACTAGACTGGTTTTGACAATGGAAAGTTAAATTTTGAATCTAAAGTTTAGACAATGAAAAATTAAATTTTGAATCTCTTTTCTGGGTACTATACTCTCTCCCTGCGGATTTTTTTTCCTTCCGCATTTGTCGCGCTTGTCTGCGTCTGTATTTCCCTGCTCTGCTGTCTCTTTTTTTACCTTTAATACGCCTCGACTGGTTAATTTCAACTTAATAAATTAATAAATATAATTTCTTGACAACAATTTGGTGCAGGTGCTTTGCAACACAAGCGGAAGGAGCCGGTAAGCATCCTCCGGTTTAACGCCCACATTGTTTTAGAAAATTAGTTGATTTAAAAAATTCTCTCTCTCTTTCTATCTCTCTATCTCTATTTATCTAACTCTTTCTATCTATCACTAATTCTCTCTCTCTCTCTCTCTTTTGTCTATTAAATGGCGTCTTGTGATAGCTATCTAAAAGCAACATATATAATGAGCGAAACATCGATTGATACATATATATATATACATATATATATATATATATATATATATATATATATTCGTATTAATTTGTAAATATAACCTTAACACATACATACATTGAACTGGACTGCATTTAGATGCTATTAATGTGGGGAGGCGACGCGACGGTCGGTTAGACATGAAAGCAATATGACGGTCTAAGCAAATCGAATCAATATTGCTTTGGCAAATTGGATTTATCCACAAAAAAGCACTTAGACTGGTACATATGGGAAATTAATGAAAGGCCAGGGTTGTCGAAATTAAAAAGAAAAAATCCGACGGACTATTCCAGAGCAGGCGACAAATTTCACGCTCTCTGTGACAAATATAAATGACAGAACGGAAATAAGAGCTTTATTAACACCTGGTCATTTCTGGTAGTCTTATTATTTGTTTATAATTTTATCTCAAAAAAAGTTCAGGACAGAAACTGGTTTCTGTATTCGTATTTTGTGTTTATGTTCAAAAATTACGAATATATGTATACAGGGTAATTTTTGTTATGAATTGGAAATTTTTTATTATTGACTTTAGCAAAAATAGTTATCCCTTGTTAAATATTTTTTCCAATTTAAAAAAAAAAAAAGATTGACAAAAAAAATATATGTGATTCTATATAAAGGGTAAGAAACAAACAGAAAAACAAAAGTTTGCAAACAAAACAAACCGAAATTCAAATTTCTGAAGCATGCGAATTCAAGTCAAAGAGCTTTCTAAATCTTTATTTAAACAGAGGTAGTTTTTGAGAAAGTTAATGGAGAATATGTAAAATTAATGCGTCATTTTAAATTTGGAATAATTGATCATTAAATTACCCAAAAACTTTACCTCATATACAAACACTTTAAATGACTTTTCAAACCATGTTTTTACGCTCTCTAATTCTGCTATCTCAGAAGTTTTGATTTCAACCTTTTTTTGCCTCCTTCTGTTAGCGTATTTTTTAAATTTCCGTTGTTGTTGTTGCGCTTAATTTTTTGTAATTTTAGATTTGTCGATTTATTGTCTATACTGTTGGTTGTCTTAATAATTCGTCCCTTTTATTCAAATCACGTTGTTTTTCAATTTCTATGACTTCTCGGATTAATCTGGTCTTATAATGTTCTATATTAGCAATCTCCCTACATCCATCGAAATTTATTTTGTGGTCGGTTTCCTGATCATGTTGGAATAGAGCTGAAGTTGTTTGTTTGTTTCTGATATTCGCCTGTTAGTTTGCCCCACGTACATTTTTTCACAGTCCTGGCACGGAATGCCGTATACTCCGTGGTTTTTTAGTTTGATTTTATCTGTTGGGTTTCCAAGTAGTTTACCTATAGTTGTTTGTGGCTTGTATATTATTTGTATGTTGTGTTTCTTAAGAATTCTTTCGATTCTGTCTGTTGTGCCTTTTACATATGGCAAGTTGCTTTCCCGGTTCATAATTTTTGTTGTTCGTTGTTCGGGAACCCTGTGCATTAATAGCTTTCTCTATGGTGCGATTTGTGTAGCCATTGTTCTTTAAAGCACTAGATATTATATTAACTTCGTTTTGTCTCGTCTGTGTTTCAGTTAATCGCACGGATCTGGCTATTAGGGTATTGGCCACAGCTTGAATTTGTGCTGGGTGATGATGTGATCTTGCATTTAAATATCTGTGTGTGTTGGTTTTCTATACAAGGTATAATTGAATTGTCCGTTATGCAATTTTGTCAACCTGAACATCTAAAAATGAAAGTTTGTTGTTTTCCTCTAACTCTAGAGTAAATTGTATTCTCGGGTGGATTGAATTTACATCAGAAATTTCTCAAGCTCTGTATGACTATGTTGCCATATAATAAATATGTCATCCACATAACAAATCCATAATTTGGGCCTTAAACTTGCTTTCTCAAGGGCTTCTTTCTCGCGACTACTGGTAATAGCGAGGACCCAATTGGAGCACCATCTATTTGTTTATACATTTGCCCGTTGAATAAGAAATAGGTATTTTTAAGGCAATTCTCCAAGAGTTGCATTATATATGCTTGAAAATCCTTGTTAATAGAAATCATGTCCAAAGCTTCGTCGCTGGGAACACTAGGATACAACGATTTGACATCTAGGCTTGCTATGATATCGTCTTTTTCAAGAACGATGTCTCGTATAATTCGAGTAAAATGCTCCGAGTTTTTTACAAATGAATCAGCTTTTTCGACAGCTGGTTGCATAATTTTTTTAAGATATTTCCCCAGTTTTTGTAGCGGCAATTAACAGCACTAACAATAGGTCTGATTATGGGGAGAAAAATATTTCGGAAATGAAAGCATTTTTTGGTCTTCCTTTTTTATCAGGCACATTTAAAAATAAACACCGTAATCTGTATGAACTTTGGAATACAGATGGTACAGGTATGGAAATCTTTCGTTGTACAATGAGCCAGAAACGATTTGCATTCCTACTCTCTTCTCCACGAATGAATATCAGGAACAAAACGCAACATAACATTTGATAACTAGCTTTGAACTGTTGGTACATCTGCGCGACATCCACAAATTAACTACCAACACAAACCACATATTCCTCCAGAGTTTTTATAAACAAGAAATAGAGAATTGTATTCCAGTTTGTTTTGATTTCAAGACGATTACACACTTGTTTCTTATCATCCAAGAAGAGGGAAAAGTTGCATTGTTGATATCATCCCTTCACCAGGATAATACATACAGAGCCGATGCTGACCTCTCAGAGTTTTCTTTTCACTTTTAAACAATGCAGGTATCAATAGTCAAGTTATTTACAAGGAAAAGAACAACGGTCTTCAGATGGCAAGAAGACTTTTTTAAAAAGAATTAGGTAAGCAATTAGTAGAAAACCATCAAAGGCAAAGAATGACAAATTCTAGGCTAACTCGAGAGTTACCGAGCAGCATTTGAAACCTTTTGGGGGAAGCTTGTAAGCCTGCTCACAAAAAAGTCAGACCAAACCAACAGGGAAGGTGTTCTGAGTATCCCCGTATAAAAGACAGGAAGACGAGGTATGCGTGTGAAGTTTGCAACACATTTTTATGTAGGGATCATTCACATATATATTGCAAAAATTGTGCCGCATTTGACAACCAGTAATGTTTTTGTTTTTTATAAAATTGTATTTGCTTTTCTATATTTGATAAGGTAATGTTTTTATTATAGGTTTCTTCTATACATATTAAATTAGTCGTTTTATTTTTGTTTTGTTTTAAAAAAAAATCAATGTAATGCTAGTTTTTTTCGAAATTTTATGCTTTAACTAAAAAAAAAGGTAAAGAAATAAAAAAAAAAAAAAATATATGATCCAAAAACAAAGTTAATTTTAAGATCATATTTTAAGACTTGGGGCTTGGTAGACCCCACCTGTCATCAGTCGTGAGGATATTTCACCTGTCGGATGCCGGGTTAACAGAGGCATTATACTTAATACGTTAACTACGCGTACCTCAAATATCTATATAAATTTGTTAGGAGGTGACGTGTTTTTTGTGGCCTACTTTACTCCTTTTCTAACTTATATCAATTATTAAATTGCATTTTTTAGTTTCGAAATAGTTTAAATATATTTAGGTAACTCTTTGTTGTGAACTATATTATCTACCAAATTTTAATTTGCTAATTGGTTAGAAAGTAAAATCGATAATTATTGTTTTTATATATAGATATGTATTACAACAATTGTCGAGTTAATCTATACAGTTGTTGTTAGAACTATTTTTTTCGTATAATTGAAATAAAAATAATTTTCGCGTAGTAGATGCCTATTTTTTTTCGTTAGTTTTTTACTTAACACAACATCATTTTCAATCTCGGTAACCTATTTATTATGTTTATGCAAATAATAAAACTTAACTTTACAAGCAATCGATTTATTTCTACAGAAGTCAAAGCAAAAATTTCAAAATGTGTATATAATGTGTAATAATTAAATATATTTAAACAAAATAAATTATTAATTATATTAATTTTTAAAAACTGCAATAAAGACCTAGATGGGTTTTATCTTCAAATAACTCTTTCGTTTTTTCCTTATAATTGAAATAAAAAAAATGTGAAGCTAGCCATCCTATTTCTTTCAGTTAGTTTTCCATTTTCCACAAGATGTGTTGTACTTTCGGTAACATATTTGCTCTAGCTTTATTCAAATAACAAAAAGTTAACTTTTGCAAGCAAATCGATTTGTTTATGCAAAAGTCTTAAAACAAATATATATCAAGATATGTGTATAAAAGTAATGTAATTTAAAACATTTTTAAAGCATAATTCTGAAAAAATACAGCTGATATGTAAAAATTAAATAAATGTAAATGAAATAAATTAATAATAATATTAATTATGTAACAGATACTTAAATGTATTTTATCAAGACATAACTCTGGTTAATAACAAAAGCTCATTATTTCATTGCAGTCAGAAACTCCTTTTAAAGGATACGGAAAAGAAACTTGCAGAAATAATATTAAAGCATCAACGCAGAAGAGTATAAGCTGAAAATTCGCTTATTTTGTATAAAAATAAATTACAACAAAATTAATATGTTTACGAAAAAACATATATAAACTTTAACCATTTCAGTTTTAATACTGATAGATAAAAGTCGTTCATATCACATTTACCAAACAAGGTAAATTTTTATTGAATTTTCTTGTAAACCTCAATACAGTAATTAAAAAAGTTTGTAGGTTTTCTTTTGCCAAAAGAAAGGAGCCCCGACAATGTCTGTCTTTGGGTATCAATTTTAATAGTAATGTAAAATAAAAGAAATCTGGCAAAAATGATAAAACTTACTTATCCTGAAGAGAAGGAATTATTTAAATTTGGCCCTTAAAAATCTTTTTAAGCAAAATGCATTACCCAAGATCAAATTCAATCTAATTTCGTTGTTGTTTACCTCAGGAATACAGATGCATTGTTAAGGACCCTTCTTCCAATTTTCTTTCCTTGGTATACTGTTACATGAATACAAGCCGAGCCCGATTTGATTAAAAGTTTTATATGGTTCTGAAATTTTTAAAGTTATTCGCTCCGTTCACCGATAATGCTGTATAACTTTATTACGAGCACTAAGTCAATTAGGGTATGAATATTAAGGAACAGACATTTTGTGGTTGAATAAATTAGAGAGAATTTCGGAAGCATAAAAAGTTATAAAATAATTTAATGGGTTGATTTTTTTTTAAGATTTTGCTTTAAAATAGCTACTATATAAACATATATATATATTTTTACTTGATCCACCGTTCAGCTAATTAAACACGATGCCACTAAAGCTTCTCATTGAGTACTCAGATGTAATCTGGTGGGTATTTGAAAGTCTTCTGGAACTTGTTAATTTTTTTTAATAATTTTATGGTCGATAGTTGAAAAAATATATTAAATTAAATTTCCGTTGTCCCTAAAGTCTGCAGCTTTCCCTATTAATATAGACTATTATCAGTTGACCATCATGAAACGTACCCCTCAATGCCACCATAAAACCTATAAGCTCATTCGATAATCATCTTCTGAGAATTCGTGTTGTTATTTTGCTTATGATTTCGTGTAGTATAACTTATAAGGCTGTTTTGACCAACCCAAGTTCATGTAATATCAGTCATTTTCTCTCCTTTGCATAGCCTGTACATCTAATAGTGGGCAAATAGTGATAGATAATGCAGGTTCAGAGACGTTAGCAGATTCACTGCGAAGACTTAACCATCAAAGTGTTGCCACGAGGCGATGTCAAGGTGCATTTAGGAGTGTTTACTACCCTCGAGTAACGAGCTGTTAAAATTATTTGAGATCAGTAAGGGAATTGCATCCACGCCCAATATGAGATACAGATACCACAATAGTGTTTAAGTTCCGATAAAGAGTATTTCGGGCCAACATGGGCAGAATACTTAAACTATCCACCTTTCAAGTTACTACAATATAAATTTGATACGAAAACTACATTCAAGTGGGAGTAAGGGATTTGAAAAATTACTTTAGGGCTTTATTAGTAGACAAAGCATATTCTAAGTTTCCTAAACATTTATCAAAACGATACATATCAACTCTCTATAAAAACATGTTAATATACTATTTTCTTTGCTTGCTAAACTAAAGAGACATACAATTTTAATCCGGACAGGATTAGGCCGGTAGTCCAGAAAATCTCCATTCCCGCTAAAGTTTTAGCAGTGAACAAAGGTTCAGATTACGATCTGTCGTGTAGATCTTAGTTTAGTTAATCGGTAGTTTTTATTTTTGATAGTTTTCTTGATTAAAGAAAAGGCTTAATTTCTTTTAAACTGTTTTTACAGATCTGTTTTAGCCTTTTATCCGAAATTTACTTAAGAGATAACAAATCCTTCACATCATCAAAAATAGTGGAAATAACACAATGTTTATATGTAGCGGGTGTCAAGTTAAAAAATTACACCTCCCCTAAACAAATCTATTTTTTATTGCGTAAATTAAATAAAAATAGACTTTTATAGTTTTAATTTCGTAGTGTCCGAATTTGCGATCAGATTGTTAATATTTCCGAAACTATACCGGTTAGAACAAAAGGTGTAACTTTCAAAATGATGATTTTGAAATGATCTTTTAAGGCTTTTTCTAGAGATACCCTATTTGATATGCTTATGATAATCGTTTCTGAAGTATAGGCATCAAGACTGAAAAGTCTAGGTTTGATTTTTTGTGCATAGAGGTGGATGCTTATTTAGTAAATATTCAATTTTTTAATTTATCATTAATTATTTAATTAAAAGAATAAGATCAATAAACCATTAAAAATTAAGAGCAATACCATAAAAGTATTTAAGAAAAAAAAACAATTACTCTTTAACTCGAAATAAATGGGTCTACATTTTCTATAAAAAGCCTGTTTATTCCGTTTTTAGTAATAGTATTAAATGATCATGATGCCATCATATTCAAAATACATTTATTTACCTTTGTCTTGTCTGTGAACGGTATACAGGATTTAATAGTGCAATATTTTATTTATATATTTTACATAATACAATAGTGTAATATTTCATTTATATAAAGCCGACAAAAACAAAAAGGACCGCTCCGCGATTGTAAGAGAACTGTTAACTCTGGTCAATCCGCTTGGTTTATCCAGAGTGGAACAGCCCAGAAAATGGTCATAGACCTGATTTTTATTTCGTAAATAAACTAGATAAAATAAATTAAAAGTAAAAAAGATGACAAAAAAAATCCTAATATAGATAACAGGGGAGGGAATTTTATTATTTTATAAAAATGGCCTTGACAATAGTATGACAAGTATGGCCGCAAGTGCGTTATATAATATTGTTTATTTTATAAATTTCAAGTAAAATAAATCAACTATTTGTTTAACACGAAAAAAGCAGCTTGACTTAAAAAAAACAAAGAGTTAAAAAAAAGTTAGGATATAATGTGTAAAAAGAACCAAAAGACTAGCCGCGACCATGTTGTAATGCCTAAAGAGATTTTATTAATATGTTTTGAGAAGCTGTTTAGTAATAGAGTTTTTGTAGCATTCGGTAACTCGTTCTTTATTCGACAAAGGAAAAAGATCTTTGAAAATTAACTATTTGGTGCTTTGTCAACTGAAATATTTCGTTGTTTCTAGTCTGGTGGTCACGTGTGAACGGAATAAGTTTACTTTTTAAATAAGGCGGATATCCACTCTTTGTGATGTTGTATAAAAACAGGTACATATGGAACTTTCATCGATTCTCCATATTTAGAATTCGGTTATTATGGAGATATGGGGTTATATGATCCCTGAATGAAATACTAAAAGAAAATCTTAGGCAAGAGTTTTCTGGTTTTTTTAGATATTTTTGACGTCAGGGAATTTCCATAAACAACATCTCTATAATCTAACAGTGATAATATTAGACTATCGCATAAAAGGTATTTGGTTTTGGAGGACAAAAACTTCTTTAGACTATATACATTTTTTTGACGCTTATATCCAATTTTAGGTTTATTATTTATATGAGTTTCAAATTTCAGAGAGCTGTCAATGATGATGCCTCAATTTTTTGCTTCTTTACTAAGAGAATTGGTTCATCCTCCATATGAATTGCGAGATTATTAATTTAAAACTCTCTGTTTCATTTGTTATGTGTTACATATAAGTCCTTTTGATGTTGTCGCATTGAGACTTAAATTATGATCGTTACAATAGTTTAAAATGTTGAGCAGGTCAGAGTTGAGCCTTTCTTGGGATTCTCGAAAATGTCCGTTTCTTCTTGCAATATATTTGCGAGTCATCCGCGTACTGCTGTAATTTTGAGTGTGTAATATGTTCACTCTTTTCTGCAACATATTCGAGAACAAAAGAGAAGAGAGTATAGAGCCTTGAGGAACCCCTTTTGTTATAGGTAAATAATTTGACTTTTAACGTTTTTCGTGATTTCTAATACAACACAGCAAGAACGATTTTTGAGAAAATTTAAGAAGATATTTACTGTCTGTTAGGAAAAACCAAAGAAGTGTAGTTTTACTAATAACATAGCATGATCTAAATTGGATTTGTTTTTTCATAGTAGTAAATGTCATCTAGAAAATTTACTAAGCTTGTTCTGGTACTAATATGCGTTCTAAAACCTGATTGATAATCTGGTATTAGGTGAAAGTATTTATAAAATCCCACATTTAATTATTGATAAATCGGTCAAAAGTTTGAAATGGCGGGTAAGATGCTTATTGATCCTCTTCAATTCTTTGGGTTCCGATATCTTTGCAGTTGGAATAATGATAGTTGTTTTCTATATTGATGGGAAAATGCTCTCCAAGGTACAGGTGTTTATTATATTAAGTAATGGATTTATGCAATATGGCAGACACACGCTTAAATCTCTTCTCGATATGTTGACTTCGCCGATCGGATTTGACTTGATCTTGTCAATTATGTTTATTAAAGTTTGCTTATCTATGAGTTTAAATGACAACGTTGTGTTTATATTTCTACTTATGATCGTCTTATAAAAATTAATTGTGTGTATCGATGTAGTATTATTGTTATTATCTGAGAGAAAATACTTAATTTTGCAGGGATCTGATAAAAACGTTGGTACTTCCACTTTATCATTATTGTATGTCAGTTTTAATCGTTTTGCATGCAACCAGAAATCATTTTTCTTTTCCCGTGCTATTCCCTTAAAATAAACTGTTTTTTCTCTTTCTATTGCATGTTTTGTGTAGTTTATTAATTCGCGGTAGTGTTGTGACTTGGATTCCGTTTTATCTTTATTGTATTCACGATGGACTTTATCTCTTAGCTTAATTAGGTGCTTTATATTATTTGCTATCCATGAGGTAAATAGTCTAGGTTTGATTTTTTGTGCATAGAGGTGAATGCTTATTTAGTAAATATTAAATTTTTTAATTTATCATCAACTTTAGTTGTTACGTAGATTTGATTCCAAGGAACAGTGAGGGCGTCCAATTCGAAGGCGTTCGTGTTTAAATTCCCATACGCTGTATTTTCTATTTTTCTCTTTATCGATATATCAAAGGAGACCTATATCAGATTGTGGTCCGTGATTATGTCGGAGTTTTCTATCGAACATATTTTATTATTTTCATTTGTAATAATCACATCAATAAGCGTTTGGGTATTTCTATCTACATATAATCGACTAGGATTAGTCATTATTTGCATTAAATTAAAATTAGTGATAATATTTTCTAGTCCCCGTTTTTGTTGAGAATTTTGTGGTAAATCAATATTGATGTCCCCGATAATAAATACACTTTCACAAAAAGGTACTATTAAACTTAGCATATCCACTATTTAGTCTAAAAATTTTTCTGATTTAAAAGATAGAGGACGATATATGCAAGACGTTAGACATTCAATGTTGAGAAATTCAAATAAGGTTTGAGCGTCAAAATCACTATTTATACGTTCAAATTTGATATTATTCTTTATATACAACACGATTCCATCTCCACAACCGTCTCTGTCTTTTCTTATAAATGTATAGCCGGGAATTTGAAATTTTGGAGAGAGTTGACTATTAGAAAGTCAAGTTTCTGTCAGGCCTATAACATAAAAATTGTTATCATGCATATAATTAAGGAATTTATCTAAACCTGTGTTTAAAGATCTAACGTTTAAATCACATATGGAAGAATTACTTTTTGGTACACGCTTGCTGCCATGACCGTTAGCCGCTACTATAAATACGAAGCAATATGGACCGAAAGACGTGACGCAACCTCCCATCGCCTCCCGTACCCTTCCTAATAAGTTAAGGTAAAAATAAATTCTATCATTTGCAAGCATTACTCATTTCGTCCTTACTATTAATAAACATTTTAGCAAAAACTGGAACTCAAAAAATATCAACAATATATAAAATATTGACTTTTAATTGTTACTCCTTAAACAAAGTAAGATAATTTATTTTTTACCGAAAAAAAATCAAGTTACAAGAACGATTATCCTAATATTTGAGCATGTAAGAGGGGTTAATTGTTAACAGCAGTTATATATCTTTAAGAATATAAGTAAGCAAAGACAGAAAAAAAACGAACTCAATACTCCCCATAGCTATATTATTCCTTTCATTAAATACTAAAAAGAAAATTTAAAAAAGACACATTCCAAAAACCGTTTTTATCGACTGAAAAATGTTGTTTTTGTCAGAGAGTGAGCACTTATACCCTAGAAACTTTTGAACCTTGTGATTTTCTTGTATGTAGCCGAATTTATGAGAATGTGCTTAAATAAAGATGCAAGCAAAATGCATAATGCATTATAGTTTATATAACTACATACCTGGACGCAAACAAAATGCATACTGCACTAAGGGCTTATGAAAAATATAAATTAATCACTGGATTAGACGTATCCTAAAAAATAAGGAAAATAAGAAAAACATATTCTAAGAACTGGCGCACTAATTAGTTGCAAAAATGAAAGATATAAACATCATCCCAGTATTTTATAAATTTCTTTGTGACTCTCTTACGAAACCAAATCCAGCACAAATTTTTCCTCCCCTTGTCTATTATCTGTTGTCAGTATTAATGTTTTCTTAATCAAGGCTCATTAATTGATATGATATATTTTACCGAAATGCCTTTATGCTATGCTACACTTTCATATTTAACTTATCAAAGAATGTTCTTATAATCATATTAAAATCTATTTATTGTTCTTCCAAGTAACTCGAAGTCAATCACAAAATATTTTTATCCTTGGAAATTCCTGCTGGAATAAAACGCAATTATGTCAATTTGCAATCAATTTAATAAAACGCCAATTTAAAAATGGGGAATTAGATTTTTCACTTGCTTAAATCCTAATGCAATAAGAAGAATAATTGTGACTAAGCGGTAGTCATCAACTTCAAATTGCAATTAGAATTGAATCCCATGTTTTCAAGAGTCCTTTAAATCGGCTTTGGACTTATTAATTTTATTTTTCCGTAACTCATTATTTTGTCACTGGAAGGTAAAAATATGGGAATACGATGCTAAATATTAAATTTCCAAATCACAATGTCTAATAATTAAATTAATTTCAGGAGATTTAAACTGCAGGAGATTTAAACTGCAGTTATTAAGATATTACATACAAAATATTGTTGGATTCAAGTTTATTCTCTAGTTCAATTTTTTGATGAAAATAGATTAAGGAAATTTACTTATATATACTTTTTTGCTTTATGAAGAGGCAATTTTAAAATATATATAAAATATAATATATTATATGTAAGATATTTGTGTTTTACAGGTTTTCCAGGCTTCACCCATATAAGAGGTTAAACAAAATTAGTGATTTTTACTCGAAATTTACGAAGAACGAAAATCTACCAATTTAGCTGAATTTTTATTTTTGACGCTCGCACAGAATGTAGAAGTAGATTATTAAAAAAAACTAACTTTTCTAATATTAGGCCTCATGAGTATGGGTACTACTTTAATAATTATTTTTCAAAATTTGTTTTCGCCGGTTCTCAAAATGACTTCAGGGTACTACTTTCTTAAATTGTACCCACAGGCGTATCCAGGGAAGGTTTGCCGAGCTGCAGCCTCACCTAAAGGCTAGTTCAAAGTAGGTTTTTACGACTCTATTTTGTATATTACCTTCTACTAATTATTTTTTGCTTATTTATTATCTATGTACTTATCAAAACATAATTCGACAACACCGCCTGAATTTGAAACTTTTCGAATCGTTTGCGACGAATACCCTAGGATGTCGCGAAGCCGTTGAATATAAGTATTCTGTAATGCTGCCTATTTTTGACATCACCAAGCTAACATAACTAGCCTTACAATATTTAAAACCGAATTCCCTGGAAGTTTACAGTTTTTTATTGCATTTTTTTTTCGCTGGACGTTTTTTAATTAGCAGTTTGTTTTAAACAAAATTAGAGATTTAACTTACAGGTAAGTTTATTTTGTTATTGAGTTATTAATTTACGGCTGTTTAAAAGTTAGGAAATATCGTAAAACCTTGAATTGCATTGATAGCGGTTTTAATTTTAGAAAAAAAAGGCTGATCTGAGTTAATTTAGCGATGGCCATATCGCAGGAAAGTTATCTTAGCAAGCTAGTGGGAGAGAAAAAGAATATGCTATGGGCAATATACCTGTGTAAGAGCGAGATAAAGCGAGAGCCTGAGCAATAACCACTGGCCAATCGAAGCCTACACGTGTAGTGGCGTTGGCCTACAGGGACTATAAAAGAATTTCTCTATGACAGCCTTCCCCTCCGAAACCAAAATTCTGGATAGGCCAAAGATTTCACCTTTCATATTTTTACTTAAGTTAATTAAGCCTCCTAAAAATTAAAGCTCAGAAGGATTTTACGTTCGTCAAAATATTAATCATGATTCAAATAAGAATTTTTTATTTCATTAGCCGAATTTTACTAAATCAGGAAATTAAAACATTTAGTTTTTTTGAGAATCCTTAAAAATAGTATTTTCGATAAAATTAAACCTAGACATTTAGGTTTGTTCTTTCGCAAATGAAAAATCAAGCTCATATTACTTAATTCTACAAACTGTATTTTTTTAATAATTTAAAATTTAATACTTTAAATAATTCTCAAATCATAAATATCAATATTAAACTGCATTACTGTCTTAATAGTGTTTTTGTCCGTTCTAACTAAATACTTTATCTGTATGTTTAATAATTAATGTAAAAAAATAATTAATGAAAAAGTCTTAAACTCAGAAGCAAAACGTCAAATCATTGTGAAAGGAGTCTATTGTGAATCTACATCGCATGGCTGGGAGCCATCTTCAAAAAAAAAATAAATGGAAAGGGAGGTCTTTCGACGTCTGAAAGGTATTTTGAACATTTATTCAATGCCGTTTCGTTTTATAACATCGGTTCAGGGGTTCCTGAGAAATGATAAAAGCAAATAATGTTTCTTAAATTAATAAATTTCACAAAGTAGTATCAAAAATTGGACTTTATACAATGGTTATCTTAAGTTATGCTTAAAATAAACCTGTTCTGACTAACTTTTATCTCAGCAAGTTTGCAAAATATTATCCCTGTACTTCCTGACAATGAAACCGTCTGTTTTGAAACTCATTTCGTACGTTTTGTAATATCTCCAGAGTTATGTCAACACAGACCTCCATTATTCTGTCTCTAAGTTCTGCTTAACGTAAATCTAGTGGTAGGCCATTGTCGGTCAATTCACCGCTCTAGAAATGTCGGGTTCAACCAATCTCTCATTTATCTGAAAATGAAAAAATGTGGGGATGCGCCGTCCTGTTGAAAAACTAGATTTTTAAATTCGCCTGGATTTTCAGCCAGTATTTCTTCAATCTAGGGACAAATGACATCTTATAGTAGTGTCAAGTATAAAACATCAGCTAAGTTTTTTTTTCTAGAAATATGGGCCCCATAATATGGTTTCTCAATATTCGGGACCCTCTCGAAAAATATGTGGTTTTACATCCGACCAATATCGCACAATGTGACTATTGACATTCCCATAAAAAAAAGTACATTCGTCACTAAAACAAATGTAAGCTGGATTTTAGTTTATTAGCTCGAACTTAAATTCATAGAATATGGTCCTATCTTCCTTCTGTCGGGACCATCTTCATGTAATTTGTGTACAATGATTGATTTATAGGGACGAAACCATTTTACCCTGAACAGAAAAAAAAACACAAATAAAAGACCAGTTGTCAATTAATGGATACCAACATTTCTTGTTGCTTAGAGACCTATAATAAAATATCGTTAAATTAAGTACGTTTAAAGAATGTAGTACTAAATTTATTTACAATTTGGCAGTAACAAATTGAGTAAAAACATTTTTTTTCTATTTACTAGTGAATATCAAACATTCCAAAACGTATGAAAGGAGTTTCAAAACAAACTATTTTATAACCCCTCTTGACAGGGACAACATTCTGAAACCTTGCTGAGATAAAGCCTAGTTAGAATAGGGTCGTTTTAAGCATTACTTAAGATAACCATTGTTTAAGGTTCAGTTTTTTCTTATTACTTACTTACCACTGAACCGATTTAAAAAAAAACCAGACGGCGTTGAATAGTAGTTCAATACGTTTCATATGAGATGTAGAAGGCCTCCTTTCTATATATGTTTTTTTTCTAAGATGGCGCCCACCCATTTTTGTTTTTACCTTAAAAAATAGTAAACATACTTCCAAAAGTCAGGTATGAATTTATATATATATATATATATATATATATATATATATATATATATATATATTTATTTAAATGTATTTTAAAGAAATTGTTAAGTCGTTAACATAAGCAGTGGAAATATATTCTGCAACTAGGATAACTGTACTCAAGACAGCTATTTCTAAATCAGTAAATTTAAAGTTTTTAATAACTATAGTTAGCAAAAGTAAAATGTCTTTGAGTCGCGTTTCTAACATAAATAAACCAGATTTTAATAAACAAGAAAATGGTAAAAAAACTCATAGTGCCATATTTTGAACTGTGAGAGCATCATAGGTATTTTCAGATACTTATTAAAGCTACTTTGTTTTTTCAAATATTTGAACTGATCGTACGACCGCGACAATGATTTCTTAGTATGATATATATTTTCATTTTTAGTCAAATAACTTTGAATATAACCTAGAGAATATGCAACTTTACTAACTAATTTCTTATTATTTAGGTACTCAAACTGTTATTGGATAATAGTTGTTATGCTTTAGTTATTGTAAAATAAAGGGATAATTAAAATTGTTGTTTTTGTTTTATATGTTGTAAGTTTCACCAACTTCATTTATTCCCAAACTTTACTACGTTTTAGATAACTTGGAATATACAATCGTCTAAACTTTTACGATCTGGAAAACAACTTAGAAAGTAAGTTTAAACACATATGCCGACTTACACACGAAGTTTGCAGTAATCTTTATGGAATAAGAATGTCTCTACTTAAGGGATCTATATAACGAAGAAGTGGGATATAGTTTAAACGTGCGAATTCTCACATATGACTAAAATATTCGTTTTCTAATTCGATAAATATTTATGTTTACATAATTTATCACCAATTCTTATAAACGAAGAAACATATCAAAAGAATTTTAAAACGTTCATAGATATTTGTTATTTGCCAGTGTTGACAAGTTATTTTTAAATAACAATGGTAATCTATTTTTATTTTTTAACTTTAGCTTGAAATGTACATACCTAATAAATTTATGTTAAAAAATTAGCACGCTCAATTTTATTGATGATTTATTTGCGCCAGGTAACTGAAATACATATAAATAACAATAAAAAATAAAAATATTACAATTAAGTATTATCTATTTAGAAACTATAATAACTAAAAAAAATATATATATATATATATATATATATATATATATATATATATATATATATATATATATATATATATATATATATATATATATATATATATATATATATATATATATATATATATATATATATATATATATATATATATATATATATATATATATATATATATATATGATGGCAAATTAATACTCAATGAAACAATTTTTAAGAACAGAGCTAACATTGACATTGGATAGGTACAATTGAATATTTTGTAAATAGTTTTATATGGAATGTCTTAGAATTAAAGATAAGCTTTAAAAGACCATATTTCTTCAGAAAATTTAAAAAAAAGTTTCTTAGAAACTTAGTAATCTCTTAATGTTAGTGAACTTAATTCGGATAGACAAATTATTGGGAGATATGACACATTTTTAGAAGAAAAATCATATCGACTAATTCTTACAAAAAAAGGTAGATTGACGATGACCATCCTCAACTTTCCGAAAAACCTTAAAATGATAATCTTTTTAAGATTTTTAAAACATTTTACAGTTTCTTCGTAAAATAAATTACTCTTTGTGTAACTCGTTTTTAAGTAAATTTATAGTTGGGCATAAACGAATTATTTTGTGAAATACGAAAAAAAATTGTCAAACTGTCGGGAGTAAATATCTAACCTCACAATAAGAAGAAAGTTTTATAAACACGGGTCTACAGACTTTCTATTTTTGGAATACTTCTATCCCTCTTTAATTACTTGTTAGTTGATTATTAAATGGTTTACCAAGGTAAGAACGTATTTAGAGACGAAGTATTTAAAAATGAATATTTATAGAAACTTGCTTTTTCTGTTTCGAAAAGTATTTGCTGCGAAAAGGTAGGCCACGATTTTCAATTTTCACAAACCAGTTTGTTTATGCTCAACACTTTAATTTCAAACTATTCCCTTCCATTTAGTTGAATAGTATAAATTATAAATAGTGTTTATTGCTAGTGTAAACACTATTCGCTAGTGTTTATATCGGAGCCCCTCGATTTTATAATTTCATTTTGACTTTTCGGACGTTTCATTTCATTTGATACTCGATACTGTCGAAAAATTTTAAATATTAATTAAAAAAAATTTGCTCGAAAATAAAGATCACTTTAATGCATTTTGGAGCCTAAACGGTTCGAATTATCGACAAAAGCAAAAATATTTGAAAGATCATAGCTAAAAGAAAAAGTTCCTAGTGGCCATTGTGTTTCAAAAGTCTAGGGAAGTTTAAAAAAAAATCAATTTTTAAAATTTTACTTTGTGACAATTATTAATTAAAATAAATTGTTTGCTTTTATCATTTCTCAGCAACCGCTGAACCGATTTTAAAAAACCAAACGGCGTTGAATAAAGGTTCAATACGTTTCATATGAGATGTGGAAGACCCCTATCTATATATGTTTTTTTTTCTAAGATGGCGCCCACCCATTTTTGTTTTTACATTAAAAAGTAGTAAACATACTTCCAAAAGTCTGGTATGAATTTATAAGTTTTAAAAAAAAATCCATTTTTAAAATTTTTTTTTATGATTTTTTTCTGCCGTTTGCCAAAAATTGTTTCTATAAGACAAATATAATAAAAAAAAAAGTAGATGACTGCGTATAAAATAGAGAGCAAAATGTTTCACAAATTTTTTTTAGTGTATAGGCCTAGAATGTTTGAAACTTTTGCTATACGGGCCAACATTATTTAAAATTGTGCTCGCTTTATGCTAGTACAAATAGATAAAGGCCATCACAGATAACGACATAGCATAAAAGCATATAATGATATCAACCAATCACAAGCAGGATAAGAGACGCCATATTGTTTGTCATCTTTGTATGATATTCGGATTTTCCATATGAAAAAATCCTTATCTGTCTATGACGGCCTTAATCTTCAAACCTAATTATATGCTTTACATACAGGGTGAGATAATAGTATTTAATACGAATTTTATTTATATCGGGCGGGTAACTAATAAAGCATGTACAGGGAGAGCGCAGATAGGATATTTTAATTTTTTTTAAATTCTGAATTTTGAACTGTAAATTTTTATTTCCCCGTGTAACAGCCAACATATTAATAATTACTAATACACTATACATACAGGCTATATAGGGAAAACATTGGAATTAAAAAATTTTTGAAAGATATAATTTGAATTTAATCGACATTTTAGAGTCCTTAGAATATAAAAAACATATTTAGAAAAATATGATATCTGTACGGATGTGTGCGTGCGTGTGTATGTGTGTGTGTGTATGTATGTATGTGTGCGTGTGTGTTTGTGTGTGTGTGTAGGTGTGTAGGTGCGTGTTTGTATGTGTGTGTGTATGTAAACAACATTTGCGCCAACGATAACTAGGGAATGGTCAAAGAACGGTAAAA
Organism: Kuschelorhynchus macadamiae; assembly: GCA_030620095.1. NCBI lineage: Eukaryota > Metazoa > Arthropoda > Insecta > Coleoptera > Curculionidae > Kuschelorhynchus > Kuschelorhynchus macadamiae. Next base: position 174,122 of record JAUTXW010001448.1, on the reverse strand, counting down.
TATGTCAAACTTATTTTATTTGTATATATTTTTTATGTATAAAAACATTTTTTTTAAATAATTATGCTGGGTGGCTTTAGGAGGATGAAACAGCCCCCTAAAAAATTATATTTTAAAAGCAATTAGTTTGCTTAGAAAACCGTGAAGCGCAACAAATTCCTTTTTTATTTTTTGTATATAAAATGTTTTATTGAAACTATACATGGTAGAGAGCTGATGAAACAGCCATCTGAAAAAGAGAAAAATTAAACTTCAAGCATTTAGCTTTCTTTGAAATCAGTAAAACAGGTCAAATATCTTTTATAATTTTGTGTATACAAATATATTTTTTTTATTATACAGGGTAGCCGCTGGGAGGATCAAACAGCTCCCGAAAATGAAAAAAAAATTAAGAGCGTTTAGCTTTTTTAACAAAAAGTGAAGCACATTAAATTTCTCCTAATTTTTGTATGTAAATACATTTTTTTCCATTATACAGGTTAGCTTTAGAGATATGAAGCGATCCCCAAAAAAGAAAATATTTTATTTTTTACTTCAATAACGCTTAGCTTTTAACAAAAAAAAACGGAAATCATGACAAATGTATTTTCTTATATTTTAACAGCGGTCAAAAAAAGGTATGCCCAGATCTATATTATTTTTAGTGTCTTAATTTGTTAAAAAAAAGTTAAAAAATTTTTTTTCTCTAACTTCCAAGCTACTTAAAAATTCCAAATAACTTTTAACGACGTAATTTATTTTAAAAAAATGTATGGTAGCTGCCAAAGAAAAGTCTATTCTCCCTAACTTTTAAACAACTAGAGTGTTTTGAATGCGATTTTCACATATAAGTGTAACATTTCACGAAAAAAATAATTTGAGGGCTGTCAAAAAATTATTTTACATCTTAATTTGTAATTTTTTTATTATGAGATTTAAAAAATTATTTAATTATCGTCTTCGGCATATAGGTAGATACTGGAACTTACCCCTCTAGCGATTTTTTTTATTTCAGTTTTTATTCAAATCTTAGTATTTAAAATCATATAAAGTTGGATAATATCGAGAATGTTATTCAATTAAATCATAGCCGTACGGCTATGTTTTACAAAAATATAAAATATATATAAATCAGTCTATACAAAATAATATAAAAAGAATGACAAAACATCACAACCTGACATATGGCTTGTTAAATTCAAAAAACTATGTAAGTTACCATTAACTAATTTATTCCAGTTTGAATTAAATATTATAATGATGACTGGCGCAGCGTCCTTTAAGGCTACCCATTTTTTTCCTTATTAAACCAACAGTAATTCTTTTTATTTAAAAATTTAAACACCTACACAGAATTCCTACTTTCTTGAGTTTTTCCTTGAAATAGAAAGACTATCATTTTGCTGTTATTTTAGCTTTAGCAGTGACGAAATATGTAACAGTGTGCACAAATAAGGTAAAATTATTAAAGCTTTTGTCGCACAAACAGTTACTTAAGAGTTGGTAGACTTTTTTTAGTGAGTAGTTTCCCGATTTTCCTTGGAAAATAAACTTGAAATAAAAGTTAGACGACCGACATCCAAATTGATTAGAGAAAAATTAGGGAAGTGGCAAATTTAGTGGGTGTTTCTAAGCAATTTGGTACATTAATTATAAGTGGCTATCAGGAAATGTTTTATATTGTCAATGTAAATTGCAAGTAAGCAATAATACAATAATCGGGTCGAAATACAAGTTCGAGATTCTTCGTTCGGTTTTTGAACACAATTTGTATTTTTTGTTAACCATTAACCTCTCCTGATTAGACGGGGCATACAGCTTAAGACATAATGTGACTGCGATATGCATATTACACCCATTAAAATATATTACTGGTAGCAACGTTCGACTAAAACGAAGCTGCATTTTCCGACAGACTGCAACGAATGTGAAAAGATAGATATTGGCTACAAAAGATATATAACCGAGAGATCGCGGTGATGAGAGGCATTGGACGCCACAATATTAGATTTTGTGATATAGCAACTCTTTTCATTAAGCAGTTTTTGTTTCTGCAAACAACCTAAAGTGGGTTCCGAACCATGGTGCACTGTCACTGTTTCCACCACCCTTTAGCTGTTACGGTGTAGCCTCTGGTCTTTAATAAGTGACTTACCGACTAGCAAGTGTTTTTTTACTTGCGTGTGTAAATTTTACGTCCCAAATCGGAGGCACAGTTTAAAAAAATTAGTTCGTCCAAATTTATAATATTGACAATTACTATAAAATAATTATCATTCATATGTTCGCAATAATTATAATTTTTGAAGGGAAACAGTTTTATATACCGAAATATCATTAATACATTATGTAATTCAATTTTTTTAAGTAATAATAACTTTCATATTTTAAATTTTACAAGAAAAATAACTAAAGTACGAATTCCCCGAAAATGAATAATCCCTTACATAACTTTGGGAATTTAATTCTAATTAATAATAAGAACCTAAATCGATATGCAAAAAATATAATAAAATGTTTGTGTTTTAGTGTCTCTTAAAATATTATTAGTTTCTTTAATAAAACATATACCTTTACTTTTAAAGAGATGTTTTGCCCTCTTAGAATCACGCTGTAGTCGAAAAAATGTTATTTTTATTTTATGGTTGGGTGTTTTCCACCCCTTAAAAAACAGCTAAAATTTTGGTTTTATTTTCAGAAAACTGTAAACCTATATATAAAAAATTGCTAGTGTATGCAAAAGACAATAAATTTGTCATGTTTAATTAACTTGCATAGTAGAAATACATTTTTATAAACACAAAATGATATACACTGTTTTTAGTCAAGTTTAGTGTTCCTGGAATACATTTTTTTTAATTTCTGGTAGCTGTTTCATCCCCCTCGGTCTACTATGTATAGTTGAAAAAATGTTTTTAATTTGATTGTTATCAGATAATGCATTCCCAAAAAATGAATTTTTATTTGGGTTGTTATATGGAAAAGTAGAAATATGATATGTTATTGATCTTAATGGCGAATCTCAAATCTCTATTTTTAACCGTCCAATATTTCCACTATATATATAGTTTCTGATCCTCCTAGTACAAATAGAATCAATATTAATTGATATTATACACATTATGTAAACAATCTGAAACCCTTAATGGTTACCGAGATGGACACTAACAATGATGATGATAATATCTTAGTGTAAACATAAGAGCCTGCATTAGTCTCAGATATACCTAGTAGATCAAAATACAAGAGTTTTAAACACACTACACCTCAACTTGTTACGTTCTGGACGCGCTTTTTGCTAACCAACTTAGTATCATCAGCAGATGATATAAACTGGGTTTATATCATCTGAAGGAAGAGCCTCTACTCCGAACCGAATCTATTTGCTTTACAACCCCATATTCCCATATATAAATATATATATATATATATATATATATATATATATATATATATATATATATATATATATATATATATATATATATATATATATATATATATATATATATATATATATATATATATATATATATATATATATATATATATATATATATATATATATATATATATATATATATATATATATATATATATATATATATATATATATATATATATATATATATATATATATATATATATATATATATATATATATATATATATATATATATATATATATATATATTATGACGTTGGTGTACGTGGAATGAAAACATACTATCATTTAATGCTCCCAACGAAAGCCAGGGGTCACAATGTAATTCAATGTCGGTCGTGGTATTAGCCAGCGGAGTAGTTGTTTTTGTGATTCCATTTTGTGCCTTTGCCCTACACGGGGCTCGCTAGTCTATGGCGGCCTGATGAGCTCTAATAAGAGCGAAATCGCGATCGTCGTTTGACTAAAATGGATCATTGTGTCTGCTGTGATGCAGAACATGTTCCAAACAAGGATCATTTTCTTGTTATGACGTTGGTGTACGTGGAATGAAAATATACTATCATTTAATGCTCCCAACGAAAGCCAGGAGTCACAATGTAATTCAATGTCGGTCGTGGTATTAGCCAGCGGAGTAGTTGTTTTTGTGATTCCATTTTGTGCCTTTGCCCTACACGGGGCTCGCTAGTCTATGGCGGCCTGATGAGCTCTAATAAGAGCGAAATCGCGATCGTCGTTTGACTAAAATGGATCATTGTGTCTGCTGTGATGCAGAACATGTTCCAAACAAGGATCATTTTCTTGTTATGACGTTGGTGTACGTGGAATGAAAACATACTATCATTTAATGCTCCCAACGAAAGCCAGGAGTCACAATGTAATTCAATGTCGGTCGTGGTATTAGCCAGCGGAGTAGTTGTTTTTGTGATTCCATTTTGTGCCTTTGCCCTACACGGGGCTCGCTAGTCTATGGCGGCCTGATGAGCTCTAATAAGAGCGAAATCGCGATCGTCGTTTGACTAAAATGGATCATTGTGTCTGCTGTGATGCAGAACATGTTCCAAACAAGGATCATTTTCTTGTTATGACGTTGGTGTACGTGGAATGAAAACATACTATCATTTAATGCTCCCAACGAAAGCCAGGAGTCACAATGTAATTCAATGTCGGTCGTGGTATTAGCCAGCGGAGTAGTTGTTTTTGTGATTCCATTTTGTGCCTTTGCCCTACACGGGGCTCGCTAGTCTATGGCGGCCTGATGAGCTCTAATAAGAGCGAAATCGCGATCGTCGTTTGACTAAAATGGATCATTGTGTCTGCTGTGATGCAGAACATGTTTCAAACAAGGATCATTTTCTTGTTATGACGTTGGTGTACGTGGAATGAAAACATACTATCATTTAATGCTCCCAACGAAAGCCAGGAGTCACAATGTAATTCAATGTCGGTCGTGGTATTAGCCAGCGGAGTAGTTGTTTTTGTGATTCCATTTTGTGCCTTTGCCCTACACGGGGCTCGCTAGTCTATGGCGGCCTGATGAGCTCTAATAAGAGCGAAATCGCGATCGTCGTTTGACTAAAATGGATCATTGTGTCTGCTGTGATGCAGAACATGTTTCAAACAAGGATCATTTTCTTGTTATGACGTTGGTGTACGTGGAATGAAAACATACTATCATATATATATATATATATATATATATATATATATATATATATATATATATATATATATATATATATATATATATATATATATATATATATATATATATATATATATATATATATATTATATATATATATATATAATACAAAATCACACATACTAAAGTCAGCAACACTTTAAATACAGCATATAAAGGAGAAAATAAGCGTAAAACTACTTCTAAGACATACCTATAAATCTCGAAACAATAAATACATTTATTATTTTGTAATAAAACTATCTTTATTTCATATACAAAATTAAGCATTAAATACTTCCTATTTCTCTACTTTTCGACATGTATATCTATTTTCACCAACCCTCAAAACGCTTAAAGAGATATTTACAAATTTCTGAATGCTTTTGGAGTTAAAAACATCGCATTCCTGTTAAACTGTTTATTCTGACATGTCCGTCAAAACTTCTGCTGGTAACACCAGGCCACCTTGAAAAATGTCTCAGTTTTCCATCAAATGGAAATTATGTACTTTTTTATTGAAAATTAAATTTCATCCAATTTTTCGACTTCGGATAAAAAAATATAAGTCTATGCCTGGTAGAAAAAGATGGCATTTTTCATATTTAATAGTTTTTAACTCAGGAGGTACCGATACGACTTTGCGAAGGGCTAAAGAACAGCAAACGGAATTCGTGCACACTAAAATTCAAACATTTCTCAAAATTCACCCCCTAACCCTGATCGAGCTGATTTTCACAGCAGTCTCTAGAAGAAATAAAGAAGAATCTTTGCCTATTTACTTAATTCGCCTAGGATCAACCGTTCATATGCTACAGGGCCAAAGGTAAAACCATAGGAAAAATTTTATTTCTAAATAGTTTGGCCTCTATAAACCGGATAGTAATTTTGGAATGTGGTTTTTCAATCCCTAGGGGAGACTTGAAAATATGGGAAACTTGAAAAAACGGAATCAAATTTTTTAGTTTTTCTGCATTTCAACTGCTTTCTCGTTATGAGTTATAGGCATCCTATATTGATTTTAAATTTTATTCACGTTACCCATCGAACAATAGTCAAGGTTTCGACTCCGCAAAATGCCTTAAAAGTAATCCCATTTTTTACTTTTTTATTTTTTTAAGTGACATCCCGTACTCCCATATTACCCGTTTACGTACTTGTCCGAAATCTTTGAACGAGAAATCTAAAAAAATATGCCCTACCCAAAAAAATTAACCATGCCAAAGAGTGCCCATATCGGACGCCACTGCCGTCTCTTATATTACTATATTATAAGTCTCACCAAAATCGCGTTTTTACTAAAAGAAGCGCCCATTTAGATTCGGTGGATTCACTAAAGCTTTTAGTCTGTATTGGATTTAGTCTTTCGTCTATAATATTTAGTCTTTCGTCTTTAATAAATATGCTATACAAAATTCTGTTAATTCTGTAAAATATTAACGAAACATATAGAAAGAAAATTGCAGTTTTATTTCTAAAGTGTTCGCCCTGTATGAAACCAGAAAGTTATTTTGGCGACTTGGTTTTTCAACCCCTCGGGGAAGCTGTGGGTCCCATAAACTATTCCTGTCCCTCATTACTCTTTTTACAAAAAAATAGTGAAATCTGCGAAAATTGTAACGTCCAAAACAGTTTTTTTTAGATTTTTTTACTTTCGATCACTTTCCGCACATTTGAGATATAGGCATTCTATTTTGCTTTTGAATCTCCTTTTTATTTTCCAAAGTGCCCGTTAACGAAAGTGTCCCAGAAATTAACGAAAAATTAACCATAGCGACCTGCATTTTTAAACATCGGGATATAAAAAAAAACTTCTATGACATGGCAGTGTTAAGTTATTATTGACTTCGCGGAAATTTCAATTTTACCAAACGCGTCCATTTAACCTTTACGATTGACCTTCGGGCTGACTTTCTGCCAGACTTACCGTTACCAAGCTGGAACGTACTGAATGTCAAAAAAGACGACTTTCTGAACATTTTTGGTCCAGGAACCAAGGAAATGAGCCTATTAACAACTCTTGTTAGCACATTTTGAAAGCAGCTTTTTTGACACGAACCTGCCAGTTTGGTAACACGAGACGCAGGCGAGTGAAACAAGTCCCATGAGTATGAAAAGTGGTTTTCAAGGGTATTATTCACCGTATTTTTTCTACGCCTGCATTTGGGACGTACACTTAAATTCACTATGTGCCCTCAATTTCTTTCATGACAGTGTAACTTTTAATAACATAAAATTATTTTAAATATTTTTGACACTTTCTCGTTAAAAAGTAGAATACAAATAGTTGAAAACTGAGCAGCCACCAACCATGGTGCCACCAACCAAAATATATACTTGTATGAGGTAAAATATAAAGTAGGCTATATTTTGCAACAAGAGCTGACCAATCACGAGCCAATTTTCCACGATATGCGAAATTATTCGTTTTCAGTCCTTGTTGGTTGTATGTTTTGGACGTTTTCATAGCAGTTGTACTTAGATCATTTTTCTAGATCCACATTCAAGACGAAGGCCATGCTTACTTTTACTTGACTAGGGTATAAATTGAAAAGCAAAATGAAGTTATTTATATTAATATAATTGCAAAAGGTGGCTACACATGTAACCTCTCCCATCACAGTTCGTCAATTGCATGCCTTATTTAAACCTATATGATCCAATTGAAATAAAAGCATGCTTAAGCTTGATTACCCTAAACTGTAGAGAATTGTGGTTGTAAAGTTGTTAACCAACTTAAATATTTATATTGTTAGGAAAAATAATAAACATCAACTTATACTACTCACAATATGTAGCAAATTTGAGATCATTAAGTTTTTACCCCAATTCTTTTTCAAATGTATCTCGCTTTTGTTTTAGACGAGACCTTTTCTTTTAAGGCATCCAATAAAAATTCCGGATCCAATAAAGAAATCCACTTGTACCTAACTTCAATATGGACAGAAGGACCCTCTTTGACCAACAAATAATCTATTTTAAAGTCCTACGAATTTGTTTTGTTTTATCACGTCCTGCATTTCAAGGGGAGAATATTTTTCGTCTTGGCTCTTCCTAGTCCTCTACCTAAAACTTTGCAAAGAATCTAAATATTAAATTTTGGATCGAAGAAGGTTAATAGAGATTTGTTTTTAGTATAAATCGTAGAATGGTTTTAAATATCTCAATTTTCAGTTATAATACTGTAAGTGCTTACAAATATCCGAGAATTATGAAAAAATCATGTTATTTACTATTGTTTAAAAGTTATAATATGAGGGTTATTTTTTGAAACAATGAAGAAAATAAACGAAGATGGTTTTTAGACAACACGATTTTAGAATTTTATGGTTAATTTTGATATACGAATGGTATTCGGAGGAGAATTAGTCAAATGAAAATAATGAACCCTATTTCATTTATTTATTGTCAAAAGTACAATGATTTCATCGCAAAATGAAAAAAATTCCTAACCCCAAATAATACACCACTCTAACTTCAAGAAGATCGTTAACGAAAACCATTTAGAAACTTAATATGTGGGAAATATTTGCGACGGAGTAGGTAAAGACTGATAATATAGGTTTCAGGCAGGATATAAAATCTATATGTGTCCTGAGAATGCAACAATAAAGTTGCGAAACGTCGAAAATTTAAAAGAAGACTTTTGTTTTTACTACTGGATCGTAATCCCAAATAACATACCACCTTGACATAAAAACAAGAGGATCGTTTACGAAAACTATTTGGAAACTTAATATTTGGAAAATATCTGCGGATCAACGTAGTAGGTAAAAACTGATAATATGGGTTTCATGCAGAATATAGAATATATATGTGTCCTGAGGATGCAACAATAAAGTGGCGAAACGTCGAAAATTTAAAAAAGCCTTTTGTTTCTTTACTGGACTCTAACCCTAAATAATACACCACTCTAACATAACCACAAGAGGATCGTTAACGAAAACCATGAAAACATAATATCTGGGAAATATCTGCGGACGAACGGAGTAAGTAAAGTCTGATAATATGAGGTTCATCCAGGATATAGAAACTATATGTGTCCTGAGGATGCAACGATAAAGTTGCGAAACGTCGACTACTTAAAAATAGACATTTGATTTTTTAATGGACCCTAACCCCATATAATACACCACTGTAACAGAACAACAAGAGGTTTGTTAAAGAAAATCATTTAGAAACTTAATATCTAGGAAATATCTGCGGACCTACTGAGTAGGTAAAGACTGATAATATGAGTTTCCTGCAGGATACAGGATCTATATGTGTGTCCTGAGGATGCACAAATTAAGTTCCGAAACGTCGATAACTAAAAAATACTTGATTTTTTTTTCTGGATCTTAACCTCTAATAATACACCACTGTAAAATTTTTTTAACATTGTTCAGCCATATTGGATTTTTACCAAAATATTACCAGTTCATCCTCATATGACCCTTAATTTTTGGTCAAAATTTGAAGTCAATCGGGTAAGTAGTATTTAAGCTATGTCGCGAACTGACAGACAGACCGACAGACGGACCGACGGATTTGATAAAACATGTTTTTTGGCATCTAGGGATGTTAAAACGTGACTATATGTAAAATCTGGAGGGAGAATTTTTCACGTTTCCAAAATTTTTATTCGGCCGCAATTTTGTTCCACCATCTTGAATTAGTAACTAGTTTTACTAGTTAAGCACTATACCACAATTAGTTATGGCACGCAATTTGCAATCATTAAGTAGTTTCTAGTTTTTTATTTTGGATCGTACCAAAATTTTACCAGATCATCCCCATATGACTCTTAACTTTTTATCAAAATGTGAAGTCAATCGGATTAGTTCAATGCCGAATTGACAAGCAGACAGACAGATCGACAGACGAGCCGACGGAATTGATGAAACATATTTTTTGACATCTAGGGACGCTAAAACGTGAAGATATATACAAAACCTGAAAGAGTGGGTGATTTTTTCACGATGACAAACATTTTATTTGGCCGCTATTTTGTTCTGCCATCTTGAATTAGTACCACAGTTTTACTAGTTGACCTCTATACCATAGTTAGCTATCGTACACAATTTGAAATCAATTCCTTAATTACTTATTCAGGCTAAATTTTTAAATATTTTATTAAGCCGCCATCCAGGATTCGTACCAAAATATTACCAGTTTATTCCAACATAATACTTAATGTTTTGCAAAATTTCAGATCAATTGAATGAGTAGTTTTTTAATAATAACTTTTTTAACATTTCACTAAGCCGCCATTTTGTTTCGCCACATTGGATTTTTACCAAAATGTTACCAGGTCGTCCTCATATGACCCTTAATTTTTGACTAAAATTCCAAGTCAATGGGGCAAGTAGTTTTTTAGCTACATCGCGAACAGTCAGACAGACAGACCGACGGAATTGAAATAACATGTTTTTCGTCATTTAGGGACCCTAAACGTGAAGCTCTGAAAGAATCTCAGAGAGTAATTGCTATTTCAAGGTGCGTACCGTAAAAATTAAGAATTTAGTATACATTGGATAAATGTATTTTAAGTTTGTACCTTAAATATGTGTGTTTTGTCGAAACTAAATATTTTATTTGCTACTAAGGTGTGACTTATGACTCTTAATGTTTGAACAAAATTTGAAGTCAATCGGGTAAGTAGTCTTTAAGCTATGCCGCGAACTGACAGACAGACAGAAAGACCGACAGACAGACGGACGGAGTTGATAAAAAAATATTATTTGGCATTTAGCGGCGTTAAAACGTAAAGATGTGTCAAGGTGAGAGGGTGACTTTTTCACGCTTAAAAACATTTTTTTGGTCGCCATTTTGTTCGGCCATCTTGAATTAGTACCACGATTTTACTAGTTGATCCCTGTACCACAATTAGTTATGGCACACAATTTGAATTGTGTTGTTGATTCCAATTTAATACTTGATGTTTTTGCAAAATGTCAGATAAATTGGATTAATAGTTTTGTAATAATAATTTTTTTAATATTTCACTAAGCCGCCATTTTGTTTCGCCATGTTTGATTTTTATAAAATCCTATCAGGCCATCGCCATATGACCCATAATTTTTTACCAAAATTTGAAGTCAATGGGTTAAGTAGTCTTTAAGCTATGCCGCAAACTGACAGACAGACAGACAGAAAGACCGACAGACGGACCGAAGGAGTTCATAAAGCTACGCTAAAACGTAAAGATGTATAAAAATTAGAGGGTAACTTTTTCAGGACTCCAAACATTTTATTTGGGCACCATTTTGTTCGGCCATCTTGAATTAGTACCACTATTTTACTAGTGGATCCGTATACCACAATTAGTTATGGTACACAATTAGAAATCAAATCAGTAAGCAGTTTTTTCAGGCTGAATTTTTAAATATTTTATTAAGCCGCCATTTTGTTCCGCCATCTTGGATTCGTACCAAAACGTTATCAGTTGATTCCAACATAATACTTGATGTTTTTGCAAAATTTGAGATAAATTGGATAAGGAGTTTTTTAATAATATTTGTTTAACATTTCAGTAAGCCGCCATTTTGTTTCGCCATACTGGATTTTTACCAAAATGTTACCAGGTCATCCCCATATGACCCTTAATTTTTGACTAAAATTCCAAGTCAATGGGGCAAGTAGTTTTTCAGCTACGTCGCGAACAGACAGACAGACAGACCGACGGAATTGAGAAAACATGTTTTTCGTTTTTTAGGGACCCTAAACGTGAAGATCTGAAAAAATCTCGGAGAGTGGTGTGAGGTGAGTACCGTAAAAATTAAGAATTTAGTATACATTGGATAAATGTGTTTTAAGTTTGTAGCTTAAATATGTGTGTTTTGTCGAAACGAAATATTTTATTTGCTACTAAAGTGCGAAACTATATAAAAAAAATATGTTTTAAATTTATTATTATTAATATGAAAATTTATAACTTTTTAAAGTAAATGGTATCATAATAGATCCTGGCCTAATATATATAAATATATATATATATATATATATATATATATATATATATATATATATATATATATATATATATATATATATATATATATATATATATATATATATATATATATAGATACATATATATATATATATGAAAATTTATTGAAAAATTAATATGAAAATTTATAACTTTTTAAAGTAAATGGTATCATAATAGATCCTGGCCTAATATATATAAATATATATATATATATATATATATATATATATATATATATATATATATATATATATATATATATATATATATATATATATATATATATATATATATATATATATATATATATATATGCGAAATATTTGTTAAACTGTGCATTTTAGGTTAAATGGGACAATATGAATTTAGACTTTTGATGAATAATTTTTGATTTTTTGTCCCAGATACTTTTGTTGACGGTGGTATAAGCGGTTTATAATTTCAGTTTCAACACCCAGGCAAGAGTCTTGAGTCGCAATCTTGGTCTTGAGCGTCAAAAATATGTTTTAAATTTATTATTATTAATATGAAAATTTATAACTTTTTAAAGTAAATGGTATCATAATAGATCCTGGCCTAATATATATATATATATATATATATATATATATATATATATATATATATATATATATATATATTTGCGAAATATTTGTTAAACTGTGCATTTTAGGTTAAATGGGACAATATGAATTTAGACTTTTGATGAATAATTTTTGATTTTTTGTCCCAGATACTTTTGTAGACGGTGGTATAAGCGGTTTATAATTTCAGTTTCAACACCCAGGCAAGAGTCTTGAGTCGCAATCTTGGTCTTGAGCGTCAAGTCTTAGTATTGGTCTTAAGACGTTAAGAAGTTTTTTTTTATTATCCACTCTCGTGGAACAGTTATGCCGAATAATACTCGAGACAAAATTCTATAGACAAAATTACTCTCCTGGTTTTATTAAAATGTGTTGCCTTTTGGTAATTTCATTCATGAAATTTATAATAAACCACACGGCCGACGGCTCGTGATTTTGTCATAAATGTCATTCGCGAAAATCCCAAGCAAAAATTTTCATTACTTATCAGATCGACTTCAAATTTTGTACGAAAAGTCAAGTGTTACATAAAAAAGACCTAGTAATATTTTGGCATGAAAATAAGATAGCAAAACAAAGTAGCGGCCTATTAAAATATTTAAAAAATCAGCCTGAAAAAACTATTTATAAGATTAATTCAAATTTTGTGCAAGCATTAAGTGTGATATAAATTGGTAAAGTTGTTGTACGAATTCAAATCAAAATTTTTAGAAGTTAACGTAAAAAAATCTTATTTAACTAGCTTTGAATTTTGTAGAAAAATTAAATGTAATATAGCGTTAAACAGGTACGAGTTAAACATTACGTAACATAATGGCAGTAACTTAATTGAAAAACTACGTATTGAATGTACTTTAAATTACGCCAAAAATTAGGTGTGGCATTTACCTATTTTTTTATCTTAGAATGGGTTAAAAACACATAATGCTAATATTATAGCAATACTATTCACCACTGAGAAAGTCTGAGTCTGAACATCAAACACTTTTTAATAGAGACACGGTCTATATTTTACGTGGAAATCGATCTTAATCCTGTCGTAAACTGCGTGTTTAGTTCTTGTTTAATTATCGGAAGGTCATACTTGACATCAACGGTCTTATTTTTAAAAGTTTGGCGTTACTTTTAAAATATTCAATTATAAATAACGAAAACTAACATAAATAGTAAAACTTATATAAGAAAATTGTTTTAGAAACACACTTAATTTATAATTATTTTTGTAATAAAACTTTGATGATCCAGTGTATTTATGTTACTTTTGTTTAAAGTTTTACGTTCGACATATGAATACAAAAATTTAAACACGAAATCAGGCATCAGCATTTGTCAACTTCTGACGATAATTGTTGAAAATAGAGTACCAGTTTCTTCAGAAGCTCTCTATTTTGATTTTCTTACACATATCTCTGCTTCTTTTTCTTTTTTTATAGCATCAGGAATGTACGTCAGGCTAGATTAGGTTGCCACTTGATTATAAGCGATATTATCGAATCACTGATAACATTACCTGGACAAGAAGCGTTCTAGCAAATCCAAAGGACGATGTGGTTTTTTTACACTTCTCTGTAAAAAACCTGTTACCTAACTACAACATGATTTTTTTTGATGCGTTGCACAGTTCAAACACTAACACATAATCATTTTCATTATCTCACAAATTACCCCCTAACACATCATTTACGAGTTAATCAAATTCTTAAAACCAAGGGTTCTTCTAACCTAGTTGTTATGGTATTTTACAGGATCTTCTCTAAAAAGATCACATCGCATCAACTGCCACGGCAGCCGCCAAAAAACTGAGTTACCTTTTTCGACCCCGAAGATACTTTTCTTCTGCTAACTTGTATATATTTTACATATCACTGATTAGACCTATCAAGTATTATTACCATAGATAATAAGCAGCTTTTCCTTAAATCCTTGACATTCTTGACCCTTTCAAAGGAAAACTGTTAGCCTGTTAAATGATCCAAACATCACAAGAAAGCTTGCCTCACTGGAACATCGTCAAAATGTGATTGATTGCCCCTATTTTACAGATACCAATACGGATTCTACCCCATAAATTATCATTCATTATGCCTTCAGGGAGATGCATCGGCTCGCATGTATCTATTCATCATTCCACTACAACGAATAAGAATCTCTTACTTTGTTCGTTCTTTTATTCCCGATTATGGAATCTGCTACCAGCACAGGTCTTTTATTATTGCCCTTGTTCGCATTCCGCATCAAAAAATTTCCCTTCCTCACTTTTGGCCTGTAAGTGAAATAAAAACCAAGTGGTTCATTTTATTATATTGCTATAGTTTGACCTTACTGACAATCAGTAGTGTTACCAGGCCAAGAATAAGAAGGGCAGAAACTAATAAGATAATGTTAATTCATCTAAAAAACGTTGCCATTATCATGAACAAATACAATTCATGATACAAAAATATTTATAAATTACTAAAAAATAACTGAAAGTGACAAAGTTTTAATTCAAAAAATGTTTATGGTATTACGTGTAATTGTTAATTGTCAAAGCTTAGCTTGTTTAAGAGTTTATTTGTGCAAAATGCTCTAATACTCTAAACTTTAGCTGGTTGAAAGTTGCATGAGCCCCTACGTTCTCCGTTAGGGATGCCACTGGTGACGATGGCACTGCTGTTCGGAGAGATACACCAATATGAAAAAATCCGTATTTATATTTCGAAACATTTTATGATTTTTAGAAAAAAAAGTACAGCAAAAAACAGACTATTTTGAAATATTGATTTATCCTTTATAAGTAAAAACAGACATATTACAATTTATTTATATTTTATACAGGAGATATAAGTTCTGAATTAACATTATCTATGTTAGCGACTTAAAAAACTAAATTTTACCGCAACCAAGCTTGCTATTCATTTCTAAAACAGGTGCATTGGGTAGATCAAAGTTTTATTAGAAAACAAATTACTAATTTAATGTGTTCATAGGTTTTCTTAAACAATATTCGTAAATATATATGTTTTAATATTAATTCTTGCTATTTATTTTATTTTAAAAATAAGATTTTAAAATTTATTCTGTTCACTTTTTTGATAATTATGGAAGAATTAAACAACCAGTTAACGAATAAGACAGTATGATTAAAAGGAACATGGCTGTTAATTGTTGTGCCCTGTTTTTTATATCTAATAGGTAGGAAGTTAGGGATAGGTGCTAAAAACAGCAATAGGCGATTCTAAAGTGACTAAAAAAAAAATAAAAAAATCCTCAAATAGGGATTTAAAAAGTCATCAAGTCACCGCACACCTAGTAGAAGTAAAAAGGGTTGAAATTTGTTTTTACCATTTTCCAATATACCTGCAGCTAAATGAGAATTTAAAACGATTATTTCGTTCATGCCTTTCAAAAATAATTTTCTACAAATTGATTTCTAGATTTTTATAAATTCACCCTTAAGGGGAAACTTCTTTTACAATGGCTTTCAAGCATAATTATTTAAAGTTAATTTCTGGATATTTCGAAATACCACTCTTAAGGGAGTAAAATGTGTTTTTACGTTTTCACTTTATTAAAAATATCTCTTTAATTAAACGAGATTTTATGACGATTCTTTAGTCGATGTCTTTTAAAAATTTATTATACAGGGTGGAACATTTAACTCAACTTAATTCTGTAATTTGAAAACTATTCGAAATTTGGAAAAACTATTATACGCGTCAACTCAGATCTTTTAGCAATAACGATTTGATGGTGACGTCATACTGTTGTAATACAAGACTCAGTATATTAATTTGTTTTGGAATCTCATTTGCATCTAAAAGTTGGCGATTTAGAGCTCTCTATTAGCCAAAGTGTTAATCTAGAACGACGGGCTGTTCAGCGACGACGCTATGAAAATACCTTAGGAGGTAATTTTTAAAGGTTCTTATTTGTGGTCATATCTTATGTATCTCATGTCTTTATTCATATTTTGAATTGTAATAAATGCTTAAACATAGGTGATTTTTTGTCATCTCTGGGGTCTGGAGGGCGGTAATTACACCATCTCCTCTTCCCGTAGTGACGCCGTTGGCTAATAATAATAGTAGTAGTAGTGTTATAGCCCTACAATATAGACCGTGTCACTACTACCGCGTTCTCTATAAAGATATCTTGAAGTACAAATGCATGTATGTAATATGCAATCTCTAAAAAGTCGACGGAAACTACGACTAGGGATGGGCGATATTAAATTCTACCTATCGATAGGTACTAGCAAATTACCTATCGATGTATTTTGTTTATCTATATGTCCGTAATTAATGATACTATAGATAGGTATCTATATGTACCAATATATCGTTAATTACCAACATGTATCGATAGTTTTGTTATTTATTGTCGAGTTATTGGTATTTGTATAAACACGTATAGTAAGGCAGAAGACATTTTAAAACACTCCGTTCGCTGCATAGTTTCTTGGCTCGTATAACCGTCAACTCAACATATTAACGTAATATAAACATGCGCTATTATATCGGGTAGTACCGTGATATTTGTAATCGTAAAACTTTTCGAAAAATAAGTTTTTTTGAAGTTCTTCGATATTTTCAAGGAGTTAATAGTTAAATGATTACTATGAATCTTTCTAAAAATATATGTTAACAGTTGTGAGATACATATACAAAAGAAATGCGGAAAGATATGAAGTATACATTATATATATTGAACAAAATTCGAAATATTTATTAAACTAACTATATATGTGGATGTAGCTAATCTCTCTCTACGGTTTTTTTAAATGTTATTAAGCATGTAGAACATTTAATTTTACTCTCTATTATTTCACGATTTTGAGTTAAATTTAAGGTATTAATGTTTTTATGTGCAAATAAGCAAATGCTTTGATAGGGAAAAATAGCGGAATGTTTTGCCCCCAGGGACAATAATCTGTATAGAACAACACAATAAGTTTTTTTTATACAAAAAATCGTGAAACCCGATAATTGAATTTAAAAGAAATCTTTCCATACAAAATATTTTTAGAGGGTGGATTCAACATATTTGAATGATTTAATGAAGAAATATAGAAAAGAAGTAATTTGATGAAAATCGCCGTTTAAAAAAAAGGCTAACCGTTATGGTGGTCAAAATTTTGTCGGTTTTTAAAAGCGGTTTTACCAACATAGGGTAAAATCTGTATGGTAGAACAGAATGTTTTTATATAAAAAAATAAATTACTTGTTTCGTTGTTGAATGATAAGATAAATACAATGTTCATTTTCTTCTAGAACAAAAAAATTGATTCTAAAAGCAATACAAACTAAAACTAAATAAACCGACTTCAAAACAAAAACTTAAAAGTAAAAATAATATTTTATTCCATTTTGGAGATTTGACTTTATGCAGCTGGCGTCCAGCCAAAACCTAATTACTAAGTACTTTAAAAAAGACATTTATTTCATGAGTATCTTAAAGCCAAATACCTCAAGTGTAATGCCTATTTACTACTTTTATGAACTTGACGCGGACTTCAGGTGAAATTTCTAATATGAAATAAAATATTTATTTTTTTTATAGTTTTTAAATCGGTTTTATTTTTTTCTATAAAAATTTGTATGTCACCAATTGTTAGACTCAAAGTTTACGACGCCTAAATCTAGATTAAAATATTGGACTAAACTAATAAAATGAACAAGCGCTGGGGTCCATTGCTCTTACAATTTTGCTAGAATACGGTAATATAATAATTGTATACCTAAAAAGCTCTATTGATAGAGGATCCACAAACCAAAATGAATGCTAGAATTAAAATTTGTTGTCCTAAAGAACCGAAAATTATATGCAAAACAATATTTTGGTAATACCCCCTTTCAATTCTACCGCCTGACCTACCACACACTTCAGTTACTGACACATCAAATGTTGTGTTCAGAATAAAATCATGCAATATTATCATAATTCATTAAGATTTATAATGACCTACCGAAATAACCTGACAAGATAAAAAGTTTGACTCCCCCCAGATAAGCAGGGGATGAGCTATTTATCTTTTTGTCATTATTTACACATTTATCAAATTTTAAAACAATATATTACAACATTTTAAATTTATCCTAAAAATAGATCAGAAATGGCGTCATTTTAGTTGTTTTAATATGCATTCTACAAGATAATGACGATGACCCAAACGCTACCATAACCCAATTTTCCCAGAATCAATATTTATTTTACTGAGAACTATGTCAACTAATATTATATAAAAGCGTCATCTTTAGATGTTCATAAAAAATCAGCAATAGAAATTGTAAAAAATTAAAATGGTTAGTAAAATTGAAGTTCATGTCTCCACATATCTAGAAAACTTATAAAGTAGTATTATTTAGTAACCCGGCCTCTTTTTTCCTTCCACACTCCCCCTATGCACTTATTGACGCAAGACATTTTTTGTGCTATGAATAAAGTTATTTAATATTTCTAGGAACCATTAAGATTTTTAACATCTGAAATACCTTTACAAGAAATTAAACCCCCTCTCTAGGTCCCAGGAGGATATACCTTAAGATATCCTTTATTACTTGTTTTGATTTATTATACTTCATACACGAGATTTGAAGGTAATATGTTAAAGCGAAACCTCTCGCAGAAAAACATTCAAAATGACGCCATTTCGCCATATTTTTTGATATGCTTGTTATGGGACTATTCTGGCACCACCTTTAACACTTCCTAAAAAATTAATCAGATTGGTCAAATCGTCACGGAATAATCCGTGACTTAAGTCGGTGAAAAATTACCAGAATTAGTCGTGTTTCACTGTTTAATTTAAAGGCTAATACAATTATATTCATTCGGTAAAATAAATATATACTTACCACTTATAGACACTAAAACTAATGCGGCGCGTGACTCCTGAAAATCATAAGCGCCCCCCCCCCCCCCCGGATAAATTTAAAAAGGAACTTGACCAGAGTTTAGGAAATTTAAGTTAGCATTTAAGTTTGCCGATAAATGCCGGTATTCGAAAACTATATTGTGACTGATAAATCCGTAACTATCGATAACTCTCACTATATCGATACCTATCGATATATCTATAACTATCAATATATAGAACAACATTCCCGTCCGTAACTATGACTCCGCAGTCCGCCTCCTATAATACAGGGCTTGGAGTCATAAATATTTGCTTTTATTGCAGTATTATCTACAATAAGAAAAAAGATCGTATTCTCATTTTCCTTTAATTTATCTTCATATTACTAAAAAATCAGTTTTTAAACTGTCCGAAATATTCCAATGTCAGAATTTTGTTCACAATCGGCATGAACTACTCCGTTTATCAGAATTCATTATAGAGCGATTCCAAACAATGCAATGCTGCGCCATTTTGGCTGTTATCGGTGAATATATTCAGGCTTGTATGCAGTTTAAATGGAATGGGCCCCTTGCATCGAGGGGGAGCTATCTAATTTGTAGGTGTATGTATGCACATATTCGTTGAATGTGGCTCGTTGCTGGTGTGTTACTGATGCAGCTTAAAAGGAAAAAATATCCCTTATTTGCATTAATCTGAAGCGACAGCTGGGGCTTTGTAAGTGACTCAGATAGGAAATATATAAAACAAAATAACTATATCTTAGGATTTGTATCGATTTAATTATTCTGTTCTTATAATTGTAACATTGTAAATTGTAAATATATATATATATATATATATATATATATATATATATATATATATGAATGGTCCGGCGAATTTGTAATGTTCAGATGGCATGAGGTTATTCAAACTTAAAATAGTTATTTATATTATAAGTTAGAAAATATGTGTATTTTAGATCCGCGACGTACCTAAAACTTTTGTTTTATAACCATTTGTGTACAAGATTTTTCCTGTTGGCGTTTTATGAACAAAATTTGATTATTACAGACTGTGCGAGCAAAGAAGGGTAATATGTTTAATAATCAAACATATATGTAAGTATATATGAACATATGTATGTAAAGATGCATGCATGTATTGTAACCACCTACAGGTTAAAAGCCTGGACCGATCCGGTCACGAAAAAGCGATCGTCGTTTGACAAAAATGGATCATTGTGTCTGCTGTGATGCAGATTATGTTCCAAACAAGGATCATATTCGTGTTATGACGTTGGTGTACATGGAATAAAAATATACTCTCCTATATATATATATATATATATATATATATATATATATATATATATATATATATATATATATATATATATATATATATATATATATATATATCGCGATATAATTTTTTGTGATAATCATTGACGGCTATAGGAAGTAGGGGAAGTGCCTCTTCCCCAAAAAAACCTGGCAAATTATTTTTTCACACTTTAAAAATCAATACAATATACTAATGTTCAATATTAAATCTAATTCATTTCATTAAACATTATCAATAATTGCAATTAAATTTAATGCTTTCGTAGTATTGCCGTTGGCCGCTCATCAGAAACCTGGAGGCAAACACAAAACGAAATGATATACTTGGGCGTTTTAAGAAAATCCGTATGTGCGCCCACCGCACCTGCAGCAAACTCGTATGTGTCGATCCACCAACGGAAGATCCACGTGCGAGCTCCATAAAAATCTTCCAGCGAGAAACAAAAACAATGCCTGAAAATAATGCGATGCTATGGCAACGAGTGTATCGCATGTACAAAAACCGTGCCTCTAGGGAAAAGCCGCAGTTTAACGCTTCCATTCGTATTGTACATAAAGTAGATCGGGGCGATCGCGTTTTATTCAGTATTCTATCGGCGGTCTTTTATTTTATTATTAGGAGGAGTGGCGCGTGTGTGTGGTTGAAAAGGAATTCATTTGTGCCCGTTAGTGACATTGTTTGTAGTTTGTTAGAAACTCCATTTTCCCGTTGGAAAGAAGATGACAAAAAGGACCTTTTAATTACAGGTCGACAAACAAGTGTGCTGACAATTAGTGCTGTGAAAAGACTTTAGAAATTCTGGTAAATCCTACAATATTCATTTCAAAAAGTCTTGGTTTTCTGAATCTGGTGCCCATTTTATACCTTGTCTGTCCTACTTTTCCCTAACTAACACTATTTTTTTATCAACGAGCCGCCACTGATATATGTATACAGTGGCGGCTCGTGGCCAACTTTTCAGGGGGGTCAATACATATAAACCACAAAGAGTCATCTGAAAAAATCAGACACACGAAACAATAAAATGTCTTTGTTACTTCGCAACCGCATGTCCAGGCACATAAATCGTACATATTTCTACGAAAATAACGATCTACTTCTTTGTTTTTGTCTTTACCTGTTTGCTGAATTTTAAATTTCGGCAAAGTTCGACTACTGGTCTTAAATTCGAGTCGTTTCTCAAAGTTCAGCTGGCCAATATAATTGAAAACGGATTATAAAGTCTTAATATTCTAAAACACTGTGGCTACCTTTCTTTAAAACATTAATTTAAACCACAAAATCAACAAAAAAAATGTAAAATTTTGAAAATAAAATTTATAAAAATACGCACTCGTAACCACAACCTATCATACAATCCACATTAAAGACCTCAACTGACAAAAATATTTAAGTTTCCTGGACGCGGCTGTTGACCCAAATTTTGCCAATGTAAGCCGTATCTTACCTATGCGCCCCTATGTGAATTTGATTGGGAACACTTGGAAAAAACTCGCCTTCGTTTATAACCACGAGGTCAACGCCTGCCGCCAGCCGAGATCGATTCCAAATGAAACGAAACCTCTCCGGAGATCGCGGTGCGAGGCATGGATAGTGTGTCGCGGAATTAAGAGAACGGTCAACAAGTTTATAAGCTTAGAATAACAGAGAGAATTTCCAAATTTAAAAAAAATTGAAAAAATATAAACTATGTATTATTTTATTTATTTGTTTCTGTTTGGAAATTTTTATTGGGGGGTCATTGACCATTTGACCTAATGGAGGAGCCGCGACTGTATATATATATATATATATATATATATATATATATATATAATATATAAAGCGCCAAAATTAATACACAAAACCATATCAGAGTCACCAACAGGAGCAAAACCGACATTTCTGATTACTAAGAGAACATCCGAGACCTTTTCCCGACTTAATAAAAGAAATAAAAAGTCTCACTTGTTTTAGTATATTTTGTGGTTTCTTTTCCTTTATTAGTATACTAGTTTCAAGTAGTCGGGCATATTGTTTTTTTAATAATTTGGACTTAATTTAAATAAACAAAATGATCACATATAAAAAGTTGTCACCTTTTCCTCGACAACTTTGATTTTTATGAAAGAATAAATATAATCAGCCTAAATATCTGTATAATAAACGACAAGTTTAAAAGGTTTTTTGAGCTATCAGTTTTAAGATTTCATATCGTTTAAAGATATACAGGATAAACAAAAATTAGTAGCATACTATTCTATTTTCAAATTCAATGGTCAATAACTTGATTATTTTAAATGATCATCGACATATTATTTTCATATAAAGATAAAATATATTTATTTTCCTCTCAAACTTTGGGTTTCTCTTATTAAGTATACGGGCAACGTCTATTAAATTATTTGTATTATTATTATTAACAAGAACAGCCTTTATTTATTGGCTTATAACCTAATTACCTGTCAAACTGTACTAGGTTTACTTATACATAAAATTTTTATTTTTTCAGCAAATCGGGCTTTTTTATATTTAGAGGTACAAATTTTAAATAATTTCAGGCAGCAGTATCAAGTATCAAGGTTAACTCGAACGGTTGAAATATAGAGTCGATAATACTGAAAAGAACTTTTACTGGAAAACTACGAAAGTTAAGTGTAGGTAAACCTAAAATTTAACAATGGTTAATATCCCTAGATGCCAAAAAACATGTTTTCTTAATTCCGTCGGTCTGTCTGTCTGTCAGTCGGTCTGTCCCGTGATAGCTAAAAAACTACTAATCCGATTGACTTCAAATTTTGGTCAAAATTTAAGGGTCATATGGAAATGACCTGGTATCATTTTGGGAAAAATCTAATATGGCAAAACAAAATGGCGGCCTAGTAAAATGTTGAAAAAATCATTACTAAAAAACTACTTATCCAGTTGATCTCCAATTAGTTACGTTGTGGTCGAAGAAAACACCCTTTTTAAAAAACGTCAAATTTTTATTAAAAGGTAAAATTCAAGATTCAAGATCAAGAGCAGACTAACAAGTGATTCAATCACCGTCCTTTGCTTATATTTATAAGATTTCCTTATCTGTAATTGAATTTGTCACATTCAGCAATATGGGGAACGTAACTCCTCCATCCCTTAATGGGCATATAAACTGGAAGTTTTTATGACCTAATTATTTTAAAATAATTAATTAAATTATTATATCATTTATTTGGTCAGTATTTCTTAGTTTATTAAGTTTTAACTTAGGCCATAAATACTTGTACAAAATATACAATATTATAATTATTAAAATTACATATAGTAAAATTGTCCATAAACTTGTCTTATGATAATATACAGTGTCGGTTAAAAGTTTAGAGGTTTCAATTTTTTGTTTATTTATTTCGTTTTGTAGATCATCAAATTTTTCCAAGTTTATAGAATTTGTTTTCAAAAATCTTATATTATTATAAATAGTTCGGTTTGTAAAATTGAGTTTAATATTAGGCAATGGCACATTTAAATATTCGTTTTTTGAGTTTTTATAACTTTTAAGTATTATATTATTTATCTTAAGACTACATATAGGACTTAATTCAATTAAATAAGTTCCGTTTAGTAAAATAGTATTTTGGGTGTTTTTACAAGTTTCCATTGCTGTAATATCTTTATTTGTTATTACAACCCATTTTCCTTCGTCTATATTTTGAATTTCTAGGCTGTCTATTTTTACAGGAATTTGCTTACAATTCGTGATATTATGATAATATTTTAATAGCTGCATTTCGCAGGGTAATGTTTGAAATATATTTTCAGAATGTATATGACTGCATAAAAATTCATTTTCTGTGACTTTTTTGCATGGATCATTCGAGTATCCAAAATTCTTATCATTAATTATAAGATAATTAAAGTTGGGTATTATTATTTTGTAATATTCGCCATTGGGTGTGGGTATAGGAAACAAATGGAATAAGGTATACTCTTTCTTTTCGACTAAAGGAATTTCTATAATAAAAGTAACTTCGCTATTTATTACGTAACCTTTTATATCTAGGATTGTCTCATATTTTAGGATATTTCCTAAGCTTGGTTCAAATGGCAATTTTTCTGAATTTAAGTATTTTTTAATCATTTTTATTTCTGATAGCAGTTCTTTAGGTTGAATTATAGTATTATGAAAATTATTTAGTTTTGCAAATGATATAGCGATTTCTATATTCGCTAATGTGTCAAAAATATTTTGATATAGGATATATATTTGTGTTAAGATCATTTGAGTTCGGTAATAGTCGAAATCAGATATTTCTTGTAGTTCGATTTTGGTTAGTGTTTGTATAGTCTGATTTACTCGAAATTCTAGAATATTTTGGTTATGGGATATATTTTGTGATATTTCTTGAAAACCTTTTATAGAATTACTGAGTAAGGTCATTTGTTTGTCCATTGACAACTTGATGTTATTTTGATTTTGTTTTAGAATATTTATTTCATTATTTATTAAAATTGCATCGTTGTCGTCTAGATTGCCTGTTATACTTTTAATTATACTTCCTAGTCCGTCAATTAGCCCACGTTTCTGCCTACTTTGTTTAGGGGGTAGTATTTCATTTATTTGGCGTAATATTTTTTGTTTTTGGTTATCAATAATTATATAGGAATTATAGTATTCCGTATTATAGTCAGTTTTATTTTTCAAATGTAATTTTAACATATTATATTTTAAACTCAAGGATTTATATTCCTCAATTATACCTTTTATATTAAACACTTGAACAAATGTCCAGTGATTAATTGTCTTCTGGGCGTGTCCTAGTTTGTAGGGTAAGATGCCAGGGTTCAGATTTAAGTCGTGGTATTTTGGTCTGTCTCCTCGTGTGTAGGACCATCTGTAACAAGAGGTCTTTTTAGTTCTTTTATGTGTATAATTTCTGTCTTTTTTGGGTTTTTGATATTTTCAATTTTTACACGATTATGTTCAAGGATTTCTCTTATTATAAAGGGGCCACTAAATTTGGCTTGATTTTTATTTCTAGGGGACAGTTTTTTATACACTTTTTGATTAAGTTTAAATTCATATGGTTTGTCACCTTTAGGGTTAGTTTTTTCTAGCAGTATTTCTTTCTGTGTTTCGCTTTTCTCTGTGACAGTATTGTAAATGGCGTCTACTTTTTCTTTATGGGATAGTACATAGTCTGAGTAGAATGTTGTTGATATTAAGTCTAAAGGATCACGTGAGTTTGTGTGTCCTAAAATTAATTCATGGGGTGTATATTTGGTTGTACTATGTATCGAGCTATTATATGCTATAATTGCATAGGGTAATAGTTCGGGAATTGGTTTATTTTTGTCTTTATCTTTTAGGATTCTTAAATGTTCGATTAATGTAGAGTGATATCTTTCTATAGGGCCATTTGACTCATGGTGTCCTGGGGTTGTAAAGTGAATATTTATTTTTTGGGCTTTTAATAATTCCTTTACTAGTTCGTTATTAAATTCAGAGCCATTATCACTAACAATTGTTTCTGGGCATCCAAAGAATGAAAAATAATTTATAAGTTTGTCACATACTGACTTAGCATTTTTATCGTATACATAGGCTTGTCCGTATTTTGAAAATCTGTCAAATATTGTAAGGCAATTATGTTTTTCAAAAATAAATGTGTCTAAATGAATTATTTGAAAAGGTTTAGAAGGTGTTTCGGTTTTTACTAAAGGCACATACGATTTTTGTCTGCTATATTTTAGGGTTTGACATGTAACACAGTCATTTATAAATTGAGTGATTTCTTGTTTCATTTTACCCCAATAGTAGTTTTGTTTTAGTCTATCATAGGTTTCTGAAATTCCCCTGTGATTAGTTTTACTTTGATGTTGATGGGTCATCAATAAAATTTTTTCATCCTGTTCTTTAATATTATTGACTAGTTTTGTGCATCGTATTATTTTTGGTTTCTTAAAATTTTGTATATATATATTTGTAAAAATTGGGACAAGTTCTTCATTATAAAAATATATATAACATGTTTTTTTATTATTCATGTAATCGCGAATAAATTCTTTAATGATACCAGGGTTTTCCGGTATTTCTACATTATTAATGTAATTCTTTTCGAATGTTTCGAAATCCACTTTTATTTTATGATGAGGCGATTTCTTTATTAAATATTGCAAAGGCTTATTGTTAATTATTTCGTCTAAGATATTTAATCCGGGGTTTTCTGTCTCATTTTGATTACTATGCACAGTATTGTCAAAAGTAATTAAAGCTGGTTGAATTTGAATGTCAGATAAAATGTTTATTCTTTGTTCATTGTTCGCTTGACCTACGGAAATTGAGGGTAATTCGTTATCTAAGTTTCGAACTTGATCTGAGTCAGGGTTATCTCTACTTGAGCTTGCAACTTGAGAGTCAAGGTTTTGTGTCACGGTTATATTTTCCGAAAGATTACGCAAGTATTCAACTATATCGTTGTCAGCGTCTCCGGGATTATTTAATACGGAATCATTTTCGTATAGATTTAACTGAATTCTCGATAAGGCGTCACAATTACTATTCAAAATGCCTTTCTTATAGATAATCTTAAAGTCATATTCATCTAGACGTAATCTCCATCTAGTTAATTTCGAATTTACATCTTTTTGATTAAATAACCATACTAAAGGTCTATGGTCAACATATACATAAAATTGTCGTCCGAATAAATAAGTGCGAAAATATTTACAGGCCCAGACTACGGCTAAAAGTTCCTTTTCTGTTGTTGAGTATCTAGTCTCGGTTTCATTTAATGTACGCGATGCGTAAGCTACCGGTTTATCATTAGGTAATGTTCCTTGAGATAGGATTGCTCCTAAAGCATAGTTACTCGCGTCTGTAGTTAATATAAATGGTTTTGTAAAGTCAGGGTACTGCAATATTGGCGAATTTATTAGCAGGCTTTTACAATGTTCGAACGCATTTATAAATTCAGGCGTGTGCTCTACTTTAGAGTTCTTTTTTAGACATTTCGTCATTGGTTTTGTTATTTTAGCAAAGTCTTCTATAAAGCGTCTGTAGTACCCAATAAGGCCCAAGAAGGACTTTATTTCTTTTTGAGTTTTAGGTATAGGAAAATTTTTTACAGCTGATATTTTTTCAGGATTTGATTTAATTCCGTTTGGTGTTACGATATGTCCTAAATATTGTACTTCTTTTTTCAAAAATTCAGATTTGTCTAGTTGTATTTTAAAGTTTGCTTCGCGTAGTCTTATAAATATTTTTCTTAGCTTTAAAATGTGTTCGTCTAGACTCGTACTGAAGACAATTATGTCGTCTAGATATACAAAGCATATTTCGTCCTGTAGACCTCTTAATATGTTGTTCATAACGCGTTGAAATGTTGCGGGGGCGTTCTTTAAACCGAAGGGCATTCTTAAAAATTCATAATGACCAAAGTCTGTACTAAATGCTGTTTTGGGAATGTCCTCTTTACATACTTCAATTTGATGAAAACCGTTAGCAAGGTCTAACGTAGAAAAATATTGTGCTTTCCCTAGTTTATCTAATATTTCGGTAATATTAGGCAACGGAAATTTGTCTGCAACACTTACATCATTGATACGACGTAGATCGCAAACCATGCGATATTTCGGCTTTCCTGAAGCGTCAAGCTTTTTTGGAACTATCCATATTGGTGATGAGTAAGGAGAATTTGATTCTCTTATTATATTTTGGTCTAGAAGCTTCGAAATTTGATCTTTTACTTCTTTTTTATAAATTTCAGGGTATCTATAACTTTTAGTATAGATAGGAGTGTCTGTTGTTAATTTTATTTGATGTTTTATTGCGTTTGTAAAAGTTAAAGGTATCCCTTCACAATAAAAAACGTCTCTAAATTCAAAACAAAGTTTACGTATTTTTTGTTTTTCTTCATAATTACAATGGTCTAACCTTAAATTTTTTAAATTAGCTTTAAGTTGGTTATCTAGATCTCTATCAGATTTTTGTTCATTTGAATTATAATCGACGAAGTTAAGTTCATTCACATTTAATTTTTCTACTTCTAGAGGTTCAAGAATTTGGATTTTAATTGGGTTTTCTGTTGGATTTAGTATAGTTGTATAAGTAAGGTTATTTTTTATTTCTACTAAACATTCAGGAATTTCTACATTTCCGTATTTTTGGTAAGAAATTATGCCTGTTCCTTCTGTGATATTCACAGGTATTTCTATTTTTTGTATACATCTTGGTGAAATTATATAAGTAAATTTTTTTTTAATAATTTCAGGCGAAAGTTGTTTTTCATTTTTTCCTAAATAGCGTATTGGTATTTCTGTATGCGGCGATTGTAAAGTTCGTGTATTGAAATCTAAATTAGCGTTAAGTTGGATAATAAGATCTAGGCCTATTAATCCATCAAATTTGTTTGAAAAATTAAATAAATAAAATGTATGGTTGCCTTGCGTTTTAAACGTCTGAAATAATGGAATTATTGCTATTTCATTGTGGAAAGATGTAGCATGCGCTGTTTGAACTTGAAATATTTCTCTTTTTATATTTTCGGGAAAATATCTATAGGCAATTTCTATAAAACTTCGAGTACTTCCAGTATCTAGTAGAAAATTTGCATCTAATTCGGGTATATGAATATATGGTAATTCGGCTGTGTAGTTATTCAAAAATACTACCTCGTATTGTTGTTCGGGCTCGTTCCCGTAAAATTTACATTATTAGTATTTTCTGGGAAATATTCTGGTTCGTGAGTTTGTTCTTGGTATATGTTTGTGTAACTTGGTTCATATGTATTCATATAACTTTGTTCATAAAATGGATTTTCGAAATTTGGTGTTTCTTGATTATCAGCATAATCAAAGTTTTCAAAAATTGGGAAATTAACATTTGTATTTTCATGATTAACAGTATAATCATATTGAGTATTATTTTGTGGGTTTTGTTCCGAAACTTCTTGATTGTAAAGTTGTTCGGTAATTACCTTTTTATTTTGTATATTATTATTTAAAATTGTGTTTCCAGAACTTGTGTCCATAGGTTCTATTTGTCTTGTTCTTATAGAATTTTGTGCAAAATTGGTGTTAGGTCTCATAAAGGGTCTTTGTTGGTAAAAATTGGGTCTTTGAAAATTTTGTTGAAAATTATTAGGTCTTATATTTGAATTTGAATTAAAGTTATTCGCGTTTCTTCCAAAATAATTTGGAGTATTATTTACAGCATTACCGTTTATGTTATTTTGGAATTTTGGAAAATTCGGATTTATTGCATTGGGAAAATTATGTGAATAATTAGGGTTAAAATTAGGTGTATAATTTGGACTAAAATTATATAAATAAGGTGGTTTATACATTGGTGGCGATTTTTGGTTTTTATTTTGCGAATTTGTTGTACTCATTGGCACAGGTCTATTTTGTGGTATTTGTGAATTTTTAAAGTAAATAAAATTTTCTTCCTCTCGCACAAATGCCATAGCTTCTTCTAAAGCTGTTGGATTTTTTAGTCGAATAACTAATTGCATATTATAAGGTAACCCTCGTATAAATGTTTTTAGGGCAAATTCATCGTAATGGTTAATTTTTATTAATTTGGTTG
The DNA here is from genome assembly GCA_030620095.1 of Kuschelorhynchus macadamiae. Lineage (NCBI taxonomy): Eukaryota > Metazoa > Arthropoda > Insecta > Coleoptera > Curculionidae > Kuschelorhynchus > Kuschelorhynchus macadamiae. Next base: position 143,743 of record JAUTXW010001448.1, on the reverse strand, counting down.
CGGGATCTTCATTTGTTCCATTTAATTTTGCAGATAATAGGCTTCTAGAATCTTGGATTCTCATGCCGAAATTAATAGGGTGTTCGTTTTTAAAAGGTTTTAGATTAATTAAATCTTGTATAAGACAATCGACTGATCTTTGATCAGCGAAGGTACTTATAAGGGCTTGTTTTACTAGAGCCCAAGTATTTAATTCTGTTCGAGATACAATAAGTTCGGCGGCCCTATGTGTAAGTTTACTTAATATGGTGTCAAATAAGCAAATATTTATTGGGTCATTTAAATTAGCCGTGTTTTGAAAAGCTTTTAAAAGGTTTTCGGAGGCTGTTACAAATCTCTGTAAAAGTTTTGGATTCCCGTCAAAATTTGGAATGTTATCAGCTTGGTAACGTAAAAGAGTATAATTAGTTGTCATTATTTTATTTTTATTGTCAGTTGAACCAGATTGAATTGATAAATCGTTTAGAGAATTAATTAGATCGTCTAGGTTTACTTCCTTAAAGAGCTCAATTTTGATAAAATATATATAGGTGTACTTTTTAAAAATATAAAATGGTTAAAGCAAACTATATTTCCAAAAATAAGTTTCAAATTTACGTTTTGAATTATTTATATCAAAAATTATTACTTATTTTTGCAAATAGAGAAAAAAAAATGCTAATATTAAAATGTTTGCAATGACTTACAATACTAGAAGAAAAATTAGCTTCATGGGCTTCTTTTTTCTTTTTTTTTTTTTTTTTTTTTTTAGGTTTGGTCCTTACTGCTAGGGTGGTTTGGCGATTTTTGTCCTCCCCAGTGTGGTTTGCCTCTGGATCGGCGATTTTTGTCCTCCCCAGTGGTGGTTAGGCTGCTGGTTTGGCGATGTTTGTCCTCCCCAGTAATGCCTTGTGTGACTTGCTAGCTGTCCCGTTCTTATTCCTCGCCGGTTCCCCAAAGTTGGTCCCGTGAAGTCGCCTTAGATCGGCACTGTCTACTTCTTATGAGCTCCAATTTTTCTCAGGGCTTCTTTGATTCGAGCACTCCTTCGAAGTCACCTTAGATCGGTACTATTTACTTTTTAGGACTCGAACCGTCGAAATACGTAGATTTTCTAGTGAATAAATTTTTTGAAAAAACCGTGTTTTTTGCACGTTTCACTATCCGTACGACTGCGCCAGTTACGTTGTGGTCGAAGAAAACACCCTTTTTAAAAAACGTCAAATTTTTATTAAAAGGTAAAATTCAAGATTCAAGATCAAGAGCAGACTAACAAGTGATTCAATCACCGTCCTTTGCTTATATTTATAAGATTTCCTTATCTGTAATTGAATTTGTCACATTCAGCAATATGGGGAACGTAACTAATTGCAAATCAAATATTACCTATACCTATTTTAACTTTTTTTGTGGCTCTACATTACAAGCGTTAATAGCGTAATAGTTTATTTTCTGCCCTTTTTAAACTAGTAAAAAATACATACCTAAAGGCTATATTGCGATTAAATATTTTGTCAGGACAGACATTAAAAAATAAACTGCCGGACCAAATAGGAACACCAAATATATTTTTGATAAAATTTAAAGTTACATAATTTCGAAACGCAAAATGTTTCGAAATAATTGTATGTGCAATTTTTCTAGTTTCTTCTCTTTAAATAAAACTCTTCAGATTCTCTGGCTACCATGTTTTTGACTATCTTCATTTGTTTTCCGAATATGGGAGTTAAACGAAAATTGTAACCTTTTCGTCCAAATTAATTACTAGCTCGGCAGTTTTTTGCATACACATAAGTCAATTTGAAGTTAGAGATAATGCCACTAACAAAATTGATAAAAGAATAATATACAGTGTGGGGCAAAAAATCAGCAACGTAATAAAAAAAAAGACATAAAAAATTATACCATCTCCGAATTTCGTTATTAGTCTGCAATTGTGACGTAAATTTATTATTATCCATACCGGCATCGGATAGACAGGATCCATTTGTCAGGCCAGTTTTTTGATTTTAATGTTAACTGTACTGGTCACAAAATAAGTTCCTACAACAGAAATCAAAAATCGCTTTTTAAAAGTATAATTTTACCTCTTTTCGTCAAAATTTAATATTTCCATATTATTAAATATAGATTATTTCTTACCTAATATTTTGGTCTAGTTTCCTTTATTTTATCATAGTTTAAAAGCGAAAAAAGATTGCCTTTGACCGACTTTCTAATTTAATTATTTATATTTAAGGCAATTTGTAAACTGTATCTCCGTAAGACAGGAGCTGAGAGCATTTCTCCTAAATTTGCCTTTTACAGATTTTACAAATCTATATATATTATTGTGAAAATGAAGAAGACGTTGTAGAAGAAGCAAGTCTTTCGAGACGGATCAAAAATAGAAAAAGGAGCTAGAATCAGAATGCAAAGATTTGTCGGGAAAACGTACATATCCAGTATGAAAGTTTACATTTCGTAAACTTTGACCAAGCGCTCGATATACTTTTATTTTTTTATCACGGGTCCTTAAAATTTAAATAACTTGATTTAATTTTTGATATTAGTAACATATGCTTAATCGGTAAATTTGTTTTACCCAGAACTTATCTGGTTATGAATATTTCCTTTTACTGGGGATAGTAAAGCGTAACCCAGTTTAATTCCGCACATAGTCATTTAGTATACTGTTCCATTATATTTGAATCGTACGAATATTTTACGGTTTATACATAGGCCATACTTAATTTTTAGGCAGGATTTAAAATAAATTGAATAAGTAGTTTTTTACACATTTTTTTAGCTCGCCATTTTGTACCGTCGGCGTCGTGTTGAATTCGTACCAGTTAATTCTTCTATCACGTTCAATTTGGCTGCAAGATTGAACTGAATAAGAAGTTTTTTGCACTGATATTTTAGACATTTTATTTGGCCGCCATTTAATTTCGGTCTTGAATTCATACCACAATTTTAACAGTTTATCTCTAAATCATACTTATTGTTTGTCCAATATTTTAAATTAATCTAATAAGTAGTTCTTCAGGTTCATTTTTTAAATAATTTATTAGGTCGCCATTTTTTTATTGTCTTGGATTCGTACCAAAATACTTCAGGTTGATTCCTATGTACCACATGTATCCTATGTTAAATTTTTTTAACATTTCACTGTTCCGCCATATTGGATTTTTACCAAAATATTACTTGGTGATCCCCATAATTTTAAATTTTTTACCAAAATTTTAAATCAATACGGTAAGTAGTTTTTAGATGCCGTGAACTGACAGACAGACACACAGACCAACGGAATTGAGAAAACATATTTTTGGTTTCTAGAAACGCTAAAACGTAAAGATATGTAAAAACTGGAATTTTTTGGCGATTACAAACATTTTGTATGGCTCCATTTTCTTCCGTCATCTTGAATTCGTATCACAGTTTTACCAGTTCATGTCTATACCAGAATTAATTCTTGCACAAAATTTGAAATCAAATTTTTAAGGCTAAATTTTTATATAATTTATTAAGCCGCCATTTTATTTCGCCATCTTAGATTCGTACAAACATCTCACCAGTTGATAACTACGTAATACTTGATTTTTGTGCAAAATCTGAGGAATACTGGGTAAGTAGTTTTTTAGTAATAATTGTTTATCATTTGACCACGCCGCCATTTGTTTGGACATATTGGATTTTTACTAAAATTTTACTAGGTTATCACCATATAAGTAATTTGAAGTTATAGGTAATGCCACTAACAAAACTAATAAAAGAATAATATACAGTGTGGGGCAAAACATCAGCAACTTAATAAAAGAACATAAAAAATTATACCTTTTCCGAATCTGATTATTAGTCTGCAAGTGTGACTTAAATAATGAAAATTTAATTAATACCCATACCAGCATCGGATAGATATTATCTATATAGGATTTATTTATCGAGCCGGTTTTTCGATTTTAATGTTAACTAAACTAGTCACGAAATAAGTTCGTACAACGAAAATCAGAGGTCGCTTTTAAAAGTATAATTTGACCACTTTTCGTCAAAACTTTTAATCTTTTCATAATGTTAAATTTAGATTAATTCTTAGCTAATATTCCGCCATTTGTTTCGACATGTTGGATTTTTACCAAAATTTTACCAGGTTACCCCCATATGAATTTTAATTGAACAAACTTTGAAGTCAATCGGGTAAGTAGTTTTTTAGCTAAGCCGCGAATAGAGAATTTTGAAAACATGTTTTCCGGCATCTAGGGACCCTAAAACGCAAAGATCTGAAAAAATCTCGAGGAAAGTAAAAAATGGTAATTTAAATAAGTTGTTTCTACATAAAATTTTGATGTCGAATATTTAATGACATAAATAATTTGTGTTTTTCTTATTAAAGTATGAAAAAAATTCTACCCAAAGAGTAAGGCGTGCCATCTCTGGTAATAAATGTGAGGTTTGGGTTACTATCTGACGACCTAACATTTTCATCGTTTATATTCAGTATTCCGTTGAGTGCTTTCCATCATAATTATCACATGGTTGCATTGGCCTGATGAGCTCCAAATAGAGCGAAAAGTATCAATTATGCGGTAGAGAAGATGGAAAGCTCTTAAACGCTTACCATAGGCAGAATATTTTGTTCGAATAGCCGCTAATTTCCTTCCCATATCTAAGGGCGTAGTAGCGATGTAAATGGAAGCTTTGCAGGAACTTGCATTTAAGTCAAAGAGTAGGATAATACCACGGTACACAGATTAAATCTTTGTTTCAGTTTTCACAAGGACGCGATATTGAAGGCTCCAATTATTCCAAAATAAGTACAATAGGTTTCTGGCAAAACGTCAGAAAAATCGTAAGTCGCCATTTTGGACTACCATATTGATTTGTACCAAAAAATTGTGTTTTATTTCATATTAGATGTGATAAATTAATTGAACAAAAGGCTTTTGAGTTATATCACAATCAGACGGAAGAGTAACTTATTACTGAATGCGAAAAACTATAAATAATCTAGAATTTCATTCAAATAATTTAAAGGTAAATATGTTATCAGTAGTTCTCTGTGATTATTATTTTAGGATTCCCGAATTCTGTTTGAAATAAAGCGATTGGATACAATCAGGTCCTTAATTCTAATCCAATTTCACTTAACCATAAAAATCAACGTATCACCACCCCGCAGGTTGAAGCATAAGCGGATAGAACATAAAACGTCGGGTAATAAAGCAAGAGTTTTAGTACTTTTTTACTATTCCTTTTTCATGATTTTATTCGCAGCAAGGACATTTTATGTGCAAATTCCGCTAAAACTGAAATAAAGTAACGAGGATATAAAAGCGTGTTTGCAATCAAACTTCGAGAAGTTGTTTAAAATTTAGTGAAAATTACTTAATTAACTCAAGTATATCTCCGCAAAATACAAATAATTACAGTTAGTTCAGTTTCACATGCTAGCGAAGTTGCCTTTCCTTGCCCGAAAAAAGATGAATCTTATGTGAAAAATGCTGTATTTTTGACGTTTACGTTTTACCTTAAAATGTTGGTCAATTTCAATTTTTTACCAAGTTTTCTGTGTCAGTTTTAATTTTCTCAAAAGAGGTCCTTAATTGTGTGATGTTATTTTCTCAAAAGAGGTCCTTAATTGTTTGATGTTATTTTTTACTCTATCGAAAATTGTGGTAAACTGGTTTACATTGATATCTTTTTTTAGTAAAAGCTTTGACGCGAAGTCAATTTCACTTAAGATTCTAAAGATTAGGACTCTTACAAAACCAAATTTAAAAATGGACTATATATTTAAGAACCTAAAGGTTTATTCTTTTCATTATTATTAGTCGACTGTAAATTGATTTTTGATAATGATTTTGGAATATCAAACAAACGTAATCTAACTGCTGCATTTGATCAAATTATTCCAGACCATCGGGTGGTATTTAATTCTTTTATTTTACTTTTAGTGCATCAATCAATAAATCCCATTTCTCACGCTTAATCCAAAGAATGAATAAATGTTTTTAATAACGCCAAATTTTTTCATATTTCATTACATATCATAACATTATTTATGACCAAGTTAAGTTTATGATTAACGCAGGGAACATATTCCTCACTCGGCTATAACACTTTTTTATTTCAATATTATGGAAGCCTAATATAGATAACAGCTCATTAGTTATACCCAATAGAGCTGACTGATCGTTTAGCTGATCCAAAAAAGTTTTTTGTTACAAAATTTATCGGAATTTATCATTCTGTGTAACATTCGCAGTTCTAATTATAATACTTAGCTGATATTTTTTAGTTATATCTAATAATATTTTTTAAAAGAGACTGTCAATTACCTTGTTTAGAATTTTTGGACTTAGATATTTAGTTAATTCTGTCGGCACTGCTAAAACTTGGTTCATAATATTATCACAGCTGGCTAGAAACTTAACTTGTGATTGAAAATTTCCATTAAATTCGTCTTGAGGACCGTCATCATGACCGCGAAATGCCAAGGAATTTTTTGCCGACAATAACGCGATTCTATAAAATCTCTCCAGCACTATGTTCTAAAAAGACTCGTCAAATCTAATCTTGTCCTCCAGGGTCTTATCTATTCCTTTATTGTTTTTGTATAGTCCTAGAATTGCACAAGCTTAAATATATTTTTGGGTTTGACCATGTTCAACAATTCTTTAGCTTGTTTAATGACAGGCTTACTTTCCTAAAACGCTCCAATATCAGGAGTACTTACACTAAATATATTACTCTGTGTCTGTGCGGCAGCTACTTTTCAGGCTCTTGAGTTTTTATACATTTCCCAAAAAATGTATTCCATCTTGTGCATGAAACTTTGGTTGGCAAGAGAATTTATTGAAGATTGAGAACTTATTAAATGTTACTTACTTGTTGAAGCGGTCGTAAATTTAAATACAATAACATCATATTTTTTATATCGCTCCGATTTTTTAAACCATATTGTATTAATGGTGCACGATCTTTAATATATTTATTACTAAATTGATAAAGTTATGCCCGTATTACTATAATAATGAAAACTATGACACAGATAGTTTGATATCGGCCCCTTGAAATCGAATAGTTAAAAATATATAGTATGTAATAGTGAATGTTTTGGAAGAAACAAGCTTAAGGGGGAGGGATTTACAATGCAAAAACGCAGAGCGCAACGTTTTATTTTTGAAAGTCTTATTTTAACAATACCTAATTAGTGAAATGACATAATCTAAAACATTTTAATACAAAGTTTTAAAGGTGACATTTAGTTTATTTAATACATATTTATTTTATGACAAAAGAAACAGGTTAATAAAACAAATGTATTTTCAGGTAGTTTAACAAAATTTAAAACATTTTTCTAAATTATATATCTAATAATATAACAAAAAATGTTTAAACTTATAACTACAAGAAAATTAACGATTATCATTTTTCAAAATGTGTTAGTTTTGGATAGTTTTCTTTGGGAATTTTTAAAACTAATTTTTCGATTTAGGTCTATCAGTTTGATATATGTTCTAGTTCGAAACACAAAGCCACCTCATATGGCACACGTTTATCCACTTTAGACAATGTCCGTTTGGCCAGACCTTTAAAATTATTTTTATTCTTACAAAGGGATATCTCATGCATCTGAAGAAACTCGTCTTCCATTTTCTGAGCGAGTTCCCATAACTCATTATTTGGACTAAATAAAGATCATCTGGAGATTGCATGCAGCTATTCTGGTACATGATGCACGGTTAGATTTTTTGAGCATACAGCCAAATTATATTTATTCTTAAATTTATGAGTCACAAAACCAGGAATATATTTTAGTGACTCGGGATGAATCTTCTCTTTAACTTTAAAGTTGTGCCAACATTTCACTCTCACCTGTATCTACCTGGTCCAGATATACAGGTTCTGTGAATTACTCTGAGGTGAATGGTTTGCTTTGCACAAGCTTAAATATATAAAATCACACTCAATTTTACTCGCCACATCCTGTGTTTCAACCAAGAGTGAGAACATCTGGGTTAAACAAATGTCCTCAGTATCCTATTATTCGGTTCATCAGAAGGTTCTCTTGGTGCAATAGTATTTGTGTGTTCAGTAAAGGTAACTGCAGAGTGTTTTTGGAAAATATACTATCTAGGCCGATATTTGAAATCTAAAGGACAGAGATGGTCATTTGGACACCCCATTCCTCTAATATAGGAAAAAAATTCTCAAGAATATCCTGGTTTAAGCGAGATGTTATAATATATTCCAATTATAGTTATTTTTCATTCATTTGTATGAGGGATGTATTCGAAAGTAAAATGTCTTTTTGAAACTGGATAACTGACTTGTGGTTACCTACTCTTAATGATTTAATAAATTCAGACAGTAAATCTGTTTGGGTCTTTATATCAGTACCATATGCGTTTCGCCCAGAAGAATTAGCTGTGAACTTGGAATGTGAATTCATTAACTCGAACCAGTCATTAAATAATTGTACAGTGTCTGAGACATACTTACAATTGCTTTTTTTAGGCATAAGCCCAAGTTCACCTATATATTTAATAACTTTTAAGGTGACGAATATCCTCACAGACAAATATTTTCAGGGAACTATCACAGCGATGACAACATTTAATTGTTTCCATAGAGAAATGTTTCCTGTGCCATCCCATTAGTAATTGCTACTACTGTTAAACGTGTTTCGCATAATTGAGATATTGTGTTATTAAGGATATCTTTAGACATAGGCTGATCAAAATGATAATATATAAGTTGCTTTCAATTAGAAACAAACCCTCTGATCATAACTATCTAGCAAGCTCTGTGAGACCCTATAACTTGTTCAGTTTTTTTTGTCTGTATCAATTTTATTAAAAACATATATCGCATCAAATGTCAAAACACATAATGGATCTATAGCACTGAAATCTGTTGCTTTTTTCATAATTGAGATAACACTGTTTAAAATACCCTGGCTGAAAATCAATATTTTTAACCCACTTTCTCAATGTTGACATTACGGTAATTGAAAATTGTCAGCTTTTAAGTATCTATATGTCTAAGAGTAACAATACGTAAGGATATTACCGACGCTCGATTATTTGCAGACCAATATTCTCGTTTATCACTTCCAAAATATTTTAGTTTTTTATTTGTCTTTTTTCCTGACCTTTTTTCTGAAACTGACTATTTTGATGTTCTAGGAGTTTAATTTTCTCTTTAAGCTGAGTTATTTCAGTTTCCATCGAACTGCATCGAATTAAGTTATAAATATAAAAATAATAACGGTCACGTATTAACATGAATTAGTGAATTACTAATTAGTTAAAAAAAAGTACACGTTAAATTAGTATGTAAAAGCGATTTGTTCCTATATTGAATTATTAACTTAATTGTTTCCACATTACAAACAACTGCTTTATAACATTGTTTAACAAAAACATAAACTTACTTAATTGTGGACAACTTCAGTTAAACATTGTCAGTTTCAGTCGTCATTGCCGTACATGGTTTCAAGAACATGGCTAACAGTCGTAGATGCCCTCAGAATATTCTGTACTTTTTCTGGGCATTTTCGTTTGATCATACGCATCTCTCTTTGAGCAACACTGGCAGATCTCTTAGCAAACCCAGGAAGATCTAACGTTGTCTAATTTAATTTAATTTAAATGGTGGGTATTTTTTGGGGTCTAATTTAATAAATCGTTCTCTTAAAGATATTTCGAAGCAGCCATTTCTAAAATTGACTGAACACATAAATGCTAAAATGATTCAGGATTATTAGATCTTTAAAATCAGTTCAAGAGTTTGTGCTGTAGAAGGGAAACAAAAAAAATTGTTTTAATAGCGTAAATTCACTATAAAAATCGACTAATAAAAATAGTTTAAAAGTGGTGATTCAAATAATTGTAATAACTATCGTCCTGTTTCAGTTTTATATATTTTTTTTTTTAATTTTGGATGTTTATAATGATCAAAAGTGTTGCTTACTGTCATTAGATCTTAAAAAGGCTTTTGTAACAGTAAATCATACTATTTTATTTCAATGTTTATACAATATCGGTATAAGGGGTCAAATGTATTGTTAGTTTCAGCGCTATTTACATAATCAAAAACAATTTGTTAAAATTGACGAATTCAAAAGTCGAGAAAAAATAAGAACTTGTGCAGTTCCACAAGGATCCATGTTAGGACCCGTTTGATGAAAATTTAAGTTGGAAGGTACACATTAATAAAATTTATTTTAGAATAGAAAAACATTTCTCTTATTATTGGAATATTATTCAAAATTAGGAATTTTCTTGCTCTAAAATATTTAAAATATATTTATTTTTCCCTAATTTATTCAAAATTTCAATATTTAATTTCCATATGGGCCTCCGCTTGTATAACAGCTCTAAGACCTCTTAAAACATTACAAAATAAGGTATATATATATATATATATATATATATATATATATATATATATATATATATATATATAATTGCCATATTTGCAATCGACAATACATTTGTATTAACCAAGATGCCTTTTAAATTTAGAAAATTTATATAGGTTTAAAATTTGCTCATAAATTCATTCGATCATTTTAAAACATAAACATTCAGTAATTAATTTTAAAAACATTTTTTTATTACATTAACATCTAACTAGACAACATAACCAAATTCAAACGATAAAAGTTAAAAGTAATTTTGGCAATAGATCCTTAGTTTATAAAGGAACATATATTTACAAAGAAATTCCAAAAATAATAAAAGATATCGAAAATATGATTAAATTTAGAAAATTATTAAAGGAAAAAATGTTGGAAATATAGTAAATAATTATATTTAAAATTATTGTATAGACTTTACTATGACTTTAGACTTCTTTAGATTATGTAGTAGTTTTCTTTAACTACTTTGTATAATTTTATTTAACTGGTTAGTCCTTAGTAAAATAGTTTCCCTGTAATCAACTTACTGTAAGTTAGTTGGGAAGCTAACAATAGAAAAAATATTTAAAGAAGCAATATTGTGAATAATTTAAGCTTGTACATGTATATCTCTATCATCACATTTATTTTAGGTATTCGTTATTTGATGTGTACAGGGTATCCTATTTTCGGCACTTTTGGGGGGTGTCTCCCTTATTTTAAAAGATATAGTGTTGCGGTTCACGCGACTTTTTTGTGAAATTAAAGATGGTGCCAGCAGAATTTCCATAGGCTTTTTAGTTTTTAAGATACAGGGCGTTTTTGAAAACGTTGCATTATCAGCTATCTGATAATTTATCAAAAAGGCAAAAACTATTCCTTATATGATTTTTTCTGTAGAATTCAGTGCTACTTTCAAAATAGGTATACGGGGACAGGTTAAAAAGTTATCAAACCCTACTTTATTTTTTTAAATGGGTTACCTGTATATTATTCGTTATATTAATTAGAAATAACGTGGTTGAAGCTACGGTTTTTCTTCGGAATTTATGAATTAAAAATAAATCTAAAACTTGATTTGTTAAAGATTTGTTTAAATTGCATAATAATGTCGTTTTCGGAAAGATGATAGAAAGCGTTGAAAATCGTAAAGTCATTAGATTAGTTACTCACAGGGTAGATAAAAGAATTAGGTTAGGTGCTAGTGCAATGATTGCTCATTTCAAATTTCAAAACCAGCTCTATTTTTACAGAACTTGTAACACTTTATATCGGTAGGAAAAAAAACGACGTACTCCACCAAATTAATTATGTCGGGACCGGAAGTCAGTCACAGCTAGAATATGTAGGACATCGAAAAAGGGGATTCTTATATCAGTCCGTTTTCCTAAATTAAAATGCTATCTGTCTGCCGGTCTGTCTGCCTGTTTGTTCGCAGCATAGCTAAAAAACTACTAATCCGATTGACTGCAAATTTTGGTCGCAAATTAAAAGTCATATGGGGATAACCTGTTAACGTTTTGGTAAAAATTCTATATGACGAAACAAAATTGCAGCCTAGTGAAATGTAAAAAAAAATATTTCTAAAAAACCACTTATCCAATGTAGCTCAAATTTAGCACAAATATCAAATTTATTGAGAAAATCAACTGGTAAAATTTTGCTACGAATCCAAGATGTCGAAGCAAAATGGCGGCTTAATAAAATATTTAAAAATTTAGCCTGAAAAAACTACTCAATGGATTAATTTCAAATTTTGTATAATAATTAATTATGGTATAGAGACAAACTGGTAAATTTGTGGTACGAATTCGAGATGGTAGAACAAAATGGTAGCCAAATAAAATATTTTATTCATGAACGATTCACCCGGTTTTTACATATCTTCACGTTTCACCTTCCTTAGATGCCGGAAAATATATATTTTATTGATTTCAAATTGTCAAATATTAAAGATCATATGGAGATGACCTGGTAATATTTTGGTATATAATATGAGAGAACAAGATGTTAAACATTAAAAAAATGTTTACTAAAAATCTTGTTAGATTATTCAATTTCTCTCATATTTTGCACAAAAATCAAGTGTTACATACGAATGAATTAGTAACATTTTGGTATAAATCCAAGATGGCAATACAAAATGACGAACAAATAAAATATTTAAATGATTTACCTAAAAAACTACATATTAGATTAATTTCAATCAAACTTTGTGCAAGCACTAAGTGTGATATAGAGATAAACTCGTAAGGTCGAATTTAAGATGGCGAAACAAAAAGGCCGGAAAATAGATTGCCTAAATAAGCAACGTGAAAAATCTTCTCATTCAAGTAAATTTTGCAGAAAAATTAAATAAGATATAAGGATAAACTGGCACGAATTTAATATGGCGGAACAAATTGGAGGTGTGGGTCAGGGTGAAAACTGCTTATTCAGTTTATATTAAATTATACCGAAAATTAAGTGTGGAATAAGTAAAGACTGATACAATACTGAAAGGAATCTAATTTTTTACCTATTCGTGTTGGTACTTCGTGAATGTTATACTCCTAACAGAGATCGCACATATGTAAGCCTTTACCTAGCTGTCTATCTATCAGTTTTACTTAAGGCGATTTGGCATGGGGACTTTACCCAACGCATTTTCATCTTACCGCGCAGATACCCTTTTGGGTTGAAAGGACCCTCGGATTGGTGGTTTTAGGATTTTGGCTGAAGACCATAGTACGTCTGAAGCGACAACTGAGCAGCAATTAGACCTATATTCTGATATTTTTACTTCCCTCGTAAAAGGGAAGTATTGTAATCGTGAAAAAATCACTCTCCGAGATTTTTTCAGGTCTTCTCGTTTCACGGTCTCTAGATGACGAAAAACATGTTTTCTCCATTCCGTCAGTCTGTCTGTCTATCTGTATGTCTATCTGTCTGTCTGTTTGTCTGTCTGTTCTCGGCGTAGCTAAAAAACTACTTATCCGATTGACTTCAAATTTCGACCAAAAATTAAGGGTCATATGGGGATGACCTGGTAACATTTTGGTAAAAATCCAATTTGGCGAAACAAAATGGCGGCCTAGTGAAGTGTTAAAAAATTATTCTTAAAAAACTACTCATTCAATTTATCTCAAATTTTGTAAAAACATTAAATATTATATTGGAATCAACTGGTAATATTTTGATACGAATCCAAAATTGCGGAACAAAATAACGGCTTAATAATAATTTAAAAATTCAGCTTGAAAAACTGCTTAATGGTTGGGTTTCAAATTGTGTGTCATAACTAATTGTGGTATAGGGATCAACTAGTAAAATTCTGGTACTAGTTCAAGGTGGCCGATCAAAAAAATAGCGGCTAAATAAAAAGTATGTGATCATAAAAAATTACCCTCTCAGGTTTTACACGTCCTAACATTTTAACGTCCCTAGATGCCAAAAAAATATGTTTTACCAATTCTGACGGTCCGTCTGTCGGTAGGTCTGTCTGTCTGTCTGTCTGTCTGTCAGTTCGCGGCATAGCTTAAAGACTACTTACCCGATTGACTTCAAGTTTTTATTAACAATTCAGGTTCATATGAGTATGACCTGGTAATATTTTGGTAAAAATCCAAAATGGCGGCGTACTGAAATGTTAAAAAAATTAATATGAAAAAACTGCTTATCCAATTTATTTCAAATTTTGCATAAACATCAAATATTATGTTGGAATTAACTGGTAAAATTTTGGTACGAATCCAGGACGGCGGAATAAAATAGTGGTATAATAAACTATTTAAGAAGTCAGCCTAATGGATTGATTTCGAATTGTGTGCCATAACTAATTGTGGCATAGGGCTCAACTAGTAAAACTGTATTACTAATTCAAGATGGCCGAACAAAATTTCGGCCAAATAACATTTTTGTAATCGTGAAGAAAATCACCCTCTAAGGATTTACATATCTTCACGTTTTAGCCTCCCTAGATGCCAAAAAACGTGTCTTATCAATTCAGTCGGTCCGTCTGTCGGTCGGTGTGCCAGTTCGCGACATGGCTTAAATACTACTTACCCGATTGACTTCAAATTTTGACCAAGAATTAAGGGTCATATGGGAATAGCCTGATAATATTATGATAAATTCCAATATGGCCGAACAATGTTAAAAAATATTTGTTACAGTGGTGTGTTATTTGGGGTTAAGATCCAGTGAAAAAACAAGTATTTTTTAAATTGTCGACGTTTCGCAACTTAATTGTTGCATACTCAAGACACATATATAGATTTTATATCATTCATGAAACCCATATTTCTGTACTTTTACTCCGTTGTTCAGCATATACAGGGTCCTGCAGCTCACCTCCCGTCTTTTATTATACCTAAACCATTTATTTTAGAAAAAATATTTAAAAGCCACTATATGCTGTTGATTAGAGAGCACATTTTAAAAATATTCTTGATTATACAGGGTGTTACAAAAAATAGTGGCGCATAAAAGTTGAATTTTTTAAAATGGAACACCCTATATTTTTTTATATTTTTGGAACACTCTTTGCCTAGTCTACAGACTCCTAGAATATTATCTCTCTTTTTTTAATAGTTTCGGAGAAAAAAGGTAAAATCGAAGAAAAAAAAAATTATAGTCTACATTCAAAATATTTATAAAAATTAGATAAAACATCTTAAAAGCTAAGGTAACCTAGTAGCTTACTGCAAAAGGTTTATAGTTATTCTGCTACGAGTATTATAAGTCTTACTTATACAGGGTGACCCAAATTCCATGTCAAACGTTGCAAAATAAAAAATTATTTTTCTCCATTTTTTCAAATGGAACACCCTATATATTTTTTTTCTGTCAGGTACAGAATTAACAGATCAACATTTTTTATAATTACACTTATCTCAAAATTCCTGAAGGTTTTTGAAATATTCTTAAAAAACTAATGTTGTACTTTGTTTTTCAGTACGATAATTGAATAAACTCACTAGTAATGTGGAAAAATGGAACACCCTATATATATTTTTTTTCTGTCCGATACAGAATTAACAGATCAACATTTTTTATTATTACACTTATCTCAAAATTCCTGAAGGTTTTTGAAATATTCTTAAAAAACTAATGTTTTACTTTGTTTTTCAGTACGGTAATTGAATAACCTCACTAGTAATGTTCATACCTTCGCGATTTTAAATATTAGATAGGTCAGCGTAGTTCTAGCTATGGGGAAAAACCTAAAATCCTAACATTTTTTCTAATTACGTTTGCTGCATAAAATTTAAATTACTGCCAAGAGTTAAGGCTCTACTTAAGGTGTAACAGCTTTATTTAACATTATTAACAAATATCTAATTATTGCTAAAATTAATTTTTACTTAGAACATATGTTCGATATGTCTTCCATTCTCTTCGAGGCATAAACGAAGACGGGTATGAAAAGATCTTCCTACTATTCTTAATACTTCGGGCGTAATACTTTGAAATGCGGTTCTAATCCGTTGCTGCATATTTTCGGGAGTTGTTGGAGGTTTGTTGTAAACAATTTCCTTAACGTAGCCCCATAGAAAAAAATCTAATTTCGTTAGATCAGGCGACCGGGGCGGCCACGCACTTGCTCCCTGTCTTCCAATCCATCGATCTGGAAAATTATTATTTAAATGATCCCTAACTGGCAACGAAAAATGTGCTGGAGCACCATCTTGTTGCAAGCACATTGTATTTCTCAGATTAACCGGCAAATTTTCGCACAAATTTGGCAAGTGATTTTCTAGGAAGTCGAGATACATGGCTCCAGTTAAATGTCCATTAAAAAAATGGGGACCAATAACATGTTCACCAATAATTCCCCCCCACACATTAACTGACCATCTGTGTTGTAGATCAAGCTGCCTAAAAATTCTTGGATTATGGTCGGCGTAGTAATGGTAGTTATGACGATTTACAAATCCATTCTTATGAAATGTGGCCTCATCAGAGAATAAACTTTATCAAAAAAATCAAAGCTTAACCTAATTTTAGCTTGTGCCCAATTACAAAAGTCAACACGTTTCTCAAAATCTGCTGGAAGGAGTTCTTGATGCAACTGAATATGATATGCATGAAATTTATGGCTCTTTAAAATTCGCTGAACAGTTCTTTCGCTTACTCCTACGGCATCCCCGACTGCTTTTTGGCTAACAGAAGGATTTTCCGTGACAGCTAATAGCACAGCTAATTCATTTTCTTCCGTTCGAACGGGCCTATTTCTAACTGGTCTTGTATAATTTACATTTCCCGTTGCCATAAATCTCTCTAATAAGTTCGTCATGCTCTACTGGCCAAAAAGGCATTTCTATGCGATTCTCCTAACACAAAAACCATATCAACCAGTTCTTCGCGGGTGTACTCCATGACGATAGAACGTTCAAATAAAACTTCTAAACAGTGACGCAAACAAACGAAAAATGAACTACGTAGAAGGTAAAGACCACTATATGAAAAATCCGATAATTATTTCAATTTGTAAAACTTAAAAAACGAATAAGTAAATTGCCGATATGTTTTAGTTGTTTGACAGTTTCTAGACAATTTGTTTTTCATGGCCTACTTAAATTCTAGTTAATAATTTGGGCAACACTTGTCAATAATATTAAATAAAGGTTAAGGCCGTTTTACATGCTGCAAGTTTCTTGCAGCAAGGGGTTGCACCTGCAAGATATTGCGCGCAATTTGTCTTGCCGACTGTAAAGCGGCAGTTGTATTTCAATTGCAAGTGTCAGCGTATGCCTTTGTGCAAGTCTCTTGCAACTTGTAGGAAGACCTGCAGCATGTAAAACGTCTTTACGGCTTAACTCTTGGCAGTAATTCAAATTTTATGCGGTAAACGTAATTACAAAAAATGTTGGGATTTTAGGTTTTTTCCCATAGCTATAACTACGCTGACCTATTTATTATTCAAAATCGCGAAGGTGCTTATTTATGAACATTACTAGTGAGGTTATTCAATTACCGTACTGAAAAACAAAGTACAACATTAGTTTTTTAAGAATATTTCAAAAACCTTCAGGAATTTTGAGATAAGTGTAATAATGAAAAATGTTGATCTGTTAATTCTGTACCGGACAGAAAAAAATAGGGTGTTCCATTTGAAAAAATGGAGAAAAATTATTTTTTTTTTTCAACGTTTGACATGGAATTTGGGTCACCCTGTATAAGTAAGACTTATAATACTCATAGCAGAATAACTATAAACCTTTTGCAGTAAGCTACTAGGTTACCTTAGCTTTTAAGATGTTTTATCTAATTTTTATAAATATTTTAAATGTAGACTATAATTTTTTTTTCTTCGATTTTACCTTTTTTCTCCGAAATATTTAAAAAAGAGAGATACTATTCTAGGAGTCTGTAGACTAGGTAAAGAGTGTTTCAAAAATGTAAAAAAATATAGGGTGTTCCATTTAAAAAAATTCAACTCTTATGCGCCACTATTTTTTATAACACCCTGTATAATCAAGAATATTTTTAAAATGGGCTCTCTAATCAACAGCATATAGTGGCTTTTAAATATTTTTTCTAAAATAAATGGTTTAGGTATAATAAAAGACGGGAGGTGAGCTGCAGGACCCTGTATAACCCAGATATTAAGTTTCTAAATGGTTTTCGTTAACAATCCTTTTGTTGTATGTTAGGGTGGTGTATTATTTGGTGTTAGGATCCAGTAAAAAAAATACTTTTTAAATTGTCGACGTTTCAAAACTTTATTGTTACATCCTCAGGACACATATAAAATCTATATCCTACATGAAACACATATTTTCAGTCTTTACCTACTACGTTGGATCCCAGTTATTTCCCAGGTATTTAGTTTTTAAATGGTTTTCGTTGATAATGATGCAGTAAAAAGAGCAAATATCTTTTTTTTTTCATTGTCGACGTTTTGCTATTTATTGTTGCATCTTCAGGATACATATATATATATATATATATATATATATATATATATATATATATATATAGAGTGTATATCCTGCATGAAACTCATATTATCAGTCTTTATCTGCTACGTTGTTTCACAGATATTTCCCAGATATTAGGTTTCTAAATGGTTTTTGTTAACCATCCTCTTGTTTTTATGTTAGAGTGATGTATTATTTTTGATTAGGATCCAGTAAAAAAATACCGAAGTTTTTTTTAATTGTCGACGTTTCGCATTTTGTTTCATCCCCAGGATACATACATTTTATATCCTGCATGATACTTATATTATTAGTCTTTACCTACTCCGTTAGTTCGCAGATATGTCTCAGATATTAAATTTTTAAATGGCTTTCTTTAAAGATCTTCGTGTTGTTATATTAGAGTGGTGTATTAGGTGCTGTTAGGAATTATCTGCGGACCAATGGAGTAGGTAAAGACTAATATGGGTTTCATGCTAGATATAAAATCTATGTGTGAGTGCAACAGTAAACGCGGCAATTTAAAAAAGGGCCTTTGTCTTTTTTACTGGATCCTAACCCCAAATAATACACAACTCTAATATAACAACAAGAAGATCGTTAATGAAAACCATTCAGAAACTTAATATCTGGGATATCTGCAGGCCAACGGAGTGGGCAAAGACTGATAATATAGGTTTCGATTTAAGATGGCGAAACAAAATGACGGCCAAGTAAGTTTTTTAAAAAATCAACGTAAAAAATCTTGTTCAATTGATTTTAAATTTTGCAGAAAAATTAAATGTGAATATGGGATATTTATTAAATGTATATTAAATTATGCCGAAAAGTCAAGTGTGGCATAGGTAGAAAGGAAATGGTAAATATATTGGTAGGAATACAATATGATGGAACAAAACGGCGCCCAATAAAAATGAAGAGACAGTATATGTAACACATATATACTGTGACTACGTACTGAACTAACTTGGATCACACTTCACTCTTCCCAATAAAAGTAAAAATTTATAACGAGTGAAGTTCTGGGTAAAGAAACCCATACCCATTTTTTTTTCATTTGCAGGCCTGCTGAAGACCATGGTACGCTTGCAATAACAACGAAGCAACAATATACTATTTATTCTGGTCTTCTTTGTGTTTGTGCCTTCGGTTGCTTTTGGCATATTTGCTTCCCATTAATCACGATATCTTTCTGGTTTCTTTCCATTTGACCAGACTTATTGGCTGTTCAGTGGTCATTCTCCGATTTTGGGTTTTACTTCGTCCTCCTGCCAGGGGTGTAGCCTTAGTTTTGTTAAACAAAACAGAATATTATAAATAGACAATTGTAATAAAACTATAAAATTATAATGAAACTAATGCAATAGCTTTTAGAGAGAGAGGTGTTATGAATGGCTCATTAAAAATATCTAAAGTTAATCTATATATACATATAACGCTATTGCCCCTACATAGTAAATATAGATAAATAAAAAGTATGGTGCATTGGCGATATATTAAGGGATTTTTTAACCTTTGCTGGGAGTATTTATTTTGACAGACGTTTATCGTGGTTTAATTGGAGAAAAATATTTTTGTGTTAGGAGGGTCTATTGTTTTGAAAAATACATTTTTTTTGTATAATGTAACACGAAAATAAAATTTTGGCACCAAAATATTTCTGCTTGTTTAAATCATTTTTTGCCTATCATGTCGCATCGTTAATCTTCTTTCCAATATATTTCCCTATCCCCTTTGATCATAAAATAGTCAAAATATTCATTTTAGAAACGTAACTTCAAACAAAATATTTCGACTTCTTCAGACGGGAACCTAATAAACATTTATCTTAAAGGAAGTGGAATCACAGAAACAACTATTCCACTGGCTAATACCGCGAGCGGCATTAAAATATACTGTTGATTTATTTGTCTTTACATTTACCTTACACGAAATGTCAAATTTTGACACTCCTGTCAAAATAGAAATTGATGTTAGAGATAGATAACTAAAAACTAAGATTGGAAAGTGCAATCCGTTTTGTTGCAAGTTAAGTTATTTAGGAGTTACAGAGCTTCAAAAGGTCAATGTTCAAGCGCCATTTTCTCGAAAATAGTTTAATTTAGGTATAGGAAACATAACAGAAAAAGTGTTTAGGATGTTCAGCAAAATAAAAAAAATGCAATATACACGGCATTTCATTTAAAAAACGGATATTGCCACCGGTTTAAGGTAGAAGCGGCAACATCGCAGAATTTTAAATATTTTATTTTAAAAAGAGACTTTATGTTAATGGAGGATGGCCAGAGCCAAATTTTCAAAATAATCTATTTATTGTGGTCAAGAGAGTTTCAACTCTTTTGAAGTAATTCATTTTACTAAAAGAAACTAAAAACCAAAAAACGAACTGCTGAAGGCCTGGAAGAGTTCCTTCAGTGAAAATCTTGTGTTACTTAGAGGCACGTATTTTACTCAACATACTAGGTTCGGCGGAAAGGGAAAGAAGAATTGGTCAATTTACGACGTCCCCGCTATTCCTGCACCGATGTTATTAGTACTAGCCTGTCTATATCTTTAGTGTATATTCATATAAAAAGAAACTTATTTTTAATATTTCACATTATAACGCTAATATTGCAAAGATTATCAGTATAATTTGATAATTCGTAATAGATTGCACCTTTGCACAAAGAAACTAATTTTAAAATTGAAGATAAAATTACTTTAAATAATACATTACAGCGACATTCTAGTCTGAATTAATTTGGCGAAATACATGGTCCCCGAATACCTCGGAGGTTCTAAAGATTTAAATTACTTATTAAATAATGCAAAAGAATTTTTAGAAAAATTTACGTTTACAGATGGGGTATTTACAAATTATTTTTTCCGATATAATATTTCTCAAATTAAAGAAGAGGCCAGAGATATAATTACATTATAGAACCCTAAAATTTGTACGCCCGTATTCACTAAAAAGGTTTAAGAGTTAGACCAGGTCTAGTTGCCACGGTCCTTAAAACTCTTAGTTTGCCAGTTATGTTCTGCTTATATCAGTAGCATTTTGTAATTGTAACATTTAGAAAAATTATTTGTTCAATTGTTAAGAATGTCATCTTAAACCTACAACTGTCAAGCTATATCTGGTCTAAATTTAAACCTCTTTCTAGTCACTAATTTTCAGAGACTCAGACTTTCGAAAAATTTGCATTAAAAATAAGTCAAAAATCACATAAATTAAAAGAAAATGCTCCAATAGAGTTCATTTGAACCCGCTTTTCTCCAGTTAAAACATGAAAATTATAAAAAACAAGCACATTATGCTTTCATTTCAGGATTAACAAAATTTTACTATTCATTTATTAGGCAACAAAACCCTGAATACCCCGCTGCAAAAGTCAATCATATCTAAATAACTATACAAATCAAACTTGCTTATCCTTTGTTTATAGTAATAAATATAAAATAAATATTCTTATTGATACAAGCGCGTCATCTAGCATAATGAATCCTGAAGTAGCATTTAAATTATTCATTTCTTTAATTTACACACATATTTTTTAAATTGCTCTATGTTATAAAGTTATTAGCGGACAGTATGCTTCTAAACTCCCGCTCCTAGCAGAATTTAAAATTTCTACGCCCATTAAATGTTTAATAGTGTGTTGGCATTAAAAAAATCGATTGATTACTTAGCCTAAAGGATTTTCTTAATTTACAATGCACTATTGATTTAAAAAATAACTTTCTAATCATATGAAAGACAAAAAAACGTTCGAGAAAAGAAATGGAAAAATCCTTAAAAATAATGTCGAACTTAATAAAAAGAAATATCTAAATCTTCTACTCAACGAGGTAATAAAGCCTTTACCGCAAAAAATTAAAATTTCAAATGAACGTTATTTAAACTCTCATTTGAGAAATGTCAAGCCTCAAAGACGACAATTTTCTTTGCAGGATTACGACAATCCTCCTAATCCCAGCGCCGGTCAACAGCCAGGAAGTTCTAAAGATTAAGAATGTACCATATATTCAAGATAATTCAGATTTACCATCCCTTGTAAATTATTATCATAAGACATATTTTCATGTTATTTAACGCCAATTAATAAGAATATACAACGCTGTGCTACTAACACTAAATTAGATTATATTTTTCATGTAAGCGCCCCAAATACAAAAAATAAACATAGAACAGAACTAGAAAACAGACATGTGGCTTACTTAGTTGCGATATTTTTAAATTTTAATTATTATTACTATAAATATTATTATTATTATTATTTTTTTTTCTTAATATTATTATTATTATCATTAATATTGTAAATATTATTATTTATCACTATTTTAATGCCGCCCACGAATGTTTTCATCATTATTAAATTGGCCAAGAATTTTGAACAAAATTTATAAATCTCATAAAATGCAATATCTTGTTGCTTTTAAATTCACAATTTCTTAATTCACTTGGTTTCATATATTTTTAATTCGACAGTCAGTTGCTTTTTTGAAACATTTTTTTAGAAACCTTACAAAAATTTTTACTAAGATATAAAACCTGTTCAAATACATTTGAATTAGCCATGTACAGGATGTCCGGATTTCGTTGTATTTGCGGGGTATTTCATTTATTACTATTGCTAGAGATGTCCGGTTTTCGCGAAGTATGGTTACTTTTTGAAAAAACTAAAGGTGGCACAAGTAGATTTTTCATGGGTCTCTCGTTTTTGATATACAGGTTCAAATTGAATTGTAAACATGTTCGATAACATCTAATAATAATTGAGTAATAGAGCGTTTTATATAGCGGATAATAATTTATTTTAAATTAAGTTCATGACATAATATCTTTTTGAGTAAATTCATTAAATTTCCAAATTTTTTTCAAAAAGACTGTTTTTCCCTAATTAGATGGCGTCAAGAGCTATCTTCAGAGCCCACTCATATCTAAGTTACGTTATAATTTATGAAAACAGTAAAAATAAATCTTCAGATTAGATAGTTTTTTTTTACGTAGAATACAGTGGCGAAGATACATTTTTCTCCGATACTTTTCGAGATATTAATTAAACTTGTGTTTTTTTTTAGTAGAGTACATTATTATGTTCTCATTAAGAGCTTTTTAATGATATATAAGACTTTAAACGAAATATGACATACTTGTTAACCCTGCATTACCGTTTTGACCTGATGTAATTATTTACAAATGTTACTGATAGTAATTACATAATTTATATTGGTTTTTTAAATTTTATTTTTAGTACTTTTATTTTGATTCGTTACCTATACATTTTAAATACATAATAATATGACAGTGAATGAACTTTTTACCAATGACAAAAACTATGATATGTTGAGGTGTTTTATTCTATGTGACAAAAATAATGATCTTGCAGTAGACATGTATTTGGAAAGGTAAATATTTTTTTATTATGCCCGCTATACCATTTATAATATTATATATAGGTATCCTGAAATAATGCAACCGAATAAAACAATATTCCGTAGAATTAAAATAAAAACAAAAAATTATAACAAACCTTAGCAAAAGTCCAAGAAATTAGTATTTTGGCAAGCATAGAACCCTCGTACAACCTCTTGCATACAGATTGAAGAACAAATAGGAGTGCCAAAATCCAGGATCCAAGAAATACTACATAAACATAAATTTAAGCCATACAAATTTAAACCAGTGCATAATTTGCAACCTGGGGGCGCACAGAGAGTAAAATTTTCTCATTCTTGCGAAAATCAACCTGTGATTTAGCCTAAAGAGCCACAAGGCAGATTTGGATTCAATGTGCCGTGTTTCATTCTAGGGACTATCATCAAATTTCACATATATGAAGGAAGTTTTAAAAGGACATAAATAATTACATGCATATACTGGAAAATACTTTAAAACAATTCTGCTATGATGTGCCTTTAGCTCAATTAAATCAGATATATGCAGCAGGATGGTGCCTCGGCACATAATTCAAACATAGTAAATATATACTTAGATGAAAATTTTCCAAATCGTAGATTAGGCACTCATGGCCCCACACGTTGGCTCCGAAATCTCCAGATTTATCAGTCCTCGATCTTTTGCTTTGGAGGTACATAGAAAACAAAATATATCGTATCCAACATCGAACAATGTAACGCAACAGCGCTAGAATTTAGAAATTTGAATGCTCCCCCAATTATATTAATAAATAGCTTACGCAAGATTAGAAAAGTGTGCCAGACATATTTTGATCAAGATAACGGTTTGTAGTTTTAGCACTGATTTTAGAAAGTATTATGCTATTTCTACTTACGAAAAATGGGTCAGACAAGGTGATCCTTTTCGCTACTTAAATTTTCTCTGTTTTACTTTAATTTTATTGTTATTAACCGAAAACTTAATCAGTTAAATTCTCGATTAATAAAAATGTATTTATTTTTTGTAAGGGCTGAAAATAAAAAACAAATCAAGTGTTATATGTCAAGCTGTTAAGCTCTTAATGGCAGGACATCATGATGCATAAACATTCAGGGTCTTTCATTAAAAACACAAATTTGAGTAATAGCTGGAAAAGTATCAGATCTGAGAAAAATGTAGCTACGCCACTGTATTCTACGTAAAAAAACTCTAAAAAACAATTTTTACTTTTTTCGTAAACTATAACGTAACTGAATTGGGAGGAAGGGGCCGAAAATAGAAAAAAAATCTATTTGTGCCCACTTTCGTTTCATCAAAAAACAGCAACCCTTCTTTTTTTCGTAGTTTCCCATTCGGTAGAAATAATTTCTTCTGGAAAAGAATGATTTTATTTTAAAAATAAAATTTTATTTGTTTTATTTAATGTATGACAATAATGTATGATAATAATGCATGAAAAGCATTATGATATATAGGTATATCAGAAAATGTAATATTACGTTACATGTTTTATAATAAAGTCATTAAAAGAGGATTTATTTGTTTTTGCTCCCCCCCCCCTCTTTGGACAAAATCCTGCAGGCTTTTACGATCTCTTAAGAAAAAAGTTAATACGAGTTCTTTAAAATCAGTTTATCATTAAAAACATATCTACTTTTTAATATTTATCTGCTTCTTAAAAAAATGTTACAACTCAAAACTAAAGTTAGAAACAAAAAAAACTATACCCAACGCCTTCTAAGGTTAATATGTTTTTTTAATATAATTTCGCGTTGCCCCAAAGGCACAAGAATACATGATCCTTGTAGAATATGTCCAGCAATCACTGCCGCAGGAGCAATGTTCCATTTCAGTCAAACGACGATCGCGATTTCGTTCTAATTTATTAGAGTTCATCAGGCCGCCATAGACTAACGAGCCCCGTGTAGGGCAGAGGGACAAAATGGAATCACAGAAACAATTACTCCGCTGGCTAATACCACGACCGGCGTTAAGATACCCTATTGATTTCTGACTTTCGCTGAGGAAATAATGGTAATGTTTTTATTTCACGTTACACCAATGTCACAACAAGAATACCATTATCCCTCTTTAGAACACGTCCTGCAACGCCGCAGGAGCAGTGATCTATTTCAGTCGAACGAAGATCGCGATTTCGCTCTTATTAGAGTTCACCAGGCCGTCATAGACTAGCGAG
The DNA here is from genome assembly GCA_030620095.1 of Kuschelorhynchus macadamiae. Classification (NCBI taxonomy): domain Eukaryota; kingdom Metazoa; phylum Arthropoda; class Insecta; order Coleoptera; family Curculionidae; genus Kuschelorhynchus; species Kuschelorhynchus macadamiae. The sequence goes on along the minus strand of JAUTXW010001448.1, from coordinate 117,890 downwards.
CCTCGTTTAGGGCAAAGTCACAACATGGAATTACAAAAGCAACTTCTTCGCTTACTAATACCACGACTGGCATTGAATTAGACTGTTGATTCCTAACTTTCGTTGAGAGAAGTAATGCTAATATATGAGAAAAAAAATTGGAATGGATTTTAGTAACGGCCTTTGACAAATATATATCCTTAGCTGTTATTAATCTCTTTAAAAATAAAGAATATCAGGTCGTCCTAATATGTTCTCAAATAATCATCGTAATCAGTTCTTATCATAATTGTCTAACTTTCAGTTTGCCTTTATTTACAATTAACCGACTAACTTAATAGTACGACTCAACAAAGCTATTTTTGTAAGCAAAGGTTAATTATATAATGAAATTAAAACAAAGTATTGTAACAGTTACCTAAAAGAAAAATATACATACAGGGTGTTCTAATAATGCTGGTATTTAACAATATACAAGACAAATATACTTTTACAGAAACATATTATATTAAATTCAAATAGTAATTACTAATATCTGCATTGTACACATTTTCGCTTATTGCGTATTCCCTTGGCCAGCTCTAACACAGCTAATGCAGCCCAGTATAACATTTAATCGATAAAATACTGCACTTTGTCTCTCTCTCGTGTGGAACGGATATGAATCGAATATGCATTTGTTGCCGAGAGCAATCGTTTCGTTATGTCCTTGATCCTGAGGTTAAATGGAACTGGAGAGGGGTGTTCAACCCTAGTTTGGTGGATGTATTAATTTAAGAACATTTCAATCCAGATTTACACGAGAAATGAATATTATACAAAATCTCTTCTCAAAAATATCTGGGTTCATTTGAGTGTCACGCTATTTCTTGGAGAAAATATGGATAGAAAATATTTTATTTACTGATCAGGTGTTTGAAAATCAATACAATAAAATTTAATATAAGGAATAAAATTATAATTATAGGAGCAGTTGCTATCCCAGAATAGGTAGGGACCTCATGTTGATGAACTCTTCGCAGATGGAGAAATGAGGTGTGCTTTCATTCCGCCAAAATTAGCTTTTTAAAAACTTTCTGCTTCGCGTCTGAAAGAAGAATTATAAAAACTCTTATCTAAAAATTGTCAAGGCAATTTGTATAATATTTAATTATATTTCTTTATATTTATTTGTTTACCTCTTCACGTAACCTATACATTTCAACATTTAAACACTTAGAATACATATTTTAGATGCTAGGCAAGATCTATACAAATATGAACTGAAATATTCTTAAAACAGCCCCATATGAAAACCATCTTAAATTTATATGTTTCTCACTAGAAAATATACGTTAGCAGGTACAATTTTACATTCAGATAGATATTCAAAATAAGTAGCAAAATTAAATGTTGTTTGGGGAACGCTTAAACTGGCATAAAAAAAACATGAAAAAATCAAATTTATGAGAATACATGTTCCCCAATCTTAGCACTCTTGTTATTGAGTTATTTAATCCATAATTTGTGCGATGAGAAGATATTGAAAATATAAATATGCCCTGCCTCTCATTTACTCTTAAGTTGATAACGTTCAGTAGGTCAGGACAGTCAATAACGCCATTTAAAATTTTAAACAGAACGCACATATCAGCAATTTTGTCCCCCCAAGTTTTCCCCAATATCTTAAAAACCCCCAATTTTGGGAGAATCCTCTAACCGGTCATCACTAACATAGCTTGATATGCTCTGACCTGCTCTGGTCAAATATCAGTGCGATACAAAACAAACTACACTGCGACAAGCAAGGCGACTTGATAAGAACCACGTTTGTTCTTGTATTCATAATACGAGTACACTGACTCACACTGTGCATTGTTTTTAAACAAACCTTACTTAACCTAACCAAATAATTCAAAGTTAATTAAATTAAAATCGATTAAATACAAAATAAATTCGATTCTTATCGACTTGCTTCACCTACCGCGGCGTGGTTTTGCTGTGCATAACACTGGCGTTTGTCTGGCCAATATAGAAACAGCCCTAAATAAAGTCCAGAGCATTTCAGACCATACAGCGCATACAGGGACTTCCTTTTAGGCTTCCAGGGCAGCTTCGTCAACAAGAATGACATCATCTAGGAAAAAACCAAAAAGCCTTGAGAAATTTGAACCCTAATAAAAAATGGCAAAAAAACTAGGTTGTTTGCGGATTTTCTTCGCTACTCTAAACAATGGGCGAAAGAAAAACAGCTTTCTCAAGATTGCCGGAGTACCCAGTGAGGAATTTTTACAATTTGGATTATACCTAGGGCTCCGATTAGGATTGGGAAAGATGGGCATTTGCCCAGGGGTGGCAAATTTTGATGAAGGAAAGTTAATTGCTTGTAATACCGATATTTTGCGTTTTGCATTTGATTAACCTATACAATTGTTTCCATTAAACCGAAGACCGATTATATTTGGCATAAACAGTCCATCAGACAGTTTCATAAATGTATTACATCAATCACCCGTGTCGTCGTTTAATCACAATATTAGCTCGCATGTAGCAAGATTTGAACGCTGTGTTGTCAGTAACGCGACTTAGTTCTACTTACTTAGAAATATTTTAAGGCGTATTTGAAGGTCGTCACAATGAAAAAAAAAACAGTAAAAGTTTTAATAAACAGTTATTTGTGTGATTTTTATTTCACTCAAATAATTTTTGTTTGGTTTATACAAATATTGTTTGTATTAAATCAACTTGATTATTTGAGATCTTTCATATATATGTTTGGTTTACTGAGCCGTTATATCAAACAAAAAATATTATTCTGAAATAATTTTTTGTTTTTCTACTGTAAATAAATATTTATTAAAGGGAACCAATTATTTATTTATAAATATGGGTTATAGAAGCCCACTCCCATTCTTCAGCACGGACACGTCAAGGTTTCGTATTTAATCTCCCAGTTTCACTTTGACACTGACATTCTGTACAGACTGTTGATAGTCTTGTTTTGAAGAGTGAGTTATGGATCTTCAAAAGTTGAGGAAAGATTATTATCAACGTTAATATATAATAGACTGTAGTAAATGACGTTTTTTAAGTAATATACAGCGGCTCATTCATTTTCGGCTTTATAGTAGAAACCATTGCAAAACAAACCACTGTCGAAAAAGTGAAAATAACATACCTATAAATAACTTTTTTATAACATTTAGGGTCTAAACCGCTTTAATTTCAATTGTTCCCCCACGCTAAAACATGCACGTAAAATGGCGTCACATTGACTTTTATTGGGGATAATTATATTTGTCTTAAATAAACAACAAATTTTTACATGCATATTTTTAATAATGTAAGATAACTTTTAGAAAAATAAAAATAAAATTGTCCAAGTTCTGAAGTTTATTAAATTTTTATAATTATTTTCAGTTTTTTTTAAATTATTTATCTCAATTGTGGATGATTTAGGTTTGCTATGAATGAGCTGCTGTATTAGTTAAAACAAATATTTACTGAAAAATTTTACATATTAATGTCGAAGAAAATCTAAAGAGATTATATTTTTACCCACTTTTGTACTTCGATAACGTACTCCTGAAAAATACAAGAATCACATTCTTAATAGTAAAAAAATATAAAATTTTTTTTTTCATCCACAAATAAAACATATATATTTTAAGCAAACCATTCTTTGTAGGTCACTATTTATAGGAAACTAAACTTTATTTGGGTTAAATAACACATTTATTTGATTAACATTCATTAATTTAAATAAACGAGATAAGTTCAAACAAGTTTTTGACATTTTTTAAATAAATATTAGATTCGCTTATAGGAAACTAATATTTGTTGAAACAAATATTTTTTCCAGTAAATTCCATTTTTGTTTAAAGCAAATGATTTGTTTTTTTTCAGTGTGAAAATTAATGATGATGATATGAATCATCATATTATCGGAAATCTTTCAATGGATGCCAACTCTATTGAAAGTCGGCAACATATACGACAATACGTACTTGGATTTAGGAGGTCAAGAACATCTAAAATATTAAATAAGAAGTCTGTATTAAAAAATGGTTTTTCATGTATTTTTGTGTTTTTAATATACAGGGTTTTAATACAAAAAGTATGTTTTTACTTTCGAATATTTTTTTGCCTTGCTTAATTTCTCGTGCTGTCCCATCCTATATAAAATAAATTAATGCATGTTCAAAACTTTGGGAGGTAATTAATCTCATTGAAAATAAGAAAAAACCCTTTGTTTCGTAAGACAGAATTCTCTCTAGATTCACCTGTTTAGGGTTTGCGATATCTGCCAGTCACAGTACTGTTTTGCCACCCTCGTTCACCTTCTTAGAAGATGAATTTTCATGAAATGAAACATATTGTTTTATTTATTTTGAAGAACGTATCTACAATCAACCGTAACTTAATTCGTTTTTCATACAAATTTTACAATCACTTTTCAATACTTTACGGATGGAATTTTGTAAAATCCCTCCTTAGTACTTACACTATGGTACTATTTTTTCACCCTCATAGAAGATGAATTTTTAAAAATAATAAAAAACGTACTATTTATTTTGTAGATCAAATTTACAAAGTGTCATCATCGTAACTTAGTTGTTTTCTTCATTTCTTTAATTCTCACCACCCATTTGCGGTTGGAATTTTGCCAAATTAATCCTTAGTGCGTCCTTAGGACACCCAAGGAATACTCTTTCCAAATTGCAAACCGCTAGATCTACCGGTCTAGGTTGTGCGTTGTCTGTCAGACAGTGAGTTATGGTATTGTTTTACGGGTATAAATTACATGCATTTTTGTATTGAGGCTTGTCCACTGTCAGAAATATTTGTCAAAACGTTCAATCCTAAACCCCAGGAAAATTAGTAAGAATCATGCCTATACCAAAATATTTTTAAAGTTTCAGGGGGGCCACTGGCCACGTGCCTGTCTGAGAGCTTGGCTTTTCGGCTTTTTTGTCAAGTAAAATCTGCTAAATTACCAATCATTGGGAGAAGATATACAGTTATTTATTTTTTTTTGATAAATACGGAGTGATTTTTTCATAAACAACTGATCACCGATAGTGTACGAATGTGCTGCTGAACTGGGGTTGCCAAGGTTCCCAAATGTAGTAAATGTGTTGCTAATATCACGAGAATCCAAGCATCTGTATAATGTATGAAAAAGTTGCGTTCATCCAATAACAGTTATTTATGTTATGAATGCAAAACTTCCGTAGAGACCCGAACTAGAAGATCTATTAACCTATCAAATAAATCTCAAACCCAATCACAGTCAAACCTTAATGATTGTCATGATATAAAAGACTATCTAAAAGAGCTTAGAAATGAAATTAGAGGTCTCAGGAATGACCTAGAATTGTATGCTGAGCAGTATGAAATACAAAAAATTTACACGTTAGTTTTAGTCAATAAATATTGCAACTGAAAAAAATAAACTAGAATTAACGCTCGTTGCATTTATTATATATTTTTGAAAAATAGAAAACGTCTTGATAGTTATTTGGCAATTCAGTCATCAATCACTATTATTTAGTCTCAGTCTGAGAAGGGATTTAAATTTACTCTCGTATAACCAATCTAAAATTATTAGAAATACTAATTACGAAAAAATAAATCAATTGCTTGAGCTTGAAAGTTGGGAAACTGTTGTATCGATACAGGATCCTAATTCTGCAGCAATCGCAATCTATAGTAACTACTGCAACAAGCAAACGACTAATTACTAGCAAGGAAATACGACTAAAATCCTGGATCACATTCTGAAATCTATCAGAACAAGAAAAAAGTTGCGTAAAACGTGGGTTAATAATAATGCTATAGCCAAAAGCAGTGTTATTGTGCGGGTCATACGATTTATCAACGACAAACTTTTTAAGTTTGTTTTTCTTTTATTACGTGTAATCATATCCTCCGCATAGAAGTCAGTGACAAAAAGAGTAATAGAAAACAATATTCGGGTTTTTTGCATCCACAAGCGAAAAAAATGGTATTAAATCTAATAAAATATTACGAAAATGAAAATTCACCGGCCAATATCCAGAAGACAGTAGCAAAAGCTCTGGGAATAAGGTATAAGGACTGTGCAGAAAATTGTGCGTGAAAAAAGCCAAAGACAGAAGACTTAAGTGACAATGTAAAAATAAATGTTCGTAATGCAATTTACGATTTATACACATTAAAAACTAATATAACCCTTCAAGTTTTAAAAGAAGCTTTAAAAAATCGAGGCATATTGGAAATTGGACTTAAATCGTTGTCAAAATTAATAAAAATGTTGGGTTTTCGATATAAAAAGAACTGTAATCGAATATTTTTATGCGAGTTGCAAGTCAGCGTATCCAGTTTTTAATTATAAAACCATATTTCAGAGCATGTTTTAAATCGTCAGGGAAGTCAAGCAAGCCACCACATTCGCTGGGCCAAAATTTTGACATTTTAGACAACTGAAAATTCATTTTGGACATTCTTTTTTAAAAATGATACTCGATATTTGTTTCGTTAAAATTTGCCGTTTTTGAAAAACTCAGTATTTTGTATAACACGTTTAAGCATTAACTTTTGAAATTTATTTAATAATCAAGTTTAATAATAATAAAAGTATTAACATAAGCTACTTAAACACAATAACTAATCAATTATATATAACTAATGTATTGGAACTAAAATAATAAAATTTGTCATTATTATCTAATTTATCCACAAGCACGGGGTCGTTATGAGAAGGAAGAAGAATTTATTAACACATTGCCAAATCGAAGTGTACCGCACAAACAATTTTGAAAATCTTCAATCGTGACTTAAGAGAAACAAGTAAAAGTAAAATTATAAATATACTTAAAACTGAAATTTTTGACATATATTAATCGGCTAGATGCAAAAGTGTTAAAAATTTGAATGCATTCGCCTTCTTGTTTACATGAGCAGATTTTTGAAATGGGCGCTCTATACATCTATACAATTCCTTATACGACGGACGATTTCTCGTTGGACTTGAAACACCATTTCAGGGTTGTCTCGAGTGAACATAACAGGAATGTGTTAGTCAGGTCTTCCCTGATGAGAACTTTAAATCTATCCTCAAAAAAGAATGATCCAGTAAGATGATTCCCAGTAGTCCTCGCCCACGTGTTGACAATGAACCTTTCTCGATGCTTTGTTTGTAGAGATATACAAGTGAACAAAACATTACCAGCCAAATTTTGAATTTGCCTAGATCGTTGCAAAAATCAATTTGCGTCATTGACTCTTGCAGGGTAATCAGCTGGATACATGTCATGTACCTTTTAGTCGTGACAAGGATGTAGCAGTTATTTTTGAAGAACCTCATGAACAACTCACTTTGTCACGTGAACTTGAACCGACAGCTTTTTTACGCTATTAGAGCGATTTTCAGCAATTGTGTGGGTTTCTTGTATATTTGATTACAGATAAGATATACCCACGATGGGATTGAAAAGATAGGTTTAGGCTAATTTTATGGCATTTTCAATTATTCTTCAAGAGCGATGGTTTACTCACTGAAACTGCTAGAGTAAAAAAAAAGAGATGGCAAACTTCATTCTTCTTTCTTCTCAGTCACTCCTGGTGGGCCACACGCCAGCTGAACATGTGAGTCTACAAAATGTAGCATACACCCTCTCTTGAAAGAATCTAGGGTTCTTTCAAAATAAGGTTTATATAACAGTTTGGGACAACAAAGATTAAACAACTGAAAAAATTATTCTATTAAATTTAGTTATCAGTTTCTATCAGAATTTCCTCGTATTAGAACTTTTCTTGGATGCCCTTCTCTACCATGATTTGGCAAAAAACTTGAAATAGATTAGAAAAATGCTACCTGCTTTTTGCATTTTTTCTTCTATTCACATTACTTTTTACCTGTTCCTCTTAATTGTAGCTTTTGGAAATGTTTCCGAATAAATTCTTCTTGACCCCACCCAGTTGCCTAATACTTGTCCATAAAGTATAATGCTTTATTACTTAATTCTTATGTACTCTATCCACCAGACAATTTTGTCAAGTGTTGTCAACAACACATTGTTAAAAAAATAAAAAAGACTTCTGTTTTATTGTAGTATTTCTGATTTATTATTTCAATACCGTGTTATACTAAAATCTGATTTTTGACACCTGTCAAAATTTTGTCCCAACGAGTGTGGTGTCAAGTCCGTTCCAAAATTCCCTGACTATGTAAAATATCTTCTATAGTTTGGTTTTATCAGTCTTTATAGTCTACATAAAATATTAAAATTTTAATAACTTATAAATGTGGGTTTAAAAATCATGTCCGAAAAGGTAAATCATTTTGGGGCCCTGTATCTCTGTTAAGGACCTATGTAGATATTTTTTTTCTTTGACAATCTATGGTGGTATTTATAGCCCTGATCCTTCCTAAACAATCTTGTCGCCACTTTCAAATTATTCTCCTCAAAAATTAGTATGCTGCTTTCTATACGATAAACCGTAAACTGGTTTCCAATTCTCACCAATGCTTTTTATTATTTCTAGTAAATTTTTACTTTTTCAGTTCTGCTTGCTCTTTTTTGTTTCATTATCTTTTAATATCAGTCAGTTCACTATGTAGTTGCTCATTAACTTTAACCTGTTCGTAATATTTAGCAAAAAAATATTGTACTTCTGATCCATTTCTTCTAGATTATTCATTATATCTTGCAGTGTAATGTTTTTTGTTTGTGATTCTTTATTTGGTTTGGAATGATCTGCTTCATTTTTTTTTTGAGTTAATATTTCGAAATTTTTCTTAAATTCCTTAAATTTATTATCAACTATATCAGTTACTATTTTGACTCTGTGTTTTTATTGACAAACTCAAACGAGTTTTTAATTTCCCATTTTAAAACTTGTAACTGCTTTTTTGCCTGCAAAATTACGATTATATCTTCAGTATATTAAATATCTTTTTATCTATAAATTATATTACATTGATTATTGCATTGATATGCCTGTAGAAACAAACAAAAGTGGCTTTGGTGTTATTTTATTCTACAGAAAAATGAAACGTAATGAAAATATTTTTTCCGTTAGAAATGATTTACCAAGAATCTGCAAACCATAGGCCCCGAGTTTTAAAATTCTTATGGGTTGCTGACGATGGCTTTTAATTTATTAAAAGTTAAGATCAATATTAGGAATTAATAGTATTGGTTTATGATTTTTTTTTGGTCGTTGGCTTATACAATGTTGTTTGGTTTATGTAGGCGAAGTGGCCTACGTCAGGTGTAAAAACTCTTAATCCGGGCTAGTAGAAATAAATAAAATGCTTGCGATTAATTCGCAGTGTTTTCTGTTACCAAATATTAATTTAAATTATATTTTTTTACATAAGGTCGCCATGGGTTGCTGAGAAACCCATAAATTGGCCAATGGGTTGCTTCTGCACCGCAGCAACTTTATACTATGGTTCAAACTGTGTCTCTTCGGCACACATCTAATACAAAAGACACACTCATTTTGCAACTCGTTATATAAATAGGTATTTTTAAACAAATTTAAGGGCAATCCAGCCGTTTTTTCACAGTTTAATTATATATTAATAAATATTTTAATGTTTGCAAAAATAACTTATTAACAAAGAAATAGGTTTACCTTACCATTTTTCCAATTACTCTTCAATTTTTCAGTTAATTTTTATAGTAAGTTCAAATTCCATATCCTATACTGACCAAATTTTGATACGCTATGTCATTTATATAAAGTGCCAATACTGCAAGGGTTTTTAATTATCTAATTATAAGATACATATTATATATGTGTCAAAATATTAATCTAAAGCAGTTTAATCTCAACCTTATGACAACTACTTTCTGTTATGCCCACTATCTATTTATCCTCTGGCATTGGCTCTTGTGGAAATATTTCCTTTAATTTATTGAGTCCATTTTCCTACAAACCGTCCAGACACTCTCATTGTTTTCAAGCCCGTATATGAAAATTAGTTTTTGCTTTAATGATAACATGGTCATCGTTTCGCATTAAAATCCGGTTTTAGGGTATCTAAAGGTTTGGTTATTACCGACGCATTACAGTCCGTTGGAGAGAAAGAGAGAGAGAAAGGCATTTTATTAAAATGACCGGAATATAATTCTGAATAAATAGTAAATTAAAGTATAAATTTTAAAACCAGCTTGAACAATTTTTTCAATTCTTTCAATATTTTAGGTTCTACCAAAAATCGGTAATTTAAACTAACTGTAAATTAACTGGAAAAAAATTTTAAAAATATTATCCACCTTATATTTATGATTTAATTGGTGACAAAAATTAATTGATATTCCACAAACGATCTGAAGATAAAGGGAATGATTATTAGAATAGATTAGGTTATAGTTCGCCTGTAATTTTTTTGAAAAAATTCTTGTCTGAAAAAAACCTACATGGTCACTACCGAAATTTAAATAATATAACCATGGAGGCTATCTCCTCTAATAAAGAAGTTTTCTTCGAAAAAACAAATTTTCGTTTCAGGTTTTTGTCAACAAATGCTTGAAATAATTGGGAAATATGTGGGTAAATTTATATAGTTGCGATTATTGCCTTTCTTTTTAATTTTGACTAATACTGACAAGAATTCGTACGTCATATTCAAGTTGAAAAGTTGCCTGATATAACTGGCAGCAGTTTTTCCCGAAAACAAAGCCGGAAAATATTATTAAGGTTTGACAAGGTAAGTTAAAATGAGTATGAAGTAATTATATTATGTTTTTTAATTTAAAAATTATTATTCTTACTGTGGTTTTAAATAAAAATGTTGTTATATTAAATATTATTTGCCGAACTCAGGAAATAATTTTACCAAATATCCCTAGTGCATCATGAATATGAAATTTGTTTATCAAATAGGATTCGCGCAAGTGAAAAAATCCGCGTCTTTGCCTAATTCCTAATTCTAAATTTATAATTTTGTCTGGTCCTATCTAGTGGGATCATTTGGAAAGAAGACAAAACGGAAAATGTTCTAGAATTTATTTATTCAATAAAAGATTTAAGTTCTACGGTTTTAGGTAGTATATGTAGGTTTTAGTTTAAAAAGAATATTTTCTTCATTCTGTGTGAGAACAAACATAAAACCTGATTTCTTTTTATAAAACTTCTCGTTTCATTATTGTAAAGTCCAACTTGTGGATTTTTCAAATTTATGTATTGATTTTAAAATTAGCATGTGTATACTGTTTAAATGATGATACAATTTAACATTTACATACACACAATATGGTGGACAGTACTGCTATTAATGTGGCCCGATTCAACTGAAACATTAAACAGTGCAAATTATGAATTTTAAGTCAACATTAAGAGTGCAGTGCAGTGATTCTACTGAAAGTTGGTATTTGGCGTGCAAATTAGTAGCGCACCCAGGTTTTCAGCATGGGGGGCACATAAATTTTGATGACCAAAAAAAAAACTCATTTTCATATATGAATGACAAAATAATACCCTCAATGTACAGAAAGGGGGAGGGGTGTTCACACTCCGGAACAATTAAAAATCCGTGGCCTCCCCCCTGATGGTGCAAATTATGAATTTTGGGTTAACCTTTATTTATCAGTTAACTATGCACGATGGCGGAAGAGTAATAAAATCTCCAGGCCTAAATTGTAAAATAAAAATACATTAAAATTATTAAAAAATCTGAAAACTTTAAAAATCATGGTTCTTGGGTTTAAATGATGATGTCTTGTGCATTTGCAGGCGAAACGTCGAAAAGTTATTCCAGTTTGACATTGCCTAAACCCAAGAATTACGCTTTTTTAACTAACCCCAGACGTAACAATACTGTATATTATAAATGTATTAAAAAGTCTAGGGTGACATCGATATGAAAAACAGAAAAACTGACTTCCCGCACTTTTTTTCTTGTGATAAATTTATATAGATTTTCTATTTTTTCGTTTTTAACTTATATTAGTACTCCTACAAAAAATCTCCCTGAGATTTTTGCAGATATCTGCGTTTTGGGGTCCCGCAATACCGTAAAATGTGTTCCCCCATTTCCGTCGGTCTGTCGCTCTGTGCGCAACATAGCTCAAGACTGATTATCCAATTTACTTCAAATTTTGGTAACAAATCAAAATGTTTAAATAGTCACTTCCTGGAATAAAAAGTGCTGTTGTAAAAAAAAATAGGTAAAACTCTTTAATGTATTTTTCTGTTAAACATAACAAACTGTTCTGCTTATTTCTAAACTAGAAAATTGCGTTTTTCATACCATGTCTTGAATTTTTATATGAAGATTTATGAATCTTTAAATGCTCTTGGTTACCAAGTGGGGGTGGTAACTTTTTCTAGCTTATCATGGGAGATGAAGTGTAGGTATTAAAAAAAAACTTTTTGTAGAATATCAAATTTTCCCCTAGCCCGCCCCGGTCTATAGGGAAATTGTTTTGTTTGTATGTTTTAAAATGATAATTAAAATAAATTATTTGAACCATCCGATATAATTATACAATGGATTACTGTTAAAACATAAATAAGACTTAAAGTGCCAGTATTTCATTTCTTGCCAGTTGCCCCATTTCTTTCTTATCCCCTATATTAATATTAAATACCCAAATTAATCGAATACTACGCAAATACCACCTATAAACGTAATACTTTACAAATGTAAAAATAATATGTATGAATATCCAGAGTATCCAAATTATAAAAAAATAAAACCGACTTCAAAAAATGTATCCAAAAATAAAAAATAACATTTTATTTTATCTAGAAAGGTTTCACTGGGTAAAGTCAGCGCCAAACCTAGTCTTAATTACTTAATTACATAAATATATTTATGTATTGCGTATTGAGATGTCTAATACCACGAGTATTGTCGCAGACTTCACAAAATAAAATTTTCAAGATAGAATAAAATATTATTTTTTACAATTTAGTGCATTTTTTGAAGTCGGTTTTATTTTTATTTATAAATTTTTATATTTCATCCTTTTTAGTTCTATTTATACGAGTTTTACTGTAAAAGTCAGGGGTAATATTAGCCTGTGTATCCGCTGAATATGTACCTAACATCATTCTATAATAAGTTGTCTTTTACAATGGTAACATATCTACCTACTTCCTGATAGAATGGGGAACACATTTATTGTTCAATGTCTCGTCGTGTAAAGATTTCAAAATGGCACCAGTCCGTCATTTTTAACATTTTTTCAATATGTTTGCTATGGCACTCCTACAGCAATATATCAAATATTCCATAAAAATTTCATCCATTTGGTCAAACCATCGCGAAGTAATCCATATGCATACATACAAAAATACATAAGGTCCAATAATATCCTCCTCCTTTTTTGAAGTTAGTTAAAAACTGATATACCTATGTTTCTATCTAGACACATATTTTAGAACGGAGGAATTCACGACTTTGGTCAATTAAGAAACCATGATTTTTAGGATTAGACCGTGTCAAATTGAAATTACTACCCGACGTTTCGCCTTCGATTGCATAAGCATCTACAAAGATTCTTAATTCACAAGCTCTGAATACTAAATGAGTTGGGAGAGATTCGGCGGGCTTTTATACCTAACTTGTGCTCGCTGAACCGTGATTCTTGCTCTCTCTCTTTCTCTCCAACGGACTGTATGTGTGATACACGCCATAACTCCATCTCTATTGAAGTTTTTTTTATATGTTTAAATATTTTAATAGATTTTCTAATTTTTGAAATCAGCTGCAGCAGATTGTATAATTCTTTTCTTAATAATAATCGATTCCTTTGTTTGGAAACTTAATTTTAGCGGTCAAATACTTTTTTAGAAATTGTTGTTTCACTATTTCTTTGAGCAATAAACCCCAAAAAAACATTTCCGGCCTACCACACTTCGCAGTCGCGGTGTTTGTTAAAGCTTTAGTCACAACTGCTAATTTAATATATATTTATATATATATTATATTTTTAACCACGTCATATTTAAGTGCAAAAAATGATTTTAATATGTCTCCGCTCTTAACCATTTTTGGCCAAACAAACTTCTTATAGTAAGTTTTAATTTTATTGGACTATTATCTGACAAAATAGAACTTACCATTTGTAGCAAAATAATTTCAATTATCTTATTCATTTTTACACTTTTTTATCCAAACCTCAGATCGCGTTCTTTTTAGAGACATTCTAAAAAATTAGAGCTTAGAAGATCAAACCGACTATCCAAATGATTATTTTGTCATTGTCAGTTTTTATTACATTTTGATTTACATTATTACCTGAACGACGCATAGCACTAAACGATTGTACTGCCAAGGCAATAAAAATACACCTTTCGGGCCTGTCAGTCGTCATTAGTGTCATTCGGAGAGCAAATTTTAGCAAAAACATTTTTTACTTCCCCCGTAAAAGGGAAATATTGTAATCGTGAAAAAATCACCCTTCGAGATTTTTTCAGTTCTTTACGTTTTAGGATCTCCAGATGCCGAAAAAACATGATTTCCATTTCCGTAATTCTGACGGTCTGTCTGTCAGTCTGTCCGTCGGTGTGTCCGTCTGTAAGCGTCATAGTTCAAAAACTTATCCGATTACCTTCAAATTTTGGACAAAAATGTCAAGTCATGTGGGGATGGTAATGAACATCCAATATGATGGACTCTCATAATGTAGAACAATATCTCTATTTTACGAGGGAAGTAAAAAATCCTTATTAAGTAACTACTAAAAAATTCAGTACTTAACTAATTGACTTGAAATTTTGCACAACAGTCAAGTATGAAACAGTGTTAGATTGGTAAAATTCTAGTGCGAATGTTGTATGTCAAAACAAAATAACGACCTAACAAAATGTTTAAATATTTCGTAAAATTCAGTTTCCTGGAATAAAGCCTTCTTTTTATGGAGGAAAATAATAGACCATAATTTATTTTTTATAAACGGTAGAAATAATGTGATGAAAAATAAATAATATTAATAGTATTAATAATAATAATAACGATAATAATAATAATAAATAAGCCTGACCGTCTGGGTACTGCATCCAGCAGTATTGCGGACGCTACGGTAATGCGTAGTCCGTACTGTCCGCCGCGTCCAGTTGTCCTCTGTGCTAAACACCGAGTATCCCTACCCTCACCACACCCTAGCCACCCTTCCTAATCTTTGAAACCGCACGGATTAACTAGCCTCGGTCAAGTTACGTAGAAAGTGACGCCCCCAGGGACCCCAATTACCTGGGCCACTAAGGTCAAATGATGGCACACCCATGAAAATGCAGAAAGCATCGAGCCTCGGAACAGAGCTGCTGCCTGGGGATCGCCAGGGCATATTTGGGGCCACTGCTGAAGGTGACAGCATGCGGGAGGGTGGCGGCGAAAGGCTGAACAGGCTGGGCTTTGCCAAAAAAACTTCTACAGCCAAACCTGAGAATTTCATCAGAACCGACATTGTTATAGACGAAAGTTGTTTGTCCGATTAGTCAGCTTGCACATATACGGCAATCAAAACAATCACACCAAATTTCGAGAAGATGCACTGAAGTACCTACAACAAAACTGGTCGGAACTTCAGATATTTTCCTTATTTCACGACGACATGAAGGACTTCAACAACTATTATAAGTTCATGAGCAAAACAACTATATACGGAACAAGCCTAGAGATATTTGCTCTCTCGGAAATCCAGAAGCACATCTTTTATATTTTCTCAAAACCAAGAGCAACAAGAACCAAACCGATGTGCATTAAAGAAAGACACACAATAAAATAATCTACCACAAAACATCAACCCAAACAACAAAGCATCATTAAAAGAAGCATCGGGCGAACAGCCTAACGGTCGAGGACGTTGCGGGAAAGGATAGTCCGACCGAAATGATCACGACCAAGTAAAGGAAAATAGAGCCACTAAAAGTGTTTCGCCGGCTAAGCTTGCACCCACCAAGGCGAGAAAGGCCCCTGAGCCGCATTACAGAATCAAACGAACCGATCATGCGCTGCTCAAATGGATACACAAATACAAAAACTTATTACAACAACGGATATATCGCGACGACTACCTCTAACTAGCAAAGCAGGTAAACCAAGGAAAAGATCAAAATGGACAGACGAAATGAATCGAACGGTGATGCATTTCTATTACACCGCTACCAAACTTGAGACAATTTCATCAGGATACGGGCATAAACTACATACACTTTTAATAGCACAATATCCAGAATACGAGAGTATTAGATCAAAAAAGAGTCATCACTAAGACCAATAAGCTCACATCACTCGCATTGTAAGACATCAAAACTATGGTAGCTGCTGAACTAATCATTCACCATCCCACATACAAACCAGCCCAACTTTGCGCAAGAGGATCTGCAACCTGACTCAATGCTCCTTACTGGCGAAGCACCACACAGCACAAAAAACAAGTGAATCATTCGCCCAAAGCACCACACACAGTTACACCTCGGACCGTCTCTCAACCAAGCAATCAAAGTAGAAATCGAGTGACATCTAAACAAATGATCAGGCACTGATCCTACTACAAGAGATCCTATTCCTCGTGTAATCTTCAAACGGGACACACAAAAAATCTTAAAGACCATCAACGAACACATAATACCCAAGTACATAACGAATGCGAGCACAAACCACGATAACACAGAACAATTAGAAACTCCCGCCATGACACAGAAACACCAACAGCAAAAAACCAAAATTCAAATGGCAGCTAAGGATCGAAAACAAAATTAGAAAGAAAATGGACATCTTACCCAATTCATGAACCTCAACAAGTCAAAACGTATGTTGTTGCCGTTCAGAAAATCAAATCAACATTTCCTTATCATACGCTTACAGACATCCTTGACACTCTCAAGCGAATATTATCCGTGTATGCCGCAAGACTTCAACAGTCAAATGAAAGAAATGACGCTAACAACTTGTTTCGGAGAAGCGAAAAACAGTTCTACCAAAAAACCATGAGCAATGAGTAGACACGAGTAATAGATCCACCGACCAACCAAGAAATCACAGAATACTGGAAATGCGTTTGGTCAGAACCGCAACTACACAATAATAACGCTTCAAGGATTAAAGTGGAAGAAAACAGACACAAGTGCTTGGGAGAAGAGGATTGTGCAATAACAACACGAGAGGTTGCAGAAATAATCAAATACACACATAACTGGAGATGATCTCGGATAGAGAACATTCATTACTTCTGGTACGAACAATTTACCTCCACGCATGAAGCTCTCACCCCCCAAATTAATGAAATTATTTTAAAACCTAGCACACTCCCCTGTTTCCTCACCCAAGGTATAACATACCTTAAATCTAAAAACTCAGATATTAAGAACCCGTCAAATTACCGACCTATTAGGTGCCTTTCAACCCTATATAAGATCATCACAGCCACAATTACTAGTAGAATAGAACAACGTCTAGAACACAAAAACATTTTAGCGTAAGAGCAAAAAGGGTGCAGGAAAAACAGCCGGGGATACAAGGCCCAGCTAATTATAGACAGCGTCATCGTGGAACAAACCAGAAAAAATCATAGAAACCTTCAGACTGGTTACATAGATTATAAAAGAGATCAACTCACAGTTAGCTAACCAGAGTGCTAGAATTATACAAAGTCAATCCAAACCTCAGGCAATTTGTTATGTAAGTCATGAGTACGTGGAAAACTAAAATCAACCTGAGAACACAAAAGGAAAACATCGAAACAGAAGAGATCTACATCAGACGAGGTATATTCCAGGAAGATTCACTCAGCGCTTTGTGGTTTTGCCTCTGTCTCAATCCACTCTCAAACACACAGAAAAACACAAACTTTGGATTCCGCATTAAACACCAAAAAAATAACCTACACACAATAAACTATATCTTGTAAATGGATGACATAAAATTATACGCAAGTAGAAAGACCCAGCTAAAGAAACTCCTTAAAATCACAGAAACGTTTACCCTGAACATCAAGTGGCATAAGTAAATGCAAGCGAATTCATATCAACAAGGGACAATGGAAAGACCACCCTACGATGGAAACAATCAACAATAAAACCATAGATAACATTTTCAAAGAAGAAACATGCAGATACCTGGGCTTCCATCAATGCACCTAATTAACCACACTCATATCAAATCAGAACTCAAGATGGAATTTAAAACCAGACTCACAAAACTACTAAAAACAAAACTGAACTCCAGAAATCTAACGAAAGCTATACCTATTCTTACGTATTCGTTTGGTACCATTAAATGGTCACATACAGACATAGAAAACATTCACATTCTCATACGCTCCGAATTCACTAAACACAGGAAGTTACATCCCAACGAATGCAAGGTAAGACTCACCATCGAGAGGAAAGAAGGAGGGGGGAATTATAGATATACAATCGCTAAATAAAAAACAAACAAACTAATCTTCACAAGGCAATAGTGAAGGCAGACAAGAATTATACATCGCTCGACATGTTTCAAACGTGCCACGCAGCAGACGCACACGGTCACATCCCATCACTACAAGAAAAGATGAACACCTAGTGTGAAAAAACACTCCACGGCAGACACAGATGCAATATAAAGAAAGACCACATACATAAAAAGCGTGTACGTGGTTACAAGAAAGGCAGCTATTCCCCGAAACAGAAGTCTTCCTGCTTGTCATCCAGGACAAAGTCATAGCAACCAGAAACTAACAAAAGCACATAATCAAAGACACAACCATTGAACACGTCAGGTGCAGAGAGAAATAGAAAGCAGACAGGAACTAGGAAGACTCACAGAATTTCGGAAGAATACAATCTCAACGTGATCAAATTCAAACGCCACAAAGCAGCTTTATTACTCGAACCAGCAACTGGAAGTCGCCAGGAGTTGACCATATTCACAATTTCTATATAAGAAATTTGAGGTCCTCCATGAAGCTATGGCCCGCCATGTTATCAAAATTTTTGTTCATCTGGAGACAACCCCCGCATTTCTCATGCTGGGCACTACAACTATGCTATCCAAAAGCAATAGGATAGAAGACCCTTACCAGTACAGGCCCATCACCCACCATGTACAAAATCCTAACAAAATGCATTGCAAATCAAATCTATCACCATATTGACAGTCATAAGCTATTAGCAGTGGTATATGCATTCGAGACCATCAAGGATGCAAAGAATAACTTATCATCGACTCTGTGGTACTTAAGAAAGTACAGAAAAAAACAACGCAACATTCACACTGCTTTTGTAGACTATAAAAAGGCGTTTGACAGTAAACCACATTCCTGGCTCATAGACGTACTACTAATATACAAAATTCACCCTACGATCGTTAATTTCCTGGCAACTATCAAATACCAGTGGACAACGAACCTGAGGATATATAATGTCGATCAATCTCTTACCACGAATATGGGTACTAGGCGACTCGTTAAGTCCACTTTGGTTCTGCTTAGCGATGAACCCCCTCTCCAAGTTGCTCAACAATACAGGACCTGGTTTCAACATCAAAGCCAATAGAGACAATTCTCGCGCCATATCCCACCTTCCTTACATAGATGATAGTAAGCTCTATGATGGAAACCATAACCAACTAAAAAACTTATTGAAGTGACATACACCTTCTCGAAAGACATCTATATGGAATTTGCAATGGAAAAATGTAAAGCCTTAAACATCGTAAAAGGCAAAATCATTAATGGTGGTGTAGCCCTACCCAATGAAGAACTAGTTCTAGCGATGAACCAAGGAGAGACCTACAAATACCCAGGGTTCCAGCAAGCTAGTCTACTCCAGGATGAGCAAGGAAAGACCAAGTTGAAATATCAGTACGTTCAAAGAGTACGAGCTCTTCTGAAGACAGAACTCAACGCCACAAATCTCATTACACATTGACAGTCTCAAGTCACACCACCTAAGGTCATTAACTCTCCGAATGACCTTACACGAAAAGAAGGTGGAAGATCCCTTATTGACTTGACCAATTTGCACTCCCGACGCTACAAAACTTGAGACATTTCTTCACCAACAAGGCACAAACATCAAGCCTTCACCGCATAGTGACCCTAAGTGACAACTCATATTCTCCACTCAATCTCGCAAGTGACAACATCACCCTAAAATCACTTTCATACCCCGAGAAACAAAAACAGTGGGCTCAAATGGCACTGCACGGCCCACATCACAATGACTTGAATCAGCCACATATAGATAAAGAAGCAGCCAACAGGTGGCTGAAGGATGGATAACTATTCCCAGAGACAGAAGGATTTGTGATGACAATATAGGACCAAATTATTAACACACGCAATTATATGAAATGTGTCAGCCAAGATCCTTCCGTTGAATCGCATAAGTGTCTAAAATGTAGCAAAAAATCAGAGACTATACAGCATATAACATCTGGCTGCGATTACCTAGCGAACACGGACTACCTGCAAAGACATAACTAGGTGTGTAATACCATACACCAGAAGCTTCCCAAAAAATACGGACTCCTGAACACCTTTGTGCCCTATTATAAATACCAACCAAGTTCAGTGTTTGAAAATAATGCCTTCAAACTGTACTACGGCCGCGCAATTATCACCGATAGACGGGTGACGAATAATCGGCATGATGTGGTACTGTTAAATAAGGAAACAAAGACAGCTTATTTGGTAGATGTCGCTGTACTGAACAATAATTACGTGTTGGATAAAAATCAAGAGAAAAAGGCCAAATATGCGGAGCTGTTCATCGAGATAAAGCAGATTTGGCGAATGAATAAGGTTCATGTAATACCGATTATTGAATGATCAACTGGACTAGTTCCAAAAACATTAAAACCGAACCTGAAAATTATAGGATTGCATACTAACACATACACACCACACGCCGACATCCAGAACGCAGACCTGCTCAGTACGCCACATAGTGAGATAATTCTTACAGAACAGCACATAGAACTAATAGAAACCAGCCAACTCCTTTTGATGCATTCATACGGGATGGGCTTGGAACCCAATATTTGTTGAGAAATTGATTGTTAATTTTGATGAAAATAATAGCAATAAATAAATTAGGGATTAAAAAAAAAAGAAATAAATTACAGTTTTCAATATTTTTATAAAGTTACCAAATAAATATAAGTGTATATAGAATGCGTTATATGTAAGTAGTAACAATCTGTACGAGGAAAGTTATGAGTAAAAGCAAATTTACTAATTTTTTTGTTTCAAGTACAGTATGACGGGATAATTCGTCATGCCAAACTGTACACATAAGAAAAAAATCTGCTGTTGTAAAAAGTTGACCAATGAAATTGTTACCATGTTTCGAGCCTCACTCAATACTACAAAAACAAGATTTATCAGGACGGTTTTATAAAGAAGCATACTGTGATAATTCTTTGCAGTCGCCGTATAAAAAAGACAACAGGAAACCGGTAACCAAAACAGTGGACCAGCTACAGCCGTTTTTGCCTACCTCAGTACACTGAACTATACGGATTCACACTACTGCCGTGGTAATATCAGTAGAAGTTACTCAAGCTCGGATTTAAGTATCGAAAAATTGACTAATGCTCAAGTGAGTGACAATTTAAAACTGAAAAACTCCTACTTTCATTATGTATTTAATAACAAGTTTAACCGCCACATATATCGCACTTTAAGAAGAAATAAAGCAAGAGACTGATCCAAAAAAGCCCTGTACACTGGAGTCTCAAAAAGCAATTCAAAAAGGGAAAAAGCGTTTTTCTCAAAAAAAAGTGAACCAAATTTGCTTACACTGTCATTTTCAGAAAAATGTGCCCAATCCGAAAATCTCTGATCAGGAGGATTATTATTGGCATCATTCGTCGATGGATATATGGTGACAAAATAAAAATAAAACCATGATTATGATACTACAGGCATGGCTAATACAAAAACCAAAGAATGTAGGGGAAATGGAGCTAATTTTCCCCGTAAAAGGACATTCTTTCATCCCTCCTGACCGTCTATTTGGGCTATGTGACAAAGAATTCATAAAGAATGAAGTTATCGAAGGTCCTCTGAGTTACATGAATATTATTAGAAAGTGTTCTACCATTAGGCAATCAGAGATTGGCTTTGACGTACTCGACTGGAAACAAAGGCAATAGACAATCTAAAGCCTATTCAGCAATGACACTTTAAATTTGCACCATGTAAACGCTACTTTTTCAAAATATCAAAGAGTACGCGACGTATGGTTTTTGTGGAAGGGGATGAGTTTTACTCTCATGGGATATTCAAGTCTTTAATGAAAGCGTAAAAGGACTTAACAATCACCAGTCCATTAGTTGTGCGACAAAATACAACCCCTGCCAATAAATTAAAATTGACGGATATAAAGAAGCTACTCGAACTTTATTTTAGCACCGAATGGCCGAACAATTCGACACTTAAATTGTATGTAAAATGCTTCTAGAAAATAACAAGGACAATTCCCTCTGTGATACTATAAAAGAAATGCCAGAGATCTGTGTTTAACTTGTGCTACTGCTTAACCACCTTGCAAAATTAAAAATACATTTTATGTTCTATTATTTCTTTTTTTTACAGCTAAGAATCAAAATGATAAAAATCCCCGTTAGTAAAGAACAAAATCAATAAAGTCCTCTTCTTAAAAGCAAAACCGATAACATCAACTTTTACAATAACTTATATTCACAATAAGCATTTTTGTTTAATTTTATAAATATATTCCACAAAAATCGTCTTCCATATACTGCTTCCCAATGCTGCTCATTATTGTTTCATTCATATTACATAAAGAATACATAATATTGTCTAAATATTGCTGCTAAATATTTAAATACTTTTAAAGTATCTGGAGATAAATTTGAATTACCTTTATGTCACAGGCTATAAAAAATAAGAGATCTATTTGTGTATATCTATATTTTATGGATAATATAAAACGGATGAAGTGAAGCAGAAATTTTGAAACAAATAAGAATCGCTTTATGCCCATACATAAAATCTTGGCCTTATAGAAAACTAGGGTGAGAAAATGATTTATTCTAACGTAAACTTTTACATTACATCCATAAAGAAATGTCATATAAATAACGTTCTAATCTTATATCCCTATACGGGCACATAAATTATTTTGGGTTTATTACTATTTTCAATATGCCCCAAACTGAGAAGTTCAAAACGACGGCGATATCGTGGAGACAGGGTTAAATATAATATATGTTGACATCTAGGCAACCATGAAATTACAAAATGTCAAATCGTTAAGAAAAAGCCGTAGCCAAAAGAAAATCGCATCAGTAAGCTGCTTCTTTATACCGCAATCTAAATGGGGCAATTTAATTTAAAAATTGTAAATTATGAATTATACTCATTTTTAATCAAGACTAATATGAATAGTAGTGCTTCTCTAGACAAACTTATTTTCAAATGTGTTTATATTTACAGACAGTAAAATACCCATCTCTTCGAATTAAGAAATGAAATATATATAAATATATATATATATATATATATATATATATATATATATATATATAAATTGGATCATTTAGTTTTAGAGCTCTAAAGAAATTTTCAACTAATCTTGATAGCTAGGACCCCATTGGAGCACCATCTGTTTGTTTATACATTTGCCCGTTAAATGAAAAATAAGTATTTTTAAGGCAATGCTCCGAGAGTTGTATGATATGTACATTACTCGTACATAGCAAAACTGTCCAATGCTTCGTCGATGGGAATACTAGGATAAAATGACTTGACATCTAGGCTTGCTATGATATCGTCTTTTTCAAGGACGATATCTCGTATAATTCAACTGAAATGCTCCGAGTTTTTGACAAATGAATCAGCTTTTTCGACAGCTGGTTGCATAATTTCAGCGAGATATTATTCCAATTTTTGTAGCGGCGAATTAACATGTCTGATGGGGCCCCTGGTTTGTTTATTTTTGGTAAACCATAGAGAGTTTAGGACATCTGCTCGACTTTTCCTATGGTATGATTTTTTGTTCACAGTTCACCAATAAACCCCAAAATACAATAAAAAAATCATACCACAGGAAAAGTCGAGTAGATATCCTAAACTCTATGGTTTACCAAACACAAACCAGGGGCACCCATCAGACTTATTAATTCGCCGCTACAACAACTGGAAAAATATCTTACTGAAATTATGTAACCAGTTGTCTAAAAAGCTGATTCATTTGTCAAAAACTCGGAGCATTTCACTTGAATAAAATTATACGAGATATCGTCCTTGAAAAAGACGATGTCATAGCAAGCCTAGATGTCAAGTCTTTGTATCTTAGTATTCCCATCGACAAGGCATTGAACCGGATTGCTGTAAACGAAGATTTCCAGGCACATATAATACAACTCTTGGAGTATTGCCTTAAAAATACTTATTTTTCGTTTAACGGGCAAATGTATAAATAAATAGATGGTGCTCTAATGGGGTCCTCGCTATCACCAGTAGTTGCAAATTTATTTATGATATACTTCGAGAAAGAAGCTTTTGAGAAAGCAGTTTGAAGCCCAAGGATGGAATCGTTATGTGGATGACATATTTATTAAATGGCAGCATGGTCATACAGAGCTCGAAAACTCAATGCATCCCAGAATACAAGTTACCCTAGAGTTAGAGGAAAACAACAAACTTCCATTTTTAGATGTTCTGATCACAAAACTGCATAACGGACATTTCGAATACATTGTGTACAGAAAACCAACACATACCGACAAAGATTTAAATGGAAAATCACATCGTCACCCACAAGGCACAAATTCAAGACGTGACCAACACTCTAATATCCAGATCCGGCGATTAACTGAAATACAGAGGAGAAATTACGAACTTAATATAATATCTGGTGATTTAAAGAAAAATGGCTACACAAATCGCACTTTAGAGAAAGCTATTAACACAGGGTTCCCGAACAACGAACACCAAAAATTATGAACCGGGAAGGCAACAAGTAATCTTACCATATATAAAGGGCACAACAGAATCGGAAGAATTCTTAGAAAACACAACGTACAAACATTATACAAACCCCAAACAACCATAGGTAAACTCTTTGGAAACCCAGAAGACAAAATCAAATTGGAAAACCACTGAGTATACAGAAGCTATAGGTGGGTCAAATTAACAGGCGAATATCAGCAAGAGCATAAACTTAGCATCAGAAACAAATAAACAACCTCGGCTCTATTCCTACATCATCATGAAACCGGCCACAAAATAAATTTCGATGGGTGTAGGGAGATTGCCAATATAGAGCATTATAAGACCAGAATAATTGAGAAGCCATAGAGCAAGCAACAACAACAGCAACATCCGGCAAACATAATGACCAACGGCCGCTCAGATCTAACCTTCGGCCCCGGATGAGGGTATGAAAGGACGACTCTTCCGTCTTTATTAGGACGCGAGAAGGAAAGCTTCGAAAATTCCAAATGTGATTTTGGCGAAACGTCAGCAAAACTGTTCTTTTCACAATGAAATCGTATTTTTCCATCCGTGAAGGACTAAGAATCAACATACTAACTTACAGGATGGGATTTGGACTTTTCTTCTATATATCTTTAAAGAAACACAGAATACTGAAGAAGAGAAACAACACTTTTTTGTTTGAATGGGCATCTCACTGATTGGAGTATTCCGATTCATAGGAAGACTAGTCTGTTTCACTGTAAAGCATTTTCAAGATTCCATTCTAAAACGGTTTTGATTTCTTTTTTGGACTTGGTCTATAGATCAGAATTAAGAAGTAGTTTGTTTACTACTTTACTGATCTCAAATGTCCCGTGTAGAAAATATTTCAACGGGTAAGTAAGTAAGTAAGTCCCTGTCCCCGATTCGAATAGAGAGCTAGTAAAAGGTGAAGAAGATCTGGGTAGGCACTGTTAAGTTACAGTTATTGCAAAATTTACATGCTAAAACCGTTTCGCGCTCCTATATCTAAATATTCGTGTGTTCCCTGAAAAATTTCCAACGACTTGCTCTTACTTGGAATTTTTTTAAAGGCATCTACGTGTGGTATAATGGTTCTAGTAGTTCCGAAGAAGATGACGGTCCTACAGCTCAACGTCTCAACGCTATGCAAAAAAAAATAATTGGAATTGACCAATGATGCTTTTTATATTGTGTATATAACGCTATTAAAGGTTAATTAAATATATTTAAAAAATTAAATTGAAATTTGCCAGAATCCATGTTTGCCATGATTATTTCTGAACTTAAAATGTCACTATCCGTCTTAGTGTGCCAAGAAATAACGTAACATTTTGAAGTGTTATAAATATTACATTATGTTGTACTAAACTGCTTAGGCAAACCTTGCACATTGCCTAACCGTTTTAGGTACAGTCCATAATTATTTACTATTTCCGGCTTTACCTACTGTGTAATCAGACAAACCTAATGATTACTTTCTTTCTAAAATAAATACAGAAAAATCAATACTCTCCAAAATTAGGGTTTAGCTAAAACAGCCTAAAAAGAATTCACATGCTTCAAATATAATACACATAATACACTGGCAAAGCTTAATATTAAAAAAAAATCGGTAAATTTCCTTTACCCGGCACTTCCGTCATTATGAATCTTTCCTTTTATTTATTGGGAATAGTGAAGTGTGATCCAATTTAGTTCAATACATAGTCATTTAGTAAAACATACATACTGTCTTTTCAAAAATTTTTGTTCGGCGCCATTTTGTTCAATCATATTGGATTTCTACCAATATTTTACCAGTTTTTTCCTATGCCATACTTGATTTTGGGCATAATTTAAAGTAAATTCAATAAGTGGTTCTTACATTAACACACATCGCTATTTTGTTACTGTTGAATTCGTAACAGTTTATCCCTATATCACATTTAAGGAGACGTTAAACATATTAAACTTGCAGATCAATCATCCTATATAATTTAAACAACTGGGTGAATTCAGATAAGGTTTACTAAAAATTTAAAACAATTAAATAACATTGTTTTTAGGTTGATTTTTTATAATTTTTATGTGGCCTACGTTTTGTTCTGAATTCGAACCACAACTTTACCAGGTTATCCCTATGTCACACTTAATGCTTGCACAAAATTTGAAATTAATTTAATAAGTAATGTTTTCGGGCTGATTTTTTAAATATTTTATTAGGCCACCATTATGCTTTGCTATCTTATATTCATACCAATATATTGCCAGTTCATTCACTTGATTTTTGTGCAAAATTTGAGGTAAATTAAATAATTAGTTTTTTCAGTAATCATTTTTTTAACGTTTCACTAGGCCTCCATCTTATTGCGGCATATTGGATTTTTACCAAAACATTACCAAGCATACCCTTATGACCCTTATTTTTTGACCAAAATTGAGGGATAAGTAGTTTTTAATTTACGCCATGAACTGACAAACCGACACACGGGCCGACGGAATTCATAAAACATAGTTTTTGGCATCTAGGGACGCTAAAACAAAGATATGTAAAACCTGAGATGGTAATCTTTTCACGATTACAAATTATTTATTTAGCCACCATTTTGTTCCGCAATCTTGAATTAGTACCACAGTTTTACTAGTTTATCTATATACCGCAATTATTTATGGCATACAATTTGAAATCAGTCCATTAAGTAGTTTTTCAGGATGAATTTTTAAATATTTTACAAAGCCGCCATTTTGTTCCGTCATCTTGAATTCGTACCAAAATGTTGCCAGTTGATTACTACATAACATTTGATTTTTGCGCAAGATTTGAGATAATTGGTTAAGTATTTTTTTAGTAACCATTTTTTAACATTTCACTAGTCCGCCATTTCGTTTTGCCATATTGGATTTTTACCAAAAAGTTACCAGGTCATCCTCGTACGACCCTTAATTTTTGACTGAAATTTGAAGCCAATCGGGTAAGTAGTTTTTTTGGTATGCCGCGAAGAGACGGACCGACAGAATCTCGGAGGATGATTTTTGATGATTACAATACTTTCCTTTTACGAAGAAAGTAAAAAGTATTATCTTTGGGAGGGTTTTAACAAATTGACTTTTGGGTCGGTATAAAACCTTTATGTACGCCCAATATAAATTAAATTTCGTTGTGTTACCGTTAAGCTCTACCAAATAAACTTCAAAAGGAAACGTTATGGGGGAACTACACGCAGTATTATGGATCATTTGGAAGCCTTCCGCCGCTGCAATATTATGTTAAAACTATAAGAGATATGTATTAGCTTCAATGTGATTTTAATAGGGAAATATATATAGTTGGGCGCTAAAGGCGAATTTTTATGAATAAATCAAATCTAGAATTATAAAATAGAAGTAGATTTGTCCATTTTCGACCATTTTTTGACCACTTTTTGACGCAAATGCCGTCGCATATAATTTTTTTTTCCACAAAATGGCTCTTTACCGCCTTGCATTGATTCTTTGTCTACGTAACTGCGAAATTTGAAATGGTAAATCGTACTCATGTCTTTGTATTTCTGCAGCGCGTGAACCCTTTTGAACCCATTTTTAAACGAAATGTAAAATAAATTTCCTATACATAACACATTTTTTTGAGGTGGGACGTGCAGGAGATTTTCTCTAATACGTAGGTACCTTTTCATCTTACTTTGAACTTGACTAGACCTTGTCGCTGGTTTTTCACTTTTTGCGTGCAGTTCTCCCTTAAATAATTGTAGGTAACTATCAAAGTGAACAATCACATGTATTTCAATTTAAATTAAAACAAATTTGCAAAATATGAGTCAGAGTAATAGAAATTTCATCAAACATATTAAAATTTCAAGGTTATATCATTTTTTTAAAACAGTGTACTGTAAGTATATTTTTTGTTGATTCACGTACACTAAAAAGAGTTTTAATTACATTTGTCACTGCTCATTTAAATTGTTGCTTATAGTGCGCATCATGTATATTTTATTTATAAAATTCATAGACCTAATATTAATCTTATACTGTATGTTCTAGGTATACTCACAATTTCGAAATTTATTTTCTTTCGTACTTTTCTTATTTCTCTTTTCAGATTAGCTTTCATTTATATATTAAACAATGAGCCATGCGCCTATGCCTTAATTTTAAATTCATTTCGTTATCTTTACAATTCTCACTGAAAAAGCATACACTCAAGTTAAGCGGCCGAAAATTATTTAGGAAGAAACGTTATTAAATTTTTCTTTTGACATCGTTTTTAATTTAGAAAATTACTACTTTCCACCCAAATCCAAATTAAAAATTTACGGAATAGGCCTATTATGAATATATTTCAAACTCTGAGTTTTAATACAAAAAGACCGTATATTCCTCTGTACGAATTAATTTTAATTCTAATTTTCCTAAGTCTCTTATATTTTGTATTTATAGCCCTCCTTTGTATTTTTTTGGCCCTTGACGCGCAAGAGGTATAAATTGCATAATGCAAATCTTTCTTAATCTTCTTTAAAGCAAACAAACCGTAATAAAATTTTAGGGTGAACTTCAAATCTCCAAAAAAAATTAATTTTGATAATTAAATTTTCTCAAACTCACATTGTGATTTTTTAATTACGCCCTTACGTCATTGAAAAATAATGAATAAAGTTGGGTCACTTAAAAGATTAACTGAAAACTAATTCTTCAAAGCACTTTAGTGATTTAAATTATCATTTTATACTTAAATATCTCTAAGAACACTGTGCTACTAAATACAGGATGGCATTTGGACTTTTCATAAATCTTTCAAGCGAGTTTTTTGTTCTAATAATAGAATTTTTTAATTTATAAGATTTTTTTTTTCACTTTTTGTGCATATTTTTTCAAAACGGTAACTTGAATACATAGAAAACTCAGAATGATACCAGATAAGAATGCCTCACCCTCGGCGTCAGCGGCCCTCAAAAAATTTAAATAATATTGTGGTAGTTACTGCGCTCTTTTGTGTCCATTAACAAACTGTTTTTTGAAGTTTTCTGCGCATATGTATAAGACAAAAAATGGTATCAGATATAAATGCCTCACCGTTTAAAGGAGTCAAAAAAATTAAAATATTATCGAAGTAGTTATTTATTTGAAATATTTCTCGTTTAAAACAATCTAGACACTGTGCCAATCCATGTTTACTAAAAAACTAATTTTTAAAGTTTCCTATGAATATATAGAAATCTTAAAATGGTATCAGATCTGAATGCCTCACCATCGGAGGGCCCCAAAAAATCAAAATAGTATTGCGGTAGTTACTTATTTGATAAATGAGTTCCTTTAAGACCATCTGGATACTGGCCCAATTCATGTTCACTAACAAACTGTTTTTAAGTTTTCCATGCACATATATCTAAAACTCAAAATTATACCCGATATAAATGCTTCACCGTTTAAGAGACTCGAAAAAGTTAAAATATTAACGTAGTAGTTATTTATTTCAAAACTTCGCTCGTTTAAAACCATCTGAAGCCTGTCTTAAACGATTTTCAGTAAAAAAATTTTTTAAAGTCTCTTATGGATATATAGAAAACTTAAAATGATAAAGGACCACTTAACTAACAAACAAAGATTAACTATGAAAACTAATTAGCTTGTATTTCCATAGGATACTGATTCTTTAAGATACCTATATTTACTTCTGAAAAAAAATAAAATGTGTAAACCTAACTCATTCATTGCCAATCATTCTTTATTCTAACAAATGATACAAATTAGGAACTTGATGTGGTATCGGCCGCTTATATAAAGGGGGCCGATTCGCCGGTTTTTTCTCTGCGAACCAGAGATTCTCAAAATTTTTATCGAACTTCAATTTGATAATTGTAAATATCTTAAATATTTTTTATTTTAATAGATTTTAGATTTTTTTCAAATTTATGTTTTTTTTACTATATGCTTTTTTCTTCTTTTTTTGCGTCCGGTCCCCGCAGGATGCACCTTTATTGGCGCCAGTGGCGGTCACAATGATAGGCCACGGTGACAATGCGGCCAATTGCGAAAATCGAACAACCGTGAATGTAACCGGAGTGGCATCATCTCAGATCCTCAGGCGACGCAAAATGCGTCGTTACCAATAAGTGCGTCGTCTGTAGCATGAGGTGACAGCCACCGAGACCAGTGGTACAAACATTTGTATAGACAGTGTATCTAATATTGAAATTTTGGCCGATATGTTGTGTAAAAATAGAGTAACAATAACCCAGAGTAATGTGACAAATATAAAACCTCTATTAAACCCTAACTATGACAACATTAGTTCCCCGGAACAGTTTTCTCCGCCTCGCCCCGCCGACTAGTGTCCTGGGTTGTGCTGGGATCCCGTCCCCAGTGCTATCCCCTTTTGGAGCAGCAATGGACACTAAGACCTTGCCGCAAACTTCTGACAATCGTGGGATCTCGCTGTAGGAATTTGCCCTACAAATTCCCAGGGCCATACCCGACAGCACTCTAGACAGGACTCGACAAACTAGACATAATAGTAGAAGAAACTCTGACGGAGGTACAGGAGTTTTCTCAGATACATATTAGTCTTGGGAAGGCTCCTGTACCAGTTTTTGAGGGTTATCCTTTTCCTAAGGAAGGGGTAACCTTCAAAAAGACTAAACAAATGACGGCCGGGTGTTATATTTGCCAAACTGTGGGCATGAGCCAGAAGTGCTCATTGGATGACCCCCGACCACCCTATGTGACCAAGGCAGACGTTACTATTGACAAATTGGGATACCCTGAGATGAAGGAGAAGGTATCTCCAGATAACTTTAGACCAAGGCCGCGGGCTAAGGCTATCAAATTGTTTGTTACCTACATGTAGGAACGAAATTAATTTATTAAATTTTAATTTGAGTATTCTTACTCTAGTCCTGTTGTGTTCTTAATTTCACTTCGCTGTTAAAAACACTTATTACAGTTAATATATAATAGTCAATCAACAATTACGTTTAACGTAAGACAGGCATTTAACTTTGTCTCCCTTTGTTGTATACGATTTACTTCGCGTGTTGCATTTATTAAAACTTTGCCTGCGTTAGGCTCAAGGAAAGAAATTCACTCGTTCTGAATTATATTTCACTGATACGTGATAACACAAATTATTTTGCCTTCATTTGGCTAAGAAGCAATCAATTTGTTTAGATTTCACTTGAGTCTTATTGTAGACAGTTCAAAATAACTAAGGGCCCTAAATAACTTGTAAAAAAAAGTAAGACTGAATTTTGTCTTCTATTATATTTCAACCCAAGTAATGCATGTAAATATTGCGCCAATTTAAAAATAGCGGAGTGCCAAATTACCCCTATAGTAACCAATGAACTTCAATATGTACTGTTAATTAGAAACTGTATTAATGTCACTAGTATAAACAACTTGTGGATAAAAAAGAGTATCAAGGGCAAGAATAATGTTTTCTTAATATATGGAAGGGTTTCAAGTTTAATTGTAGACAGGATCGTTCATTAACTGTCTACCCCTTCTGAAGATTTCTTAATAAGCAAATAGAAAATCGTATTTATAGACTCGATAGTTTTTTTATTATATAGGCGGTTTATTTCCGATATACCTTTTGCGGTGTTTCGGCATTTCTTTAGCAGTGTTACAATTCATCGGAATTTGCTTCACTGCAGGGGTAAAAAGGGTTTTTTCATGTTCCTTAGAATAATTTGCGGCGCTATTTGGCATAATTTTGTGAAAGTACTATTGAACAGTTTTGCTAAGAGGACTGACTAGATGGACTTAAATGGGATTTAATGCATTAAAACGTATATTCTAAGAGTATAGAAATAAGTTTTGATATTTTTTGAAGTAAACGTGATAATTTTAACGGCATTAATTTTTTTGTTTTAATTTATTTTAGTTAGTTACAGCAACTAACTAAGTTACAGCGTCGTGCATGTAATTAGATTAAATACGTTAGGTATTTTTATAGGGTGATTTAGAATAGGTTTCCCAAACAACAGCTATTTTTATCACGAACATATAAAAAGCAATACAAGAAGTAGCAAAATATTTTTATTAAGCATAAATAACAAAAATATTAATATAACAAAAAAGTTCTATTTCATCTTGAATCCAGAAATTAAACTTCTCATGTATTGGTATCTTCAAATGGTACTCATTAAATTTTATTTGTTGAGTCTTCCTGATCAGGGATTTTATATAGAGTAACTTTGCTTTGTTTTGCTCTCTTCAACATTTTTCATATGATTATTTTGCAGTCACAAATTGTCTATTATGGTCAATTAACTTATATTGCGATATCGCTATATATAATTTTATGGTATTTATAAAAAAGGAGTACTTTTTCGTAATTCAAAGAAACAAATTTTAAACAGAATTGACTTCATATTAATAAAAAATTATAATAAATTATAATTTTTATGGAGTCTCATAAATAATAGAAGAAACCAAATATCTAGAGACCAAGACCAGAAGGGGTGTTTACTACAATATGTATCCATAAATGTCCAGCTATAGAGTGGATAATTATTATTATTTTAATTGATTTCTATTAAGAAGTCAGCAGCAATTGGGTTCTGTTCTGAGGAAACAGCTGTCGCTCCAAGCTAATAGCTCATTTATTTTTGAGTGCTGGAAACATTAAATTAATTAAATCATTGCAGGACTGCCTACATACTTTTACCCGACCATATTTCACAACAAACTTCTTTATCTATTGAGTTGGGGGCTGTGAGGTTATAAACAATTAATTTTTATTAATAAAATATTTTCACGATCATTTTCGGGTATGTATTTTGAGTAAATAATTTTCCATAGACACATCGACACGTGAAACAATTACGCTTCTTTAACTTCATATTCACTTGGAATTAAATGGTTCGAAAGCTTATACCAAAACTCTATTCTACCGTTCACTGCGGCACCAATTAATTATTAGCATATTAAAAAAAAAATTTCAGATATCGACGTAAAATATTTAACTGAATAGATTTTGGCAAAAGAAAAAAATTTTGGACAAATGGTGCCTTGGAACTCTATGGTTCTCAGCCCCCAAGTAATCAATAATTTATAAATGTTTAAATATGAACAACATTTTTGGATATAAAATATTTTCACGATCATTTTTGGGTACGTATGTTGAGTAAATAAACGTGAAACAATTACACTTCGTTAATTTCATATTCACTTGGAAACATGGTTCCAAAGCCTGTACTTAAAACTCTTTTCCCCGTTCACTGCGGCAACAATTATTACCATATTATTAAAAGAAAATTGCAGATAGCGACGTAGAATATTTACCTAAATAGATTTTGGCAAATTTTGGACAATCTGTCGCTTGGAACTCTATGATTTTCAGCCCTCAAGTAATCAATAATGTATAAATGCTTAAATATACACCAACATTTTTGGATATAAAATATTATCACAAGAAATTTCGAGTACGAATTTTGAGTAAAAAATCTTCCCTAGACATATCGAAACGCGAAACAATTGTACTTCGTTAATTTCATATTCACTTGGAATCATATGGTTCGAAAGCCTATACTTAAAACTCTATTTCCCCGTTCACTGCGGCACCAATTATTAATATATTAAAAAAAAAATCAGTTACCGACGTAGAATATTTAACTGAATATATTTCGAACTCTATACTCCTCAGCCCTCAAGTAATCAATAACTTATAAGTGCTTAAATATGCACCGATATTTTTTTTATATAAAATGTTTTCACGATCATTTTCGGGTACGTATTTTGGGTAAATAATCTTCCCTCGACATATCAAAACGACAAACAATTAAACTTCGTTAATTTCATATTCACTTCGAAACAAATGGTTCGAAAGCCTGAACTTAAAACTCTAATTCCCCGTTCACTGCGGCACCAATTATTAACATATTAAGAAAATTTTTCAGATGTAGACGTAGAATGTTTAGCTGAATAGATTTTGGCAAAACAAAGAAATTTTGGACATATTCCGCCTTGGAACTCCATGGTTCTCAGCTCCCAAGTAACCAATAATTTATAAATGCTTAAATATACTCCAACATTTTTGGATATCAAATATTTTGACGATCATTTTTGGGTACAAATTTTGAGTAAACAATCCTCCCTAGACATATCGAAACGTGAAACAATTACACCTCGTTAATTTCATATTCACTTGGAATCATATATATAATTATTAACATATTAAAATAATATTGCAGATATCGACCTAGAATGTTTAACTGAATAGATTTTGGAAAAGAATGAAATTGTGGACAAATTGTCACTTGGAACTCTATGTTTCTTAGCCCTCAAGAAATCAATAATTTATAAATGCTTAAATATGCAACAACATTTTTGTATATATAATGTTTTCACGATTCATTTCGTATTTTGGGTAAATAATCTTCCCTCGACACATCGAAACGAGAAACAATTACACTTCGTTAATTACAATGTTCACTTGGAATCATAAAGTTCGAAAGCCAGTTTTTAAAACTCTATTTCCCCATTCACTGTGGCACCAATTATTAACATATTAAAAAAAATTGTAGATACTGACGTAGAATGTTTAACTGAACAGATTTCGGCAAAAAAAAGAAATTTTGGGCAAACTGTCACTTGGAACTCTATGTCCCTTAGCCCTCAAGTAATCAATAATTTAAAAATGCTTAAATATGCATTAACATTGTTGGGTATAAAATGTTTTCTCGCTCATTTTCGGGTACGTATTTTGGGTAAATAATGTTCCCTCGACATATTGAAACGAGAAACTATTACACTTCGTTAATTTCATATTCACTTGGAATCAAATGATTCGAAGCGTGTACATGAAACTTTATTTCCCCGTTCATTGCTGCACCGAGTATTAACATATTAAAAAAAAATTTGCAGATATCGACGTAGAATGTCTAACTGAATAGATTTCGGCAAAAAAAAAAGAAATTTTGGACAAATTGTCACTTGGAACTCTATGTTCCTCAGCCCTCAAGTAATCAATAACCCATAAATGCTTAAATATGCACCAACATTTTTTTATATAAAATGTTTTCACGATGATTTTCGGGTACGTATTTTGGGTAAATAATCTTCCCTCGACATATCAAAACGAGAAACAATTAAACTTCGTTAATTTCATATTCACTTGGAATCAAATGGTTCGAAAGTCTGTACTTAAAACTCTATTTCTCCGTTTACTGCGGCACCAATTATTACTATATTAAAAAAAAATTGCATATATCGTCGTAGAATATTTAACTGAATAGATTTCGGCAAAAAAAGAAATTTTGGCCCATCTGTCGCTTAGAACTCTATGGTTCTCAACCCCTTAAGTAATCAATAATTTGTAAATTCTTAAATATACATTAATATTTTTGGGTATAAAATATTTTCGCAATCATTTTCGGGTACGAATTTTGAGTAAATAATCTTCCCTAGAGATATTAAAACGTGAAACAATTACACTTCGTTGATTTCATATTCACTTGGAATCATATGGTTCTAAAGCGTGTACTTAAAACTTTATTTCTCCGTTCACTGCGGCACCAATTATTAACATATTAAAAAAATATTGCAGATATCGACGTAGAATATTTAACTGAATAGATTTCGGTAAAAGAAAGAAATTTTGGACAAATCGTCGCTTGGAACTCTATGGCTCTCAGCCCTCAACTAATCAACAATTTATAAATGCTTAAGTATGCACTAACATTTTTGGTTTTAATTTATACGGTTCACATTGTTTAATGACGATATACTTTTTTAACAATTTTTAAAGTTAAATCTCTCACTCATATGACATTAAAAATATAATTTTATTACACTTATATATTTTAAACACGCCTGTATATTAAAGAATTCCCGCATTGACTTCTAATTTATCCGCATTGTCAATTCGATAGAAACAGAAGCAGAAGACTTATAAACGTAGATATATTTACATTTGGTGGCTAAACATACTACGGTATACGTTAAAATATACTATACTTATGCATCATATTTCATTACCTACATTCAAGCTTATCTAACATTATTACATTATTTTCGTTTTATAAAAAGCAACGAAGTGTATTTGGTACCCTTTGTGGCGGCCAATGACTTTGTCTCTTTAAATATTAAAGATTCAACTTCGTCTGGTCCCCTATTATTCGTCAGCTTTTAACTGTCCTTTGTATTTATATTGCCTTTTGTTTTTCGACCAGATTGTTCTCGTTTTTTAGTAATTTAGGAATCAAAGTGCAATAAACCTGAAATAAATTGCTGCAAACTACAGCCGACGAAGTGATTAATGGTCATTAATGTGTGCTAGAAGTTCTGTTTTCGACGGAATAATTTAAATTTTATTATATCTGCGATTTCGCCTAATGCAGAGACATGAGTCACCGTCAAGAGTGCATTTTATGTTTTTTTTCGTTTCTTCTTTGCTAGATATTATCAAAAGCCGATTATATTCCCAATAGACGCTTCAACAAATGGAAAATAAAAGACCCACGGGTGGCCGGTTGCCTCGTTATTATGTTCAGTTGAGATTAGTTAAGCAATCTTAAGCAATAAGACTGGGATAACTTTCATTTCATTTACATAACCGAAATTTTATTCCGTACTTAAATAAAAAAAAATATGAGGGCCACAGCGCACTTTTGACCAGTCACTAGGATATATGATGTGATTTTGTTACATTCAGTTTTTGCATATTGTGCATCTAATTTTTTCGGAAAAAATTGGAAAAACGAGTTTCTAAGTAATTTGTTTAACAGATAGCAGGAGCGAATGCTATTTGCTAAACAAATTTCTTAGAAACGAGTATTCCAATTTTACCATAGGAAAAAAATAGATGCAAGAAGGATATTTGGTAAGATTATTTCCTGTATTGAATTAATAATATTAGTACATAGTCACACTATATAGGCGTTAAGAGTTTCTTTCTACCAATACCACACTTGACTTTTGGGCATAATTTAAAATAAATCCAATATGTAGTTTTTACGTTGACACATACCGCCATTTTGTCACGACATGTTAAACTCGTACCAGTTTATCCCATTTTTACATTTAATTTTTTGCAAAGTCAATTGAACAAGCTTTCTTTACGTTGATTTCTTAAAATTTTATTTGGCTTCCAATTTGTTTCACCATCTTAAATTCTGACCACAACTTTACCAGTTTATCTCTACATCACACTTAATCTTGCACAAAAATTTAAATTCATTTAATAAGTAGTATTTTCATTTTCAACTGTTTTTTAAATATTATATCTTATAAGGCCGCTATTTTGTTTTGCTATCTTGAAATCGCATCAAAATGTTACCAGTTCATTCCCATACAAAATTTGATTTTTGTTGAAAATTTATGGTAAAATGGATAATTAGTTTTTTTAGTAATAACTTTTTAAAAATTGTTCCGCCATATCGGATTTTTAGCAAATATTAGCGGGTTATTCCCATGTGACTCTTAATTTTTGACTAAATTTTGAAGTCAATCAGGTAAGTTGTTTTTAAGCTATGCCGCGAACTGACTGACAGACAGACCGATAGACGGACACACGGAATTGATAAAACATATTTTTTGGCATTTTCTGTCGCTAAAACGTGAAGATATGTAAAACCTAGAAGGGTCATTTCACGAATACAAACATTTTATTTGGCCGCCGTTTTGTTCTGCCTTCTTGTATTAGTAACATAGTTTTACTAGTTGATCTTTATACCACATATAGTTATTGCATATAATTTAAAACCAATATATTAAGTATTTTTTTCAGGCTGAATTTTTAAATATTTTATTATGTCGCCATTTTGTTCCGCCATCTTGGATTCGTATCAAAATTTTATCAGTTGATTCCAACATAATACTTAATGTTTGTGCAAAATTCGAGATAAATTGGATAAGCAGTTTTTAATAATAATTTTTTTAACTTTTCACTAGGCCGCCATTTTATTTCTCCGTATTGGATTTTTATCAAAATATTACCAGGTTCTCCCCATATAACCCTTAATTTTTGAACAAAATTTGAAGTTAATCGGGTAAGTAGAAAGGGTGATTTTTCACGATTACAAATATATTATTTCACCGCCATTTTATTCGGTCATCTTTAAATAGTACAACAATTTTACTAGTTGATTCATATACCACAATTGGTTATGACACACAATTTGAAATTAGTCCAATAAGCAGTTTTTTAGGCTGAATTTTTAAATATTTTATTAAGTCGCCATTTTGATCCGCCATTTTGGATCCATACCAAAATACTATCAATTAATTTCAACATAATACTCGATGTTCGAGAAAAATCTGAGATAAATCGGATTACTTTTTAAAAATATTTTTTTTTACATTTCACTAGGCCGCCATTTTACTTCGCCATATCAGATTTTTAACAAATTGCTACCAGGTCATCCCCTTATGACCCTTAATTTTTGTTCAAAATTTTGAGTAAGTCGGGTAAGCACTTATTTAGCTATGCCGTGAACAGACAGACAGAGCGACAGAACTGAGAAAACATGTTTTTCGGCATGTAGAGACCCTGAAACGTGAAGATCTGAAAAAACCTCGGAAGATGATTTTTTCACGGTTACAATACTTCTTCTTCCTTTTTCTACTGGAAAATTAAATATGACGTACGAATTCTTGTCCGTGACCGGTCAAATTTGACAGGAAGGAAATAATTGAAGGTAATATTCCTAGCCCAATTAATTTTTCAAGAAAAAAATCGGAAAAACAACTTTCTATGTAATTTGTTTAACAGAAAGCAGGTTCGCCCCTCCTACTGTTATTCGAGTTAGAGGCTGCGCCCCATGTATGTTCTATGAAAGGGGAAAATATTAATTATCTCGTCAGAGACGAACGTATGGAAAATTATTGGTGCCGCAAAATATTACAAATTTGCCAACAGGTTTTCAACTTTCCTAACATTATAGTCATTAATTCACACAAGCATATAAAATGTTTAACATATTAAATTCACTTAATAGTTTAAAAAATAAGTTTCAAATTTCACGTCAATCTGCTGGATATTTTCGTGAAAAAAGAACGGCCCGATATCCGACTCGTCAGGACGTTTAATATTTTGTAATGAATATTTTTGCCAGCATATAGTTTCTCTAGCTCACGACGTAGACTTTATAGCAACTTCTACTAGTCCGACCAGAACCAAAAAAAGCAATTTCTTCGTTTTTAAATTTCAGAGATTTGTATATATTGCCTTAAGATGTCAACAAATACCGCATGTCAAAGAATTTTATATTTTCTTCAAAAATTTGCTTCTATTGATGTTTAATAAATTTTGACAAAAAAACAGATTAAAATATATTTTTGTGGTCACTAATTAACATGCTAAGTTTTAAGTGTTTGTATTTTTATTTTTTTTAAATTAAGAAATTTAATAGAATTACTTATTTAATAAATAGCATTTAGTGCCATTTTAAAGAGATTAAAAAAACAAAAGCTTAAAAAAATAAAATATTCAGTTTTTGCACAAAAACTACAAAACTATTGTAACTAAATTGCAGTTTGCAAAAATGTATTTAACACAAGTAAAATTATAAAGAAAAAAATCGGAATATCCCGCGGTTTTTATATTTGTGGGTTATATTCTTTATTTTTTATTTATTATTACGTTTTATTATTAACAATAAAAAGCCTCACTGTTTTATAATATTTTATTATAATATATTATTAAATAGATGTATGTCGACCAAATTATTTTGGTTTGTTTCTTCTTCTTCTTCTTGGCCACTAAATACTTCCGCCGTCTCTCCTAGACCCTTTTGCAAATTATATTCATACTGAGGTATATACATTTCATAATCCTTATCCACTAATTTTTCTGTTTTAAAAAATGTATCTGTTTTTTTCTGCCTTGTACAGTTTAATGCCAATCTTATTTGTTCTTTTTATTACCGGTCAATTTTCCTGATATTTTATAAATAATGCCAATTCTTTAGCACCAACTATTGGAGGATATTTTATTTATTACCAGTTTTGTCCCTCTTTGTTTGTTGTATATTAAGCTAAAAGGTCAAATAAGCTATTTATATATTGATTTAGCTTATCTTTTATATAATAATGTGTGACTATTTCTGTAAAATAAACACAACAAATAAGGTTAGCGGCCATTAAACTTGTTCAGTTTAATTTGCATTGTCTTTATTATTTCGGTTTCACAACGTTTCGAATGGTAACTATCTTCATCCTTTTTCGAGTGTGAACTGCCGTCAACTGAACTGATTGTCAAATGTGTCAATAATAAAAAGAACAGGGGCAAATGCATTAGAGCTTAACCTTAAAACAGCTTAAATACTTCAAAAATATGAAATGCGCGTTAAAATGCTTTTAAGAAAATAGACCTAAATCGCTCTGCTGACAATACCGCGTCATATCTTGTTGCACGCGAGCTAATATTGCTATTAAACATCGACACGAGCGATTAATGTGAAGTTACGAAACTGCCTACCAGATATAATCGTCTTTGATACCATATACAAAAATATTATAAACGTTAGCCAGGGAAATATTACGATCTTTTTCGAAGGTAGTAGTTTAAACCAATTAATTTCTGTTGCCGAAACTAGGCTTAAAGTAAAATATCAAACGTATAATATATAGATAGATTTTTGGAAAGTATATACATAATTGAAATACAATATGGTTTATTGATTTTCTAGTTGTTTATTAGCAAGTGGTTACGTAAACCCTGTAAGTCTTTACTTTGTTAAGTACCAGTTACCAATGTGTGTCTAAATGACATTTATGCTTACAAAAAGCTCAACGTAAAGTATTGATATTATTTCAGACATTATGGCTAGCAGGTCGAATCCTTCCAGGTTTAAATCTTAATTAAAGCACCTATTCATTGAACGGAAGCTTTCACGGCTTTGGTCAATTAAGAAATAATGGTTCTTGGGATTAGACCGTGTCAAATTGGAATTACTATCCGACGTTTCGCCTTCGATTGCACGAGGCATCTTCAGAGATCTTTACTCCACGAGATCTGAACACTGAATGAGCTCGAAGGGATTCAGGCGGGCTTTTATAGCCGACTTGTGCTCGCCGAACCGTGACCCTGTGATATGATCGGTTTCCACGTGCCATGTAAACCGTAACCCGTATCTGTATTGAAATTTTTTGTATGTTAAAATATTTCAATAGATTCTCTAACTTTTCGTTTATAAAAACCTGGAACCGATGCTAGAACCTTGGTTTCCTTTACATTTATGAAATGGCCAGTTTTATGCTGATGTTCAGCTATAGCAGATTGAACAATTTGTTTCTTTTTAATACATCGTTCATGTTCCTTAGGTATAGTTGATATTGAGCGCCCTGTTTCTCCCACATACACTTCTCCACAGGAGCAAGGAATTTTTTATACTCTTTTTGTTGGAAAGGTACAAGATCTTTCGGGGATCGCAAGCATTGTCCAATCTTCTTATGTATGTTGAAGATTGTACGTATGTTGGTCCACCGAAGTAATCGTCCTATTTTGTCTGTAGTGCCATGTATGTAGGAAAGAACAAACACTACATTATGGTGGCTCTTTATCATTCTCCTTTGGCGGAGTTGGTCAATATGTCTTTTAATTGAACGCGTAATATCTTCAGTGCAATAGCCATTCCCTCTGAGAGCTTCGGTCAGTTTCGATGTTGCCGATCTTAAAGACTCTTAATCAGAAATCGAAATAGCTCTGAATACTAGGGAGTTAAAAACCGATTTCGTTTGTGCTGGATGGTGATGAGAATTTGCGTTTAAGTATCTATTTGTATGCGTCGGTTTTCTATACCCAGAATGTCCTAATGCACCATTTTCCTTCCTTTGAACACATATATCTAGAAAGGGAATTGTTCCATTAGATTCAATTTCTATCGTGAATTTGATATTATGATGCTGCTGTTTAAGGTGGTCTAGAAATATGAGGAGATTATCCTGTCCATGAGGCCAAATAAGAAAAGTATCATTTACATATCTAAATCAGTGCTTCGGTTTTAGTGGAGCGGATGTTAGAGCAATATCCTCAAAGGCTTCCATAAAGATATTCGGTACCACAGGTGATAGAGGAGATCCCATAGCTGCCCCTGAAGTTTGTTCATAAAAAGTTCCTTGAAAAATGAAATAAATAGATGTAAGACAAGCTTTCACTAGGTCTATTAAGTTCTTATCAAGATTATTGTTATCCAGTATGTCTGATATAGACTCGCCCACATACAAACTAGGTAAATATCTTTTAAATTTTCTTCTATTAAAAACTCTGCACATTTCGTGGAAAAACTCAAGACAATCCAGTTGGATCCCGAAGATATTTTGGTCAGTTTCGATGTAGAATCACTTTACACAAATGTTCCTGTCAACGACCTAATTTCCATTATATCAGACATACTGGATAACAATAATCTTGATAAGAACTTAATAGACCTAGTGGAAGCTTGTCTTACATCTACTTATTTCATTTTTCAAGGAACTTTTTATGAACAAACTTCAGGGGCAGCTATGGGATCTGCTCTATCACCTGTGGTAGCGAATATCTTTATGGAAGCCTTTGAGGATATTGCTCTAACATCCGCTCCACTAAAACCGAAGCACTGATTTAGATATGTAGATGATACTTTTGTTGTTTGGCCTCGTGGGCTGGATAATCTCCTCATATTTCTGGACCACCTTAATCAGCAACATCATAATATCAAATTCACGATAGAAATTGAATCTAATGGAACAATTCCCTTTCTAGATGTGTGTGTTCAAAAGAAGGAAAATGGTACATTAGGACATTCTGTGTATAGAAAACCGACGCATACAAATAGATACTTAAGCGCGAATTCTCATCACCATCCAGCACAAAAAAATCGGTTATTAGCTCACTAGTATTCAGAGCTATTTCGATTTCTGATCAAGAGTCTTTAACATCGGAAACATCGAAACTGACCGAAGCTCTCAGAGGGAATGGCTATTGCACTGAAGATATTACGCGTTCAATTAAAAGACATAGTAAACCAACTCCGCCAAAGGAGAATGATAAAGAGCCACCATTAGGTAGTGTTGTTCTTCCGTACATACATGGCACTACAGACAAAATAGGACGATTACTTCGGCGGTCCAACATACGTACAATCTTCAATACATATAAGAACATAAGACAATGCTTGCGATCCCCGAAAGATCTTGTACCTTTCCAAACAGAAGGAGTATATAAAATTCCTTGCTCTTGTGGAGAAGTGTATGTGGGAGAAATAGGACGCTCAATATCAACTAGACTTAAGGAACATGAACGATGTATTAAAACGAAACAAATTGTTCAATCTGCTGTAGCTGAACACCAGCACAACACTGGCCATTTCATAAATGTAAAGGAAACCAAGGTTCTAGCATCGGTTCCAGGTTTTTATTAACGAAAAGTTAGAGAATCTAATAAAATATTTAAACATACGAAAAATTTCAATAGAGATACGGGTTACGGTTTACATCACACGTGGAAACCGATCTTAACACAGGGTCACGGTTCGGCGGGCACAAGTCGGGTATAAAAGCCCGCCTGAATCTCGTCGAGCTTATTCAGTGTTCAGATCTCGTGGAGTAAAGATCCCTGAAAATGCCTCGTGCAATCGAAGGCGAAACATCGGAGAGTAATTCCAATTTGACACAGTCTAATCCCAAAAACCACGATTTGATGCCGCAAGACGAGATTAAGGATTCATCTCGTCTCGTCTCGACTTTGTCTAATCTCGTCTCGAAATTTTAGTCGAGACGAGTCCATGGCCTTACAAATTGCTGCTCTATCGCGCCTTCCTGGATGCTAGTCCCTTGAAAATGCCTTTTAACATTTTGTTTGAAAAGTCTTCTAACCCATTGTTTGATAAGTACGAATACGAAATTTATTATATATACATATAATTTTAGCCTTTATAAAACAATCCTAATTTTTTTATGACATTTTAACAGTGCTGACTATAGACTTTCTATCAAACATCTTACTGAATGTGTACTTCAACATATTATTAAATAAGTTCCTAATAAATTGATAAAATTATTTTTTGGCATTTATTTTTGCTGCAAGTTTAAATTCCTCCATCAGGGGTAGCTAT
This sequence comes from Kuschelorhynchus macadamiae, assembly GCA_030620095.1. NCBI lineage: Eukaryota > Metazoa > Arthropoda > Insecta > Coleoptera > Curculionidae > Kuschelorhynchus > Kuschelorhynchus macadamiae. The sequence continues at coordinate 73,018 of JAUTXW010001448.1, read as the reverse complement.
TGTAATAGCTATAGGAGCTGGATTTATACGCGTAAATAACATTTAAAAAAATGGCATTTATAAATTGACCCCAACTTTTCTCCCGGGGTATAGGTAATTCACCAACCATACCATAGTAGTTAAGTATTGATACCACAAGAATAATTTATTTATTTTTGTGTGGATACCTGCAATTGCGTGACAAATATAATAACCTATTCATTTCAATGCATAAAATATCTTTTTATGAAAAGTGTGACAAAACTAAAATCATGAAATAAAATGGCATAATGGGGTCACAATGAACTAAAAATACTATTTAGTTCATTGGTGGATTATTATTTAAGGTTTACCGCTATTGAAAGGTAGGCTTTAGATTTGTATATTTTTTTAATCAAGTGATTTAAAGCATCCAGACGTCAAATTCGATGTTTATCTTCACATATTGCCTAGAGGTGTTAGTAGAGGGGATTGGGGGGTTAGTCTCGCTCCCCCCACCACTTTTTTCATTGGTCTCCCATTTCCCGCGCCTGTCCCTGCCACGCCTACTTGACTCTGCTTGATTCTGATTGGTCTTCCCCACTCTTACGTGTGCATCCGGAGGGAGATGTTTTATTTAAGCGCTAGCAGCCAACCTAACAGATCAATTCATTTTCATCTCTTAAATTTAGTCAGATGGGTTCGTTGAATACAGTACCTACCGAAGATATTATTGAACGTGTTGGTGAAGTTATTTGTTTAGCACTAACGGCGCCATTGTGGGACATTCCGGTGGGTGATCTAAAATATATTCCTCTTAATTACTTAAGAAGATTTTAGAGTCAGTGGAGTTGTTACAAATTTGGGAAAAGCTACCAGAACGCTATAGACGTGACAAGAAATTACAGTTAAATTTACCGTGTTATACTCATCATAACCAAGAGGGTGACTGTATAGATGGACCACCGCGATCTATAAAAAGGTGTTGTGGTTATGTGCAAGTTAGTGAAAGCTGTTAAAAAGTTAAGTAAAGAATTCTACTTGTTATCATTTTCTTATTGTCAGGATTCTATGCAAAGCAAACCACAATGGTGTCATTATTACGAGAAACTATCGAATGAGTATGCCAGTGCTGCATCTGCATGTGGCAAATATTGTGAAACATTAGATTTAATACAACTTATTCATGACATAAGGGGATTGGGATTTGGTTATCATCTTCTTAAATTGAAAAAATATATTGAAGATCCCGTTCTAGTGAAAGACATTTTAAAAGAGGAAGAACTTTTAGTGTAATCATGGAGGAAGTTGTTAGAGAAATGTATGAAGAATTCATAATGTCTAAAGCTTGCTCTGAGTTTTTTGCGTTTGACGGACAAAGCAGTGAAGCTCAAAACATTACTGTTTATTTGCACTATATGGAACATGCAGAATTATGTGAACTAGCTGCTAAGGCATGTATAGATTTTCTTAAAAGTAAAAATGAAAGAAAATTTATACATGATTTAAAACAATTAGAGTTAAGCGAACCTATATTATGTATAAAGGAATATTTAACCAATAAAACAAATATATTTTAAAACGAATCGTTTTATTTCATAAAAAAATAGTTATACAAATGAAAAGCATTTGCTAATGCACAAAAACATGGATTTTCTGATGATAAAAGCAGCATGGTTCCAATTTCTGTAAAGCTGGCTGTTCATCAAATTCAATAACTGGTTTTTGAGAATATTTTCTGACAAACTCCGCCTTTTCTTCACCCTTAACATAGATAAAGTCGACTTTTTCGGTTAAATTTCTGATAACATCTCGACATCTATGATAAGGAGTAAATCCTTCATCCCAATCGATACAATGATGATTGTTCATTAGCCAAATAGCGTTGCTGCATAGTTTTGATGGTAAATGATTCATAGGAAAGGGCGCTTTAAATATGTGGTGGCTGATTTTAAACCCATCGTATGCTGCCAATTCTTTAACAATTAACTTATTGTTCTCCACTTTAAATCCTTGTATATCTACAATTACTTTCATATCTTTAAATAGTGAAATTTTTTTACCATTTCAAATTTGAATTGGTATTCTTCTATCTGTTTCTTTAACTCTTGTAATTTGTGTTGAAAAATGATTAACCGATGCATATAATCCATAATGAAAGAAATTTCTTTGTGTCATGCTATAAATATTAAAACTGACGCGTGCGTATTAAAGTTGTTTAACTATTTTGGTTAGAGGATTATAGCTAAATATTTTATCGCGGAGGATGAGACAATAAACAGACGTATTTTTTTGAATATTTTCATTTGTTTCAAATTCAACTCTTATAACTACAGAACCACTTTGAAGCGATTCCTTCTGATGAGAGCAATCAATGTGTGAAATAGGCGAAGTTGTCTTAAATTTTTCAGGTGCAAAAATTGGTTCACTTGTCAATCCATAGTAAGAATTTCTAAAATTGGCAAACATTTCATATAGAGCAGAAAATTTGTTTTCTTTAAAATTTAAATATAAATCGTGATATGGATATCTCTCAGAATTTAAAAAAATTCTTATGTTTGTTAGGTCAAGGTTATCAAATTGACTCATGTCCTTTTTTAATTTTCCTTTTCGATCTACTTGGAAGGCAATAACAGCATAACGGGGCGTCTCCAGTTTACTAGTTGTTTTTACCGGCCATGTATGACGCGTTGCTTCAGGTAATTCGGAATATTCAACACATTCCCAGCTTCGAAATCCTAACAATATTTCCTTGTTTGTTTCTAATATTTTCGTTAAGGCAAGTTGTTGAAGAATATCTACCTCGATATGTGGCACTTTCCAATACAATTTTTCAATCGTGACTTTTGGAGTAGGAAGTTCTAATGTTTTGGGTTCCGTATCATCTATAAAGAGCACAGGATCTAAATCATTACTTGCTCTGATGAGTACTAATTCTTGCTTCATATTTAAAATAATTTTTTTATAATCCTCGAAGAATCCAAGTAGCATCTTTTGGGGGTATCGATACATTAAATTTACCTTTATTATCTACCAAAATTCTGTCTGCTTCATTTCTGTTGGGAAACCACCCAGCATTGTGAAGCTTTACGCTTTCATTGTTATTAAAAGATAAATATCCTTTGAGTGTTGATGTTAAACCAACATTTCTTACAGAGTCTACAGTTACTCCATTTAATTCACAACGTATTTCTCGAAACAAAAACGCAATACCATTGCTTACAAATCTTAATTTTTCTGTATATTTTCCTTCTTGATTAGCGAGATTTCCTTCTATATATAGAATACTTTCTGAAGGTAATGTGTATGTGTCTAATTCTTGGATTGGAATACGTATTTCATCATTATAATCAAATTTTGAAGAAATGAATGGTTGATAGGTATGTAATTCGGAGCCAATTACAGAGTTGTCAACATATAGACTTTCATTAACGTTTAAAATATCCATTAATTAAAACTTTAAAACCCAACGATTTCAGAAACTGATGGTTTTTTGTTGTTAACCGTTTGATGTTTTTGGAACTACTAACTTTGTGGTTAAGTTTTTCTTTTTTATAAGATTTACTTACGGTAATTGGTTCAAATTTAGATACAAATGGTCTATTATATCTAATAACCATTGTTGTTAGTTTTTAAATGTAATCTTACGGGAATGGTTTCGTTTCTGAAATTTATAAGGTGACCGTCTTCATCAATTATTTTTACAGTAATGTTGTTGATTGTTTGAACGCTAATTGGAAAGTATAATATAGGTAATGGTGATTCCACTATTTTATACCCTGGTGGTACCGTTGGAAAAAATTGGTGAATTATGTGAACTGGTTTGCCATTGTTAAATGAACCTACACAAATGTTACAATCAATACAAATAGCATTAACCTTGGAAATATTTACAACATTGTCAGATTCACTCCATTCATGAGGCTTAATTTTCCGTTTATTAAAACCTAAAAGGTTTCCTATTGAATCATCTTTTGTGAAATCAATTTCTTTACTGCATTTAATACTGCATTTTAGGGTATTGAGATTTGTCGTTAATCTAAACGAAGAGGGTTCTATAGTAAAAATTTCATCCAGTTTGTTATTTATCAATGTACTTAAGTCTTTTATGTCATAAGTTCCATCCGGAATAACAATCACTTTACCATCTACGTAAATTTTATTGTTTCCATCCTCTATATTAGGGATACTCATAAATGACTCAAAATCAGCTAAACCTAATAAATATTGCTTGTCGTCATCCAAATAGATGGGAGGATTAAAATCAGATAATAAAATAGAAGAATTCCCTGTAAGCGTAAATGTTGTAGACATTCTGTTAATTTTTAAGAAATGCCGTAATAATTTATTTCATGTGCTTATATAGAAAACTAAGAGCTAGCTGTCCACAATTATATTATTAAATTTTTGTTTGACCTCATAGGTGTAATATATATTTACACCCTTACTTGTATTAAAATATTGGATCAACTCAAGAGGTGGTTTGAGATTACCATAACTATCAAAATACACGACATCTTTTCGCTTTTTTATGTAAGCTACCCAATGAGAACCATCATTTTTTTCACTATCCAAATTAACAATACCAGTTTCTTTTTGTCTAATTTTTCGCGGGAGATTATCACGCATAAAAACACCTCTAAAGTTAGGTATCTCTAAAATGTTTGCATATTTTATTATATCAATATTTGTTAAAGCTCTTTGCGGAAACTTTATTTGAGCTTTTTTTTTAATGTTTTTTTTACGGAGCCCCCTTTATAGGGCTTAATGAACAATCCTTTTCCTCTTCCATATGGCTTTGCAAATAGACCTTTTCCGGCTGCAACGTTTTCCATGGCTTTGTTATGACGTTGAGTTTCTTCAAGCAATTGTCTTGATGCTTTTACATCATTAACAGCTTTAGCAATTCCGGCTGCACCACCTCCCAATGCACCGAGGGCACCCAAAATTGGAAGCAAAAGAGGTAAAAATCCACCAATTTTTTTTGGAGTTTTTATAACGCGTTTTTTTATCCTGAGTTTTCGTTTGGATGTCTTAACACCCATACCAAACTTTTTTTTTTCCTTTCATAATACCTGTAACCATCAAAGCTGCAGTTTTTTCACCCAGCGATGAATCCTTAGCCTTTACTCTTTGCCAAGCCTTATCTGCGAAAATCTTATCTGCTTCGTGTCTGTTTGATAAATTGTTAGATTGCGAGTACGCTATGTCATGATCTTTACAAGCATCGTCTAAAGGATTTATGCCACTATCCCCCCTACTTAATCTTTTTTCCAACTTTGTTCCCGGACCGCAATAGTTATAACCAGGAATGTGTAGTTCAACAGGTAGACTATTAATAAGTTTATTTACTAAACCCGTACCTTTCTTCTTGCTCTTCTTATTGGATGTAATCGAGTAAGGGTTGTGTATGATCATTTTATAGTTTTTGTAAACTGAGTCGATAGAGCTGCTCGTCTTCTATAAATAGTCAAACGGGCAGCAAATTGACTTGGCTGTTTTTTTTTATAAATACATATTATTTAGAATGTTATGTCAGTTATTGCTTACCTATTAAAAACCATGATGAAAAAATCTTAAACAAACCATTTAGAAAACATGGCGATCTTTTTGGTGGTGAATCAAAGAGATGTCTTGTTGTAGGAGCATCAGGGGTTGGCAAAACGAACTCCATTCTCACATTACTTGAACATCCAAACGGAATAAGATTTGAAAATATTTATTTATACTCAAAATCGTTACATCAACCCAAGTATGAGTATTTAAGAAATTTGCTAAAACCTATTAAAGAGATTGGTTATTTTGAATATGACAATGATGAAAATATTATATCCCCTTACGATATTAAACCAAATTCAGTTATTATATTTGATGACATTCCATGTCAGAATCAAACTGTTATAAGGGACTATTTTACATTTGGGAGACATAAAAATACGGATTGTTTTTTCATTTTTCAAGGTTATTCATCAATTCTCAAGAGGCTTATACGTGAAAATGCAAATCTCTTAATTTTATTTAAACAGGACCTAACTAGTTTAAAACACATATATAATGACCATTGCATGATGGATATGACATTTGAGAAATTTAAAGCTCTCTGTGAACACTGTTGGAAAGAAGACTACGGTTTCATTGTAATCGATAAGGACTGTCCCTTAAATTCTGGCAGATATAGAAGCAGGTTCGATTCATTCATACACTTATAAACATGGATAAACGACTAGCAAGAGAGTTAGTTAAATCAAGAATGACTCAATGACTCAAAGCCAATTAGAAAAAACGTATCAACCGATAACACAACCACTACAGCAATTAATTTCAAATATTGCAAAAACGGAACCAACTGACATAAAAGAAGAACCTGATACTTTTAAGGAATTTTATAGTACTTCTACTCCAACAAGGACAGCTAAGAGAAAAACCGGGAAAACTCCCGTTTTACCCACTGAGTTACCATCATTTTTTGATAGGAGTATTGCATCTACTAGTAATTTCCCTACCATTCAAGAAACAAGCACTGTAGCTGAAACTACACCCCTATCGGGTGATAGTACTGTAGAGAATTTAAATATCTATGATATTTTAGAGCAAACTAGACAAACAATTCAACAATATGTTGACACTCCAGGATATAAAGATTGGTTGGAAGATTTTGATGAATTGCCAAGAAAATATATCGATGAAGGAGTTAGGGATACAAGACATATATTTGATCACAATTATGGTATTGTTCATGATTTGGAAACAAACAAATTTCTTTTAGGGACAACAATGAAACTAGTTGAAATTATTAATAAAAATATAAAAGTTGAGGATGTAACCTACAAAGGCACTCCAGGTTTATACAAACTACTTTTTAAAAAAGAACCTATTGGTTACAAGAAAGAAGACATAATATAATGATCTAATTATATGGACATTCTAGCAAGAACTAATGCATATCGCAGAAATCACGACCGTAATGAGCAAGTTCAAGGTAACGGTTCAGTCAAATATGTAACTATTATAGGACCGTACTTACAAACCAAAGGGGTAACGAAAACAAGAAATATTAAAACACCTGCAAAAAATCTCATAGAAGCATTTAGTAGACCTAAGGCTCCATATAGGCAAACAAGGCAGAAACTGGGAATGGGGATATTGAAACTTAACAAAACAGATACGGACTATGTATATTGGGATAACATCAACGAACTTGTTGATAGACTTTTAATGGCTTCTCGGGTTGCCGGGCATACTGGACATAATAATGAAATAATCTCAATTATTGAAGAACTACGAGAAGCCAAAGTAATTCTATAAATAAAAGTTTTTGAAGTAAAAAGCAACAGTTGCATATTATATATTGAGTATGTCGGTAAATAAATTTGGAACTCATATCCTAAATGCCAATGAACACTTATATTACTTTTGCATCCTTCCCATGAACTATTAGGTCATAAACTCGGTAATGGTGATAATATTTCTGTTGTAAGATCTCTTAAATATTCTGCGTCACCTGGAGTGTTATACGCAGGATTGGTTTTAAAGTGTAAGACTGAAAATGAATAAAATTAAGGAGGATGTCGTTAATGAATTGCATAGACCCGCTAGAAGAAATTTTAAACGAAGACGAGTAATCGTAAAAGGGCTTAATGATTTGTTTCAAGCAGATTTAGTTGAAATGCAACCTTACTCAAAATTTAATAGAGGATATAGATATATATTAGTGGTAATCAACACTTTTTCTAAATTCGTTTGGGCACTACCTATTAAAACAAAAACTGGTAAAGAGGTGGCTGCAGCAATGAAAAAAATTCTCAAAGACTTAAAAGAAGCCCCTAAACACCTGCAAGGCATTCCAAAAAATATACAAACAGATAAAGGAACAGAATTTTATTCCAAAGATTTTCAGAGCTAATGAAACAGTTTAAAATCAATCACTATAGTACTTTTTCTAATTTGAAAGCAAGTATCGTTGAGCGAGTGAACCGAACATTAAAGAATAACATGTGGAAAAAGTTTAGTCTTCAAGGAAATTATAAATGGTTAGATATATTGCCTGAAATTGTTAGTGTGTACAATAATACAGTACACTCTACAATTGGTAAAAAACCTAATGCTGTTAATAAGGGAAATGAAAAAAAATATATTGAAATTATCATTTACTCATATGAAAACAGTTGATCCCGATTTAAAAAAATTTAAAGTTGGTGACTTTGTTCGTATAAGCAAACACAGAGAATTTTTTTCTAAAGGGTACACATCTAACTGGTCAAATGAAATTTTTAGAATAAAAAAGTTACAACTTACAAATCCTACAACCTATTTACTTAAAGATGAAAACAAATCAGAAATTCAAGGAGGCTTTTACGGAAAAGAATTACAAAAAGTCAGACATTCAGACATATACTTAATAAGAAAAAGTAATAAGAAGAAAAGGAAATAAGGTGTTAGTTAAATGGTTGGGATTAGACAAAACACATAACTCATGGATATTAAAAAAGGATATTTTGTAAAATATTCATTAATAAAACACATTTTTTTTTATATTACTATTGTTTTATTTTATAATCATATTTAACATATTATTTAAAACAGGTTTTAAAATAATTTCACATAATTCAATTCGTCTTTTAAAATGTTGTTGGTCTACAAACTCTTGAGGTGACATACGAGATTTTCTATATGCAAACGTCCATGCATGCATCGTATGAAGTTGATTTTTAGTTTCATCAAAACTTACTGATTTCTTCATAATATTTTCTTTCTCTTAATTTTTGTTCGAGCTGGATTGGATGCATTAGTAATAATTCCAGCATTGTACAAACATTCTCACTATTGGTGTTTTCACTTGGCGACAGAGTATCATATACTTTTTGAAGACAATTGATTTCGGAAAACAGACTATTCTTAAAAATGTCGAAGTAACTGTTAAATTGCTGTTTTTGTAAAATATTTAATCTGTATTCGATTAAAGTTATTTGTTCCCATAATCTGCACACAGTTTCATTTCCAAAACAGACGGAATCATCATGTTTTGTAATCCTCACTATTGGCATTTCACCAAATTTCTCAAAAAGAATGGACATATTTTTCAAAAATATTGTTTCTTGAAAGGCGTTTGATGAGAAAAAGTAATTCGTTATAACACCCTGATATTTTAGTAGGTCTTTCCAATCATCTTTACTTAGAACAATAGATTGGTTCTTGTTTCCACCAAATTCAACACATGGCGTAAAATCACTTTCTAAACACAAGCCAATATTCACAAACTTTGATTTGGATTTATTTAAAGGGTACTGTTTACAATTTACTATGGTTTGTTTTTCGATAGAATGTATAGATGTTTTAAATACATTGGACGTTACTCTCTGAGGGCTGAACATTATTAGACCGTAGAATATAGAAACTAACTAAATAATGATTTGCAGCATATTTTTATAGTCTACTGTCCCCTCCACTTAAATAGAGGAGGGAGATTACTTAACGCTGGAGGAGATAAAAAATTAAACTACAAAAAAATCAAATACTAAAACTTTTAATTCAGGTTTTCAAATACATTACAAAAGCAACGTAAGATGAAATAATTGATATTAAAGTCAGAAACAATAATATTATATAAAAATATACATAATTACAATTATGTTTTTTATGAACAAATTCTATCCATTCTGAATAAATGACAGGCTTTTTATCAAAGAAATATTTAATTTTCATATAATTATTAACACTTAAATCATTTTCTGAAATATTATAAGTAAACAAATGTGAGTTTCCATCTATGTAAATCATTCTCATTTGCTTATAACAATCAGTTTCAATTTTATTCTTATTGATGCACACGTCGTCGGCTCTAATTGTGTTAGGAATATGATTAACATATAGTATTCTGCCAACAAGGGAGACTAACACGACTAATGAAGTAGTAGTCATTGTTCTAAAACAACTAAATAATACTGTTTGTTACAACATTTTATATATTCACACAAATTAGTGAAACAGATCATCAATGAAACAAATTTTATAAAACTTGACAACTTTAACTTCCTTTTCCAATTTCAAAACCGGATAACAATTGTGTATCAAAACCACTTTTATTGCGAGTCTCTTCTAAACATAGTCTTTTAGATTTGGGTTCTTGTTCAGATTGTAAAATAGATAAATTTTTAATCATTGATTCTATATTGACAATATCTTTGTGACCCCATGCTAAAGTTTTTGTGGTATTTGAAAGACGATATCTTTTATCGTCATGACTTGTTAAGGCTAGTTTGTTAATCAAATTCGTATAAATATTGTGTAGATGTGACTTAAAAACATACATTGTGCAGTATACTTTTTTACCTTTTTCCACAACATCTTTATAATCTGATAAGTTTAATTGTTTTTGTACGGCCGATTTACGAATACCTTTTGCCTTTTTATCTAAACTATCTTTGGTTTTTACACAGTACGCCTTAGCACCGGTACCAAAAAAACTTTCTAAAGGTACACCTTTATATTCATCCTTAAATTTACCAACCACTGATGTGGATATCGGCATATTATGAATATTTGGTTCAGGATAGTTAGAGGTGTCAAATTGATCCAGATTTTGCTTCATATCTTCATAAAAATTTTCCGTTTCAATTTCTAGTATTAAAGAATCAGTATCAGTGTACAATAAACTTACATTATCTCCATATTTTGATTTTAAATATCCGTAATAAAAATCATACATTACAGTTTTTGCAATATCCAATATACTCATTCCAACATAAATGGGCTTATTATATTCGATAAATATCTTTTGAAGTTGAATAGCTACTAGATTTTCTGAAAAAATTTTTATATCTTTAAATTGAGGTTTTGCAATTAATTTCTCAGCACTTAATTTGTTTCGCTCTCTCTCCCATTGAGTTACTAGCTTAATATCTACTCGGTTATCGACATTCTCCATAGTTTTACCAAAAATACTTTTATTTGCCAATTTGTACGAATTTTTTTCAAATTTATTTTTTGATGCATTTCGTAAATTAGTATTTAAATCAATATATTTAGCTAACCATGGCGATTGTGTAAATTTAATTCCCCTGTGTATTTTGAGAAGTTTAAGTCCAAATTTTAAGCTTTGCTTCAAAGCACGATAATGAAGAACATAATTGTACTTATTGTTTAAATTGGGAATTAGTTTAGAAAACTTGGAAATTGGTGGCTTAAATTGTTCGGGACAGAGCGGCAAGTCGTTATGGCTTTCATGTAAATTCTGAGGATATTCTAAGTCAACTTCAAATACATAACCCGTAGATGATGTATCTGAAATATTTAAAATATTAAGTTCATTAATTTCGTCCTCAGATAGCCAAAGTTTTTTTCTGGCAAATACTGTTTCATTGCAAAACCATACAAATTTGTTGCATCTAAATAGGCAATATATTTTGTTGGATACTTAGAATTGAAATTATCAAGAAAAGGATTATTTGCCTCCGATTTTCGAGCTGAACAAGTACTAACTCCCCCGCGAACCCCTTTTTTGAAGAAATGAAGAATATCTGGATCAGTCCATAATTCCAATTCTACATTTGTAAATTTCATCATAGCATCCCAACACATTGAAGGGCTTGTTACATAGTTCACGGGATCTAATTTATAAGTTTTATAACAAGTATTTCTATAATTTTCAAAAACATCGGCTAAAAGGAGAACGTCAGATTTCAAATATATATCTGAATATTCACCTATCGTGGAGCAATTGAATACATTCCATACCTCTTTAGCTCTAATGTAATCTTCATTACTAATATTTTCATCAATTAAGTCATTATAAAATTTATCAATATCGGGCAAAGATTTATCATCCAACTTTTCGTAAGAGTCAATATATGAATAAGGAAAAACTCCTTTTTGCCTAACATATTTAAATTGCTCTGCGTCTGAAAAATGTTTCTTAATTTCAAGACATTGAGAATTATCTAAAATATTAGATAGTGATTCAAGAGATTCTGGTAAAAACTGAAATGACTCTATAAATCGTAAATTTAAGTAAACTATCTTTTTATTTTTAGAGTCATACGTGTTTACCATAATTTTTTTACTAAAAGAAATATATTTTTCTTTGTTTTGAGCAATAACGCTAATTGATTCCTTATTGTTACATAATGACTTAATAAATAGATGAGAATCGTAATTCTTTAGATTATGAAAAATTATTGGAATGTAAGTTGGAGGTATGAAATGTAAATTACAAATAGAATGAGCAGCGCCCCTATAGTTACCGCTAAAATGACAGTGGTCCTTACATTTTTTAAAATTTCCGTCTGAAAAAGGTTTTTCACATATATAACACACAAATGCATTTTCAAATTCTTTTTGTTGCAAACTAGTTAACTTATTCATAGGCTTTTGATTTCTAAAATAATTGTTATAAAGATTTTTCACATCAAGTTCAATATATTCAATAAACTTTTCAGCACAATCAGTTCCACGATAAAGTTTTAAAGATGTGAGATTATTATCAAATGATGATTTAATGTAATAAGCGAACGAATATGGCACGTGTTCAGCAGTTTTAACTGTATAGGAAGTTGTAGGATCAAGCTTTCCGTTTTCAACGTTTTTTAAATAGCACTTGAAATCAGCATAAATTACAAAAGGTGCTTTATACTGCTTTTGAATATTTTGAAACTTTAATATGTTTTCTGGAATTTGATTTCCAAACTTATCTAAAATAAGTTCATCTGAAGGATATTCAATACGAACAGATGTGCAATCATATTCTAAGTGTCTTTGTAATTTTGCGTAGGTACCAAAATATTGTAAACATCCTTCACACAAATTATTTCTACATTTCTTTTTTGACAGTTGTTTAAAAAGTAATCTAGATAAATCTTTTATCCAACAATAATGACTATTACCATCATCAGAAGTATTTAAAAGTAGATTGATATGTAAATTCTTTTTATGTCTATTATAGTGTAATGGTCCTACAATCTCATTTACATATACTCCATTTCTAAAAAATTTCTCAACCCCATAGACATTTATGGATAAATTATTTTTGTTTTCAAAAGTACTTATCTGCTCTAATTTAACTGGAAAATTAATACCTGTAAAATCAAAGACAGTTCTGAAGTCCGGGTACGAGGAAGTTTTCCTAGGGTCACCTGAAGGTTTACATATTGCTGATACAACGGCATATGCAAAACAGAAATCATCTTCATTCAAAATGTTTACCAAACTACCTCGGAACTCTGGAATTGGAATATAAGAGTAGCCACATAAAGGATTGTACTTGTTGATGTTTACTTCTAAATGGAGAATTTGTTGTAAAATCCAACCTGCAATTTAAAGAAGAGATAATTAGTATTTATTAAAAGAGACTGTTGTAAATTAAGATAAATTGAAGCAACAGCGTTTGAAATTTAACATTTTTGCAAGTAATTTTTAACTTACCAGAATCTCGTTCGGGTAGTTCATCTGCTTTGGTTGTTAGAATTTTGAATAGTTCGTCATAGAGATTATTTAAATCAGTCGTCTCAGTCACGTTATGGAAGGCTGTGTTGAATGATTTAACGGATGTAGACTTCAAAACTGGCGAGTAGTAGATACCAAATAATTCTGCATTTATCTTAACGCATTTATATAATTGCTGTTGCTGGCGAATTAATGTTACGACTTTCTCGGAAATTTCTTGCTGAAACTTTTTAAGGTTAACATGCATTTTGGGTGAGTAAACCTTGTATGCAGCAATTCGACTCTTAAAAGCACTTCTAATAAGGTCTATTCCACTTCCATATTTAATAGTACTCTTGCTTTTGTGGTCATTTATTCTTAGATGAGAGTTCCAAGCATTAAAATTAATATCAGCTTTACAGTCTTCGCAATAGCGAGTTGCATTATTCCTGAAGAATTTTGCATCAACTGAAACAAAAAATAATTTTTTTTAATTCACTATAATAATTTATATGCAATATAACATAATGAGCGGCGTAGCAAGATGGGGGAGAGGACTGACCACCTGCCCTGCCCCTGGACGCTAAGTGAGTCAAGCAAAAAAGATCATTGAAATAGCACAAAACAAATTTTATTGTTTTTCTTATATTTTAATTTATCCTAATTCTTAGTAAATAATGTAAATATACTTACTATCGATTAAATACTCATCCGGATTATGATTTGTGTCTCTTTTTAAACATGATTCTTTAATGTGTCTTATGGCATTTCGTCTCTGTGTAAATTCTTTTAGACAAAGTATGCAGAGAAGGGTCATTTTGAACTGGATATTTATAGGTTTAGTTTCTCTTTAAATAAGGAATTGTGAATTTAAATTTAAAAGTTTGCGCTTACGTGTTTTTTTTTTATTTTTAAAACATTTATTTACCACCAAAGCAAGGATTTTTCATAAAAATATTACCTAAATTTAAAAGAAGCTCATCCTGTCCATGAATTGTTTTTTTAACAGTTGAGCAAGTAAAATTACTCATAATTTTACATTCATTCAAATTGAAATAGTTGTTTACCATTGATTTGAACGTCGCACAACCACGTCTTTGATCTGTTTTTGATAAATTTTGCTTTGGTTTTGAATCTAAAAATTTGTTTAATTCACTTCTGTAGGGAGTTTTTAATGAATTGCTGAGTTGGGTTGTAACAACGGCCCCTGATTTTTCTAATATCATCGGTTTTGATTTTTTTCATTACATTTGTTTCGTCGTCAGAAGATTCAGAAGCATAACGTTTTCGTTTGTTCTGAACTTCTTTATATTCGACAATTTCACACGAATTGAGGTGAGGTTTCGGTGGACTATGGTTGCCATTTTGAACAACATTGTACACCTCAACATCACCTACAATTTCGTTACAGGTTTGGTCGAACACCGCTATCGATTTTTGGTGGAAATGTAATTTAGGAGCTGGTTGGTATTCCTCCCTGATTATTTTAACCTCAATAACGGTCTCTGTTGAATCTTCTGACGACGAAACAGAAATTGGTGAGTAGACTTTTTGCTCTACCTGAAATTTATTTTCACCCTCAACTCCCTGAAATTCATTTTCACCCTGTTTCCCCTCAACTCCCTGGCTCGAATAAACATCATTGACCAACATTCCAAACTTTTGATTTTCTAAATTAATTTCCTCTTCATTAACAGTGAAATATTTTGAGGAGGCCTCTCTAAGACTGTCTAATGATTCATTGACTGGATTAACATCTGAATTAAATTCCCTAAAGCTCGCTATTTCTTCAAAATGTATTGTTGAAATCAGTTCAGGGTGAACTGCATTATTTTGATTATTAAAAATTGTAACTAAATTGTTTATAATTGTAGCGTCATCGATATCACCAATTTCTGATTGAGTATTATCCATGTTCTCATTAAAATATTTTTCTAACGCGTCCGGTTTTAATTGACACAAATGACAATCCATTAAATCATGGACTGGGCAAGCCTCTTCCAAATCAAATAAGGTAAAATCAAATTCAAAATCAAAGTCAGTTAGAGAATTCATAGTGGTAAAAAATAAAAATCAAACCTGCAAAAATCACAAAACGAAAGAAAGCTGTAAACTAGATCACACAATGTAGGATAAATTTTCAACACTCAAAACATAAAATTTAGGAGTAGGATAACTAGGGATTTGCAGTCTAAAAGGCACGAAAACACAATTACACAAGAGAATTCACCGCAGACACTTAGAAGCACGATAGGAACTGGTGTACAAGAAATACGACTTTCAACTGACGGTACATGTAAAGTCGAAAGCCGCTTAAAACCACTTCTTGTTAAGTCACGCCCACTGGCAAGGTTGGTGGCTGGTACAGCGTGGTACCAAGGTCAACTGGTGTCAAATACCTCCCGACGTGAACTCGGCAACTATAAATTCTTTTTTTTTTTTTTTTTTTTTTTCCAACTCGGTTTTTTTTTTTTAATTTTGCAACTCGACTTTTTTTTTCTTTTTTTTCTTTTTTTTTTAATTTTGCAACTCGACTTCGTGTGTGCGAAAAAATGTGGTGTATACCGGAGAAACCAACAACTTCGGTAGAAGTACCAATATCACCCAAAATGTGGTGTTCACAGGAGGAACCAGGAACATCTGCCGAAATACCAATGTCCTCCAAAAAGTGGTTTTTACCGGAGGTAATAGAAACAACTTCAGCTGGAGTATCCATGACTCCACATCGACAACAGCAGTTGATGTCACCAGAGCTTACACCAACAGAAACATCACCCCCAACATCAGCTCCATCAGAATGGTCAGAAACTGTGGATGAAGTCGTGCTAAGACTTCTGCACGATTTAGAACTTTTATTTGGTATAAAGGTAAGCAATGGACCTATTCAAATTGATATTGTGCCGTTAGTGTCAATCCCAATAAGTGCCAAGAGAAAACAACCCAAAAGGTTGTGCAAAAGACCGTTCAATTATAAATATAATTTTTAGTTTTAGGAGCAGAAGACTATTATAATTTATAATGTTAAATGTAAATGACCATTATAATACAATACAAAGTGCAAAAGGTAATTTTAAATATATTTTTTAGTAATATTAATTCGATGTATAATAAATATTCTTAAATGTTATTTTGTTTCTTTTTTTGCGTCCGCATTTAATTGGTAATAAAACGTACTAAGGAGCATATCAAATATGGAAGTGTGTGGGACTAAAAAAAAATTATGTATGATAATAATATTCTTTATTATGTGTTTAAACAAAAATTAATTATATTTTCTTATATTTTATTAATAATTAAATTGTCCTCGTTGACTGGAATGCTTATGATCAGCTCTGGGGTGAAAATTTTTCTTAAAAAGTTTGTCTTTGTAATGCCTTTGACATAGATCTTCGGATTACTATATGTCTTTACAATATTCTTGAGTATTTCTTCTATTTCATTTAATTCTATATATCTAACGTCCCATTCCAACCCATGATATTCTTCAGACCAATCAACTATTTCTTGATCCTTGGCAGATAACATGGTTCTTTTAGATGGCGACTTAAAAAGAAAATTAGACCAGCGTACACCATCGTAGACAGCAAGCTCCTTTGAGACCAAGTCAAAATAGACAATTATAATCTTGAATGTCCACGAATAGTTCTGAATAGCACTCGACAATAATTAATCTCCTACTATTAATTGTAAAGGTTATTCTGCAATTTTATTTTTAAAATAACTTTTGTCCACTAAATGGTTTCTAATTTTTTTTTATACTTCACTGCATATTCTACTGCTTTTTTATAGTGCGTAGAAAAAAACTCCTAGGTAATTTTTGTTACTGCATATATTTACAAGTCCTCCACCATAATCCCATCATTCTATCCTTTTCAAAATGTATTGTATCTTTTTTTTTGCTTAACTTTATTCAAAATTACTTTTGTCCACTAAATGGTTTTCAATTTTTTTCTCTTCAGTTTTATTACACACTACACAAGTTTCAGGGGCACTGAAATGAAAAAGATTGTCATTGCACAATGTACAGCTCAAGTCTTTTTCACAACATTCCATTGCTCTTTTGTAATGTGTAGACACAAAACTGTGTTTGCCAAGGGGTGCTTCTAATGCGTGCAAATAATAGCATCGTAAGCACAAACTATAAGCACCACCAAACGAAGACATTATGACGACATAATCTTGAAAAACACAAACTTCGCGGCGTAGATAATTTGGTTCAACAGCATCACTAGCACTTATTTTTTTAATATTTACTAGACCTTTTTCACCACAACCGGCATCAAAGAAATTATGTATCCCCTCATCTTCACTATCGTCTTAAACCTCTTCAAAATTGTTTTTATCTAGATCGGCTAACCATGCTTGTTTAACGTCGAAAATGTTTTTTCCTCCCACCGTGAAATAGAGTATTTCATCTTCGTACATTGAAGACATTTTTTCCAATTGCTCAAAATGTAGGTCACTTGATTCTTGCAAAACAACGTGGCGACAACTCATTTTAATTAATATATATTTTTTAATTTCGTTACTTTTAAAAATACTGATACTACAGTATGAATGAATTGCTCTGTTGGCTGCTAACACTTAAATAAAACATCTCCCTCCGGATGCACACGTAAGAGTGGGGAAGACCAATCAGAATCAAGCAGAGTCAAGTAGGCGTGGCAGGGACAGGCGCGGGAAGTGGGAGACCAATGAAAAAAGTGGTGGGGGGAGCGAGACTAACCCCCCAATCCCCTCTACTGGTGTTTGCATTTTATTTTAACGAGTTAACATTATTTATATGAAAATTAACTAAAATTTTTAGATAACTAAAATCATATAAGTTTAAAAACCACGATCCAGTGGATTGCAGCATATAATTATCATGACTTTGATTATACTAAATAATACACTTTGAGCCATAAAATGTTAATATAATAGGTTTTGCGGAAATATTTTAGATTAAATATACACTTAAAATATATATATTTCAAAATATGAAATTTTACTAATATTGCGAACTTGTTAAAACAAAAATGCGTTCGTAGGCAACACTATTGGAAAACTAAGAAATATCTAGCTTATGTTTTATACTTCTGACATATTTTCATATAGAATCAACCACTTTGCGGCGCTGGCGGCGGCGATATCATCCTGGATAAAGATTATTGCGAGTTACTCTTTTTTTTTGTTAAATGATCGTAAACAGAATATTGCGTGTAACTCATAGACATAGACATAGACATAGATGGGGAGGCCGACAAGGGCAGCACTTAGGCTCACTAGGGCCCATTGTGCTATCCCCCCAAGTAGGCGTGTCAGGCCAAGAGCCCACTCCTTTTTAGAAAGGAAAGGACCCTTTCAGGTCGCGCACGTCCCAGAAGCTCGGGTTCCACATAGGTGTGACCCAAGCAAAGCAGTCTGGCGTTGACTAAAGCGTCACATCGACAGACTAGATGCTCGGTAAATTCATCTACCTCAGCACAAAACCTGCAGTATGGATCGTTGTCAAGTCTAATCTTATGCAGGTAATATTTCACTAGCCAGTGTCCAGTTAGGACCACGGTAATAGTTCTAAGTTGACTTCTATTTAGATTTAGAAGTCTATTAGATTCAGAACGGCTATAAGGGTCTGATATGAAGACCTTAGACCCTCTGGGTGCTGCTAGCTCGTGCCATTCAGCACGGAATTCCTCGACAGTGCGATTCTTAATCCTAGCCTTGACAGCTGAAGCAGCAATTCCAAGAGCAGGTTCCGGCCCAGTGAAAGCAGTGTTGCTACCTTCCCGAGCCAGCTGATCCGCCCCTTCATTACCCCCAATGCCCTGATGGCCAGGCACCCAAATGAGGCTAACCCTATTGGACTCACACAGCCTCTCCTGCATTCAAGTGTCAGCAGCGAATTGACCCTGTTCGAGGACAGAGCTTTAATCGCGGCTTGACTATCACAGCATATATAGATATGCTTGTCGTGATATCCGCTGGAAAGGTTTTCCTGTACGCAGTCCAAGATTGCTGTAATCTCAGCCTGATATACAGTCGCATACAGTCCAAGAGCAAGACTAATTCTTGTCCTGGGACTCTCCCCATAAATTCCCGCCCCAGATCCCTCCTTCATTAGAGAGCCATCTGTAAACCAGACAAGGCCCTCCGGTTTGAGGAAGGATGGGGAGAAATCCCTCCATTGTTCTCTCTCAGGAACAATTACACAAAACCTTTTAGAGGCAATTGAGAATAATGGCATCTCTCCTTGCTAGGAGAGGATCTGATCTGATCAGTTCAGTCCAAACTCGCGTATGCCCAAAATTCCAGTCTCTGTGTATCCAACGACCCGCATGTAACTCATGCATTATAGCATTTTTTTTTCACTCTGTGATTACAGATGGGGTATCAAAAAGGGCTGTGAAAAACTATTAACATTTGATGGAGTATTATTTGACTTTTAAATTTCAGCATCTCCAAATTCAAGAATAATCAAAAAGTATTCATGCAATTCCATTTATGTATTCATTCTTGTTCTTTATGTTTTTCTAAGGCATCCTACGCACAGAAACGGCGAGCTATAAATTAAGTGATCATTATTTATCGCGCTCCTGTACATGATGTAGTTAAAAAATTAGTGTTATTATAATTATTATTAAAACTAAAATATATTTAAAGGCACAAAACCAAAATCTAAATTTAAAATTAATAAAAAAATATAAGAAAGTTAATTCATTTTCTAAAAAAGACTGATGTTTTGGAAACAATCCAAAAAGACGTATGTATTTATTAGTAAGGTGAAGTATTTATCAGTAAGATGAAGTTTTCCTTTAATAAAAGTCGAGACAAGACGAGAATCTCGTCTCAAAGTCTCAAATCTTGAGATTGAATCGAGACGAAACGAGACATGACGAAAGTGTAAATTTGGTCTAGTGAACCTTTGGAAACGAGAAGGCAATGCAATGATGTGTTGGAATCGACTTAACATTAAGAAACTCAAGGTTTTGCCTACTCTTGACCGTCATGGTTAAAGAAAAACATGTTAACGGGAATATGGCAATGCTGAGTGTTATCCAGCGTCTTAGTGGAAAAGCGAAAAAAGGATTATGTAACATTCTATACCAGTAAGAGAGCGACAATGTTCTTCCGGTATTACATCGGATCTAAGAGGTTCTTTGTAAGGAACGTGATCCTCCACCTTCAATTTTCACAATAGGATATTTGCAGATAACACATACACATATATTTTAATATTAAATACTATGTTATAAAATTCATATACCGTTAGGCTAGCCGTTTAAATTTAGTATGTACTGAAAATAATAATTTTGTACATATTTCGTAAATTTTTTCGCAATTTTATTTAGGTGTCACAAATGAATTCCCTGTGTAATCATTTCGTCCCTCGAGTTCAACGCTACAGACTACACTTTGTTTTGCTAGTTTATTGTCAACGTTTTAACAGCATCGTAAATTTTTGCTCCTATCGCGTTGCTGAGGGTATGATAGCTATGTTGACCTAAACATATCGGACGATTCCATTTTCCAAGTGTAAATTAAAAAATGCTATACACTTTAGTTATACATTTCTGTTAATATACGAAAGGAAGGAGTTAAAGTTTCGCTTACAGCTAGTATTTCAAACTATTTTAGTAGCATTAGATTATTTAAATCATTAGGATTATAAATTTAATGCTTGGCAAACATTTTATCATTTTAAATAATAAATAAAAAAAATCGGTAAATTTTTTTACCCGGAACTTCCCTCGTTATGATTTTTTTCCATTTGTTAGGAATAGTGAAGTGTAACCCAATTTAGTTCAGTACATAGTCACAGTATATATGTGTTACACATACTGTCTTTTCATTTTTGTTTGTTCCGTCATATTGGATTCCTACCAATATTTTACTTTCCTTTTCTTTCTACCTATGCCACACTTGACTTTTCATCATAATAAAATAAATTTAATACGTAGTGTTTACATTGACACATACCGCCATTTTGCTACATCATATTATAAGTTTTTACCTAATGCGCTAGCCCGCAGATACTTCCCAGATATTAAGTTTCTAACTGGTTATCGTTATCGATCCTCTTGTTGTTATGTTGAGGTGGTGTATTATTTGAGGTTAGGATCCAGTAAAGAGAGATAGAGGATCGTTTACAAATTTGGAAACTTAATATCTGGAAAATATCTGCGGATCAACGTAGTAGGAAAAAACTGATAATATGGGTTTCATGCAGAACATAGAATCTATGTGTCCTGAGGATGCAACAATAAAATTGCGAAACGACAATTTAAAAAACCTTTTGTTTCTTTACTGGACCCTAACCCCAAATAATACACCACTCTAACATAACCTCAAGAGGATCGTTAACGAAAACCATGGAAACATAATATCTGGGAAATATCTGCGGACGAACGGAGTAAGTAAAGATTGATAATATATGGTTCATCCAGGATATAGAAACTATATTTGTCCTGAGGAAGCAACAATGAAGTTGCGAAACGTCGACTACTTAAAAATAGACATTTGATTTTTTACTGAACCTTAACCTCAAATAATACACCACTGTAACATAAAAACAAGAGGTTTGTTAACGAAAACCATTTAGAAACTTAATATCTAGGAAATATCTGAGGACCTACGGAGTAGGTAAAGACTGATAACATGGGTTTCCTGCAGGATATAGGATCTATATATGTCTCCTGAGGATGCACAAATTAAGTTCCAAAACGTCGATAATTAAAAAAAAGACTTGTTTTTTTCCTGGATCTTAACCCCAAATAATACAACAATTTTTTTTAACATCGTTCAGCCGTATCGAATTTTTACCAAAATATTACCAGGTCATCCTCATATGACCCTTATTTTTTGGTCAAAATTTGAAGTCAATCGGGTAAGTAGTATTTAAGCTATGTGGCGAACTGACAGACAGACCGACGGATTTGATAAAACATGTTTTTTGGCATCTAGAGCCGTTAAAACGTGAATATATGTAAAATCTAGAGGGTGAGTTTGTCACGATTACAAAATTTTTATTACGGCCGCAATTTTGTTCCGCCATCTTGAATTAGTAATTAGTTTTATTACTTAAGCACTATACCACAATAAGTTATGGCACACAATTTGCAATCATTAAGTAGTTTCTAGTTTTTTATTGTGTGCCGCCATCTTGGATTCGTACCAAAATTTTACCAGTTGATTCGATCATAATAATTGATGTTTATACAAAATTTGAAATAAATTCGACAAGTAGCTTTTTCATAATATTTTTTCTTAATATTTCACTAGGCCTCCATTTTGTTTTTGCCATATTCGATTTTTACCAAAATATTACCAGATCGTCCCCATATGACTCTCAACTTTTTATCAAAATTTGAAGTCAATAGGGTTAGTTCAATGCCGCGATTTGACAGACAGATCGACAGACGGGCCGACGGAATTGATGAAACATATTTTTTGGCATCTAGGGACGCTAAAACGTGAAGATATATATAAAACCTGAAAAAGTGGATGATTTTTTTCACGATTACAAACATTTTATTTGGCAGCCATCTTGAATTAGCACCACAGTTTTACTAGTTGACTTCTATACCATAGTTAGCTCTCGCACACAATTTGAAATCAATTAATTAAGTAGTTATTCGGGCTGAATTTTTAAATATTTTATTAAGCCGCCATTTTGTTCCGCCATCTTGGATTCGTACCAAAATATTATCAGTTTATTCCAACATAATACTTGATGTTTTTTTTCAGATAAATTGGATGAGTAGTTCTTTAATAATAACTTTTTTAACATTTCACTAGGCCGCCATTTTGTTTCGCCATATTGGATTTTAACGAAAGTCTTACCAGGCCATCCCCATATGAGCCTTAATTTTTGACCAAAATTTGAAGTCAATCGTAAAGTAGTCTTTAAGCTATACTGCGAACTGACACACAGACAGAAAGACCGACAGACGGACCGACGGAGTTGATAAGACATATATTTTGGCATCTAGTTACGCTAAAATATAAAGATGTGTAAAAATGAGAGGTTAACTTTTTCACGATTACAAACATTTTATTTGGCCGCCATTTTGTTCGGCCATCTTGAATTAGTACCACTATTTTTCTAATTGATCCTTATACCACATTTAGTTATGGTACACCATTTGAAATCAAACCATTAAGCAGTTTTTGCAGGCTAAATTTTTAAATGTTTTATTAAGCCGCCATTTTGTTTCGCTATCTTGGATTCGTACCAAAATGTTATCAGTTGATTCCAATATAATACTTAATGTTTTTGCAAAATTTGAGATAAATTGGATGACGAGTTTTTTAATAATAATTTTTTTAACATTTCACTAAACCGCGATTTTGTTTCTCCATATTGGATTTTTACCAAAGTGTTACCAGCTCATCATCCTTAATTTTTGACCAAAACTTCAAGTCAATCGAGTAAGTAGTTTTTTAGCTACTCCGCGAAGAGACAGACAGACAGACAGACAGGCGGACAGATAGACAGACAGACAGACAGACAGACCGACGGAATTGAGAAAACATGTTTTTTCTAGAGACCCTGAAACGTGAAGATCTGAAAAAATCTCGGAGAGTGATTTTTTCACGATTGCAATATTTCCCTTTTACGAGGGAAGTAACAACGAAATTTCTTCCACGTGGCTGTTTGAAATTTTGACTCCCAAAAAAGATATTACATTATGAGTTACTCACAGCAGATTATTTTCATTCTTTTAGGTCCTTTTCGGTTAACACTTTCCTTTTACCCCTTTGAACATTGACAAAATATCCCTTATAGAGATTCAACAATACCTTGCTCATATTTAGTGCACTTTTTTATACAAATCCAAATTTTTACTGTTAAATGTTTCGCTAATAAGAACACCTCTAACTATTAATTTTTTTAGACTGAAAAATATCGCCACGTTTTTTTTTCTGCACAAACTCAACGATTTCCAGCCGGACTAGACCTAGCAAGAATATTGTCAAATTTCCTTGCTCGATATACTTTAGTTATATAACTTACAGTAAGACGGTATTTAACTTAATTTCTTATTGACCATATCTACTTTGTCCTATTGTAGCTCAGTTCGAGCATTTCTGTTGTTCATCTTCTATCGTTCTATCTTGCTTTATTGAATGTTGTGTAAGTTGGTTTACTTAACTTTTAACGGTCTATATTTTTTGAATAATATTTTGGAATCTATTAACCTTGTTTAGCAGCTCATTACGGTTAGCTACATCAGCTGGAGGTTCTGACTTGCTATTAATAAGTTGTTTTAATTCAGGCACATTTTGGTTGATCGTTTCTTTTAACCTTTGAACCTGATTGGCAGAGTCATCCTTGTCAATTGTAATGCCCCTATTAGTGTTATTGCTACAGGTTGATTTTAAAGGCATGTTATAAAAACCTTAAAAACAATCCACTACACTTATTTAAAATACAGTTTCAATAATAATAATACTCCTGTCGCTCCAACCCATACAGGCGCTACGCGGAAGGCCAAGAAGAGAGAGATGATTAATTATTGGGTCTGCTCACTCGGTCAATAATCTTCAACCAAATGAATGTCCCTTAAACGAAGGATTTGAAGGACAATCTCATCGCCAGTTATTCGGGTGAGACTCTGCAGACTGGTATCATCTTTAAATTAAAAACCATGCCTCCTAAAACATCGACAATGAAGATTACCATCTGGACCCGACATTCTGGATAGATCCTACGAAATTCGCTTATCACGCTCCTTGATTAAGGGGCAGATCTTTTGAAGGCGAAGATAAGTCTCATGGAGAGGCCTAATAAGTCGATATTTTTGTACAGGCTATTTTACTTAAAACTCTAAAGGCCGTTTTCTCGGAATTCGACTAGGATATCAAAAGTTGATTAAAAGGGTTAATTTGATAGAGTAATTATTCACATCTAAAATAAAAATGACACTTGTGTCCCTTCAACCTATTCTTTAATAGTTAAGTGGTCATGCCTATATATTTCGCTGGACAGTTTAAACAGGGCATTGAGTAGATTAGAGTAGATTTTTTATTTTTTGGTACTTTACTTTTTAGTGTAGTAGCCGATTAAGTTGTGTGTCTTGTGACATGCAATTATATTATGTTTTCCTAAAATGTACTTTATTTTTTCTGATAATTGATTTGTGTAATACATTGTTACATATATTTTTTTTGATCTTATCTTGTTTTAATTGATTAGCTTGGTTATAATATTTGTGGATTCTTTTAGTTATTTTCTTGATAAACCTTTCAGGAAAATTATTAGATTTTAAGGTATTTATTATTTTTTGGAGAGTTTCGGGGTAGTATTCAGGTGACGTGAGGGCTATAGCCAGTTAGACCAATTACGACATTTCTTTTTTGGTTATTGGGATGATAAGAATTAAAGTTAAGGTAACGTCCAGACCATGTTACTTTCGTAAACCCTTTTGTTTTTAAATTATTGTTAGTTTGAGTGATTATGGTTAAATCTAAAAAATTTATTTGGTTATTTTTTTAGGATTGAAACTATTAAAAGCTAGTAATACGTTGTCGATTTTATTTTCTGGAATTAAAGCCAAACAATCGTCAACGTACCCTAAAAAGTAATATTAAAATCCAATTTTTCGAGAATTCCTTCTTCTAAAAACTCCATTACTATTTGTGCCACTGTGGAAGAAATTGGTGAGCCGTCTAATTGTTGGTAAAAATCATTTTTATATTGGAAGTAGTTATTTAGGGTTACGATATTTAACGCTTCTATAAAATCGTTTTAAGTTAAAGTTGTAAATTCTTTAAGCTCATTCCATTTTTCTCTTATAGCTGTAGCTACCAGTTCATTAGGTATATAAGTATATAAAAAAATTACATCTAAAGATATATGTTTGTAGTTTGGTTGTAATTTTACTGAATCAATGAAATGTTTAAAGGTAAAAGTCTTTTATGTAATGGTTATTTTTAACTGTGATGTTTGATAAACATTTGGTCAAATATTTTGAAAGGTTATAGAAAGGCGATTGAACACAAGATGCAATTGGTCTTAGAGGAATGTTTAGTTTATGCAATTTGAGTAGTCCATAACTTTTAGGTGCAACTGCAATGTGTATAGACAAATTTTTAATTTCTATATGAGTTAATATATTTTTGTTTTTAAGTTTTTTATAAAATAATTGTTTTTATTTTGTAAAACGTTTGTAGGGTCGGATTTTAATTTTTTATATGTATTTGTGTCGTTTAGAAGTTGAATCATTTTCGTGTCATAGTCAGTGGTGTTCAGTATGACAGTTTTGCTAGTTTTGTCAGGTTTAAGGACGGTAATTTGAGGGTTATCCTAAATAAATGGTTTAGTTTTGTTATTTTTTTTAATTATTCGATTTTGGAATTTGTTAATTTTAATTTGTTTATGCCTGATTTTAAATGTATGGTTAATAATTGCATTTACGACATTTGACCTTATGTTGTCTTTTATTTCATTGAGCTGATCATGAATGGCTGATTCTACGCAAGATATGTATTCGGTTGTTGGTAGTTTTTTTTCGTTGTTAATTGATAATGAGAAATCACCTAAGGACATATCTTCTGCTATATCGTTGGGAATATTAGTGTCAGAAATATTCTCAAGCCAGGAAGATGCGTTGATTTTAACGTCATTTTTTTCCGTGTATATTATTAATTTTGAAATTTTTTTCTGATTTTTGTATTTTATTGAATCGAAAATGTTTTTATATTTCGTAGTTTCTAGTTCTACAAATTAATCAAGGAATGTTAGTTGGAATTACTGACTTTATGTCATTAAATTTTTGTTGAATGACATTATTTAAAGTATTTATAATTTTTGTTGTTTTAGTAATGCAAAGATTTAAGATTTTAGTTTATGTATTATTAAGAATATTGTGAAATTTATTTTCGAGGTAGGTACCTGTAAAAATTATATGAGACACATTGAAGTTTAAAAAAGCTGGGAAGACATCCATGTGTTTACTTCTTAATAAAAATATTCTTCTGTTTTTCTGTTTTGCCAGTCTCGTGTATGTTTTTGAAATTTCTCTGAGCTTATTAGTACAAGAAAAACCGTAAATTTCCTGGATTTCTTGCAGAAATGTCATTTTATGTTGAGTACAGTCTAACACTAACTTGCTTTTATTTGTTGAAGTAAGATACATATTATTGTTATGCATTTGTTTAGCTAATTGTAAAATTTCTTATATAGTTTGTAATAGTTAGTTAATATGCTACTATTTGTTTGCATAGTCAGTTTATACAGCAATTTCAAATTTTTGAAAGATGTACGAATACCGTTCGTCATCCGAGGCTTTTGCTTATTTTTATTCAAACATATCTTTTTGTGCCTCATATACAAATAACCAAGTCTCATTACCTAAATTGTGAAATAGTGCACCTGGGTTTTTTCTAAAAGCAAATGCGCAGACAGCGTCTTTGCAAAATATGGAACTCAGAACTTTCTGGAGCGTATGAGGTCGCTGCCAAAAATACATTTGAAGTTTCCGTGCTTCTCTACTCCTTTGGCAGTCTGAAGTTGAGATAGGACGAGTTACGGAAAGTAGACATAAGTTGACGGAAGATGATGCATTTGAAAAGAAGTATACTTTAATACTCTTCGGTCTCAGGTGTATATCTTCCTCGTCATCAGATAGATAGGGATCTTCTCATTTTAGAGCATTTTACTTGGACAATTGGATATTGTTGAGTTACAGGTATCTCGCGACCACGAGATTGCTTGTATAGGGGCTTTCTCTTCAAAAATGCAAGCATCAACTTGGACTCAGATTTTCCACGGATTCTGATAATCCAGAGCATCTTATAAAACTAAAACCTCGAGTTATGAAAGATAACATTAAGAGAACAGAATAAAAACTACTCGGGTCAGCAAACTCCTGCACGTCTTATTATACAGGGTGTTCATTCCAAACGTCGTTTTTTCGGGAACCAACAAAATCAATAAAACTTTAGTAAAAAGCGTTTATTTGGTCGAGTAAAATGTAATTATTTACGGTTAAAATAAAAAGGAAAACTTCACCACTACCGAGAACTTTAAAAGCCTCAAATTTCAAAAATACATGTATTTCTAAGACATTTACGTTATACACATTAACTTGATTACTATAAAGTGCATTTATAAAGAGTTAAAACAAAGTCTACGTCGTATTCAGTATAGGCACCTCGATCCCAAAAAAAAATAAAACAATTGTAGAAAATGAAAAAACAAAATTTTAAATTTATGTATATTTATAAAACTGTTTTGTTATTTGCACTAAATTGATTGCTATAGTGGTGAGATAAGGGTGTTTCTTAGTAATAAATGATTTTTTTTTCGATTAATTAATTGTTTAGGCATATTTTTTAAAAAATAAAAAATTTCAGATATTTTTTATTTCTTTTAAGATATTATTTAGGACAAGCGATCAAAAATAAATAATGTTATTATTTGTAAGACTTATGTATTAAAACAAGTAATTAAAAATCATTATTCTACTAAAAGGCAAGTCTCAGAAACCAATATAGTAATCAATTTGTTACAAATAATAAAAAATATTAGAAGTTAATGTTGACTAAAAAAATTTAGGCTTTTAAAGTTTAGAGCAGTTCGTGTTTTTTCTTTTGAGTCACGACGCGTATACTAAGTCAGCGTCGACTTTGTTCTAGGTCTTAATTATCGAAATTTATTAAATTTTTGCTTTTTACCAAATTTACCATTCATTTGCAAAAAATCAATGTTTGGAATTTAAGTGAAATACTCTGTAATCTCAGTAACCAGTAACGTTGATGCATATAACCAAAATGTCTGAAAAATAAACGTATTTTTGAAATCTGTGTCGCGCCACCTATACCAACTATTAAAGAAAGGGACACAAGTGTACAAAAAATGCGTCGACAGCCTTACACAAACTCGAAAAAACATAAAAACATGAATTTGATTACACCAGTACCAAAATATTAGATACTGACAATAAATATCATAAACTTATTATAAAAGAAATGCTTCATATGAAAAAAAAAAAAGAAAAATACACTGTTAATGACAAGTAAGACGTAAAAAATCTATGCAAATTTATCATAATTTAATACATGCATTATAACAAAATATAAATAATTTCTCCATCACATATATTTATTAATATTCAATAGATTTAAATCGTTATCTCGAGTTACAGATTCTACCTTGACTAAGCCTTATAAAAAAAAGGGAAAAAAATATATTCCTCAAGTGTTGAATTTTAAAGAAATTAGTTGCCAAGCAGATTAGTAAACCGGGAAGTAAACAATAAACATTTTTCGAGGTATGTACCAATTTTTCTTCCTATTTTTTAAAATGCATTGTGCTTTTTTATTCTAAGATCTACGATATTTTAAAAGTAAGCTTTATATCAATGTTGACAATTTGTAAGATTTTAAAATTATTTTAGTTTAATTCAAAATGGAAAAAAACTTAAATAATAAATAAGATCTTTTGAAAAAGCCTACTAAGACGGGCGAAACGTCAAGGAAATAGTAAGTTTCATTATAAAAGGTAAACCTATACCCAAGAAAACTAAACACTATATTATAATATTTAAGGTTCAAGAAAAAGAGAATTATATTCCATATATATATATATATATATATATATATATATATATATATATATATATATATATATATATATATATATATATATATATATATATATATATATATATATATATATATATATATATATATATATATATATATATATATATATATATATATATATATATTTGGTTAATATTTTGTTAATTATTTTCTTGGGCATAGGTTAACTCATTGAAAAGTAAAACTATCCACTAAATATTAGAAATAACAACCTTTCTTCATTTAAAAACTGTAACTGGCAAATTCTAAAAAACTAATGTCCCTTATAGTCTTCAGGAGTTTTTTAATATCAATTTATTTAGGTTCTAAGTAACATTTGCGAAATTGCGTAGTAGGATAAGTACGTATATTTTCAGTTCAATACTATTTGATCGGCACACTATTGGCCATATGATACATTTGTGTCATTATGGCTCTTTCTTGACGTTTTCTATACCATGTATTTTTTTGGTCTTTTGAAATAAAAGCTTTTTATTTATTTATTTCATTTATTTATAAAGATTTTGATTAACTCTTCATTACGAAAAATGTTTCCGCCCTATAGATAATTCTTTCTATTAAACTTTAAAATATATAACTTGTGAAAGATTATTTAGATGGTGGGTATTTTGTATGCTGTTGATACCATTTAGTATGTAGGTATGGTAATGCCTGCTAATCAACATTAAGTTTAATTTAAACTTATTGTATCTTCATTTAAAAACTATTGTATATTAACTGTGTTATGCCATGTACATTGGGTATTTTTATTTTATATATTTGATGTGTTTTAATATGTATCGTCAATTTTAAATGTAGTAAGATACGTTACAAGTTTTTAGCGTATATACAAATAAGTGTAAAACAATTTATTTAATTCTTTGCTGACATACATTTTCTAAAGAACATTGCACCATAGAATAACAAAAAACTATATGAAACAACAGTTGACTTTCAAAGCTTGTTGCAAAATCTCGATAGCTAGTTCCATATAGTCTCAGGTCATCTACATAAAACAGATGAGGAATCTTGAACGGATTACCTACATTAGTAACCACGGATTTATCGAAATGACATGTAATAGGTAGCAGAAAGATGCAGACCAGTTTAGAGAGTCACCCTGAAACACTCATCTCTTTAATACAGTAAATATTTTAGTTCTTCTAGATGTTATGTCGTTCAATGCATCAATGTGGTGGTCCGCGTATGGCAAAGGTTCTTAGTAAGTGTAGTAGGAATTTCTGCGACGTTGTGTCGAAGGTTTTCTCATAATCGAATCAGGTTATCGAAAAGGTTTGCTCAAATTAAATCGAGTTTTGCGTGATGCTCTTATCAATAAACATATTGTCCTAAGGTAACAGTATATCATAATAAGTATAACACGTATTGACACAGGTTTTGGACCAGTAGTTTTTAGGCTCCTCTAAGTGTCACTTTATCAACAACTACTAACACTTATGAATGTTCTGTGAACGCCAGGAAGTAGCAGATTTTACCCTTTTTATTTAATAGCTCATATCCTATTACAAATAAGAAGTCCGCGTTGTTACCAAATTTAAATTTTCTCATTTTTTTCTAAATGAAACATCCTGTATATTAATTAATAATTATAGACCTAAGTAGGTCTCTTTAAGCCGAGTTCAGCGATATATAAGGGTTTGCAACTGATTATTTCGGAATTATTGGGAGTTATGCTCTGGTAACGGTCTATTTATGACTTACTTTTTTCGTAATTCATTATTCTAAAGTTATTCTTTAAAGAATATCTTACTAATGATGACTGATTTTTTTATAATTTATATTTTTTACATTTTTTTCCCTCATTTTATATGTGTGTCACTAGACTGTGTAAACTGACAGTAAAAAATATTTATAACGAAACTTGCTAAATTTTATATCTCAAACCTTTAGAGAGACAATTACTTGTTCAATCGTTACTAATATTGGACTGGGCAAAACGGAAATTTTGCGTGGCCACCCCGGCATCGTAACTTGACTCCTAAGGACTATTTTTTGGAGTACTCTGGTAAAAGCCAACAACGTTCAATAAATTGTTACACAGAATACTAGAAGGTGTGACTTTCCTTAAGAAGAGCATTTTGTGCAAAAATCTATTTCTTATTTCGAGACAGTTTACACGACATGCATTGCGCAAAATGGTGCATATCTAAAAAACTTACTGCAATAATACTTAGTGTTAGTTGTTATTGTTTTATTAAATATTAGTTAGGATAACTGATATTGTTCGAAGTTATCATTAAATTTTTCTTCCAAAATATATCTGATAATTAAAAAAAGGTTGTCATGTGTTTATTAAATTCTAACAAGAATTATTATTAGATTATCTGTTATGTAAATCTTATCAAAATAAAGCTATATAATATAATTTTTACGTCATTATAAGTTATATACATTGTAAAATACGGCATAAAGCATAAAAATATAAATAATACAAAAAATAAAAATAATATAAAAAAAATTAGATAATTGCCATCAATCAAATAATTAATTAGAGAATCAACTTTAGAAGAGTAAGTTACTAGAAAAAAAGTCATAAATAAGCCATTACCTGAGGATAACTGGCAATAATTCCGAAACCTTGAGTCACAACCTTATATTGCCATATATCATTGAACTCTTCTGAAAGAGGCCTATTTAGATCTATGTTAATATAAGTTGTTTCATTTTAAACAATGGGGAATATTGAGGTTGGCAATACTGCCGATGCTAATAGAATATTAGCAATTAAATAACGAAAAGGGTAAAATTATCTATTTCTTGGCTAGTACAGAACATTTATAAATGTTTACGATACTGTAGAAATTGGGTTGGCAAAGCAGTCAGTTTCTGATCATCAGCTGATGGCTCGACGCACATATGGTTTCGACAGAGCTACTTTCAGATGCAGGCAGCCAATAGAGGTATGAAAATGTATCTTCGCAATAAATTGAGTATTTATTGCGAAGATTTTAATATTTTAATAAAAGGAGGTCTGTATTGCCGGAAAGTCATCTGTTTTTAGACATTGTGCCATTTTAATCAGCCTACTGGACTAAAAAATAATATAAGTTTCAAGTTGTATCTGTTTCTATTTTTGTATAATATGTAAAAGATTTTGTTTTTTATAAATAATGTATATGTCTTTGTCGTACAAAGTTTTTAAAAATTGATTTACTTTTGAATGCTTGTTTCTGATGACTAACAACGAAACGTCATGAAAACAAACCAAAATAAAATGTATGTAACTGGCTGCTTACTACCTTGCAGTTTATATTAATGAACCAAATCCCCAAGAAAATTCGTTACATTGAAAAAAGTATAGGTAGTAGGCAAATAAAACATTGTATTATAAATTCTAACATATTTTTAAAAATATTAGGTTCTTTTATTGGTTTATGGCTGACACACTGCAGATGGGTCAAAACTAATTTGCCTACGAATAAATTTCAATATTTCTAAAGGAAGATGATATGCCAGAGGTATTTCTATCAGCAGGTATTAATTTGTGAAAACTTTAATATCAATATTTTGGCTATAAAAAAAAAATTTTTTGCTCGTATTCTGAATAGTTGGTTGTACTGTCATCATTGGGAGGTACAGTGCTACTTTTCTAATCTCAACACATGTTAAACTGAAAATTCGATATCCGAACGACAAATTAATGAAGTGATACTCCGAACACTATCTACTAAACCCGATGTCGTGATTGCTATATTTTACAATCTTTGAAAAACTTCAGTCTCAAGTATGTTGAAGTGCATTTAATTAAGGAATCATGGAATAAGATACTTTTACCGCTTTAAGAGCAATTATGTGACATTATTGAAGATGATATTCTGTTGGGAATGTTAGCCAGAAGAAAGCAAGAAGGAAGTGAAATGCAAGAAATTATTGAGCTTGATAACAATTTGACCAGTAAAAGAAATTTCTCTCAAGCGATGAACGAACCAACGCTGACTTTTAACACCCCTAATGGCAGATAGTTTCGAATGGAAAAAATTAAAAATCATATTTTTACTTTCTTCGTAAAAAGAAAGATGGCGAAACAAAATTACGGCTTAAAAAATTATTTAAAAATTCAGACTAAAAAACTGCTTAATGTTTAAGGAACTGATTTCAAATTGTGTGCCATAACTAATTGTAGCATAAAGATATTGAAAATTAGTACCACAGTTTAACTAGTTCAAATCTGTGATACTAATTCAAGATGGCGGAACAAAGTGGCGTCCAAGTAAAATGTTTGTGATCTGAAAAAATCACTCTCTCAGGTTTACATATTTTGCCGCTTTAGCGTCCCTAGATGCCAAAAAATATGTTTTATCAATTCCGTCGGTCCGTCTCTCTTGGTTTGTCTGTCTGTCTATTAGTTCGGGGCCTAGCTTAAAAACTACTCATCAGATTGGCTTCATATTTTAATTAAAAATTAAGTAAAGATCCAATATTCCGGAACAAGGCCGCCAGCCTAGTGAAATGTTCAAAAATTATTACTAAAAAATGTAGAAATCAACTAGTAAAACTTTGGTGCGAATCCAAGATGGTGGAACAAAATGGCGGCATAATAAAATATTTAAAAATTCAGCCTGATCAAAGTACTTCTTGAACTGATTTCAAATTGTGTGCCATAACTAATTATAATATAGATATGAACTAATAAAACTGTAATACTAATTCAAAATGGTGGAACAAATTGATAGATGCCAAAAAATATGTTTTATCAATTCCGTCGGTCTATCTGTCGTTGTGTCTGTCTGTCAGTTCGCAGCATAGCTTAGCATAGTCAAAAATTAATGATCTGGTATCGTATTGGCTGTATGTACTGTCCTAAATAAATATTTTTTGCTCCAGGGTTGCCTACACATTTTACAATATTACAACTTATCGACCTGCGAAGTCCTAAAAAAACATATGTATACACATACCACGAGCATAGCATCAATAATCTGTATTATTTAAAAAAAAATCCTACACGCAAGCAAACGCTAGAGGGGACCCATTTTGAATATTAACTTGCCTATCTAAGCAAATCAAAAATTATTTTTTTCTCCACGAAGCATTTGGTAGTTCTTCAAGCTTTCTAGAATGATAACTAGGGTTGTCCATAACAATAACCGACTGAGGAGGAATAAGGTACAGCATCTGCTTAAAATCTTCATTCATATTGAATCCTGACAATAACTAGTTATTTTACTGAAAAGTTAGTAAACCTCCTTCTACAAAGTTATTTTTATCACCAATATGTGGGGTTATTAACCTGTAGCATTATTTACATTTTTCTGGAACAATACTATTAAAATATCTAGTATACATAATTTATATGTATTTATATATATATATATATATATATATATATATATATATATATATATATATATATATTTTTTTTTTTAATATTCGTTGTCATCAATGCTACATATTATATTAATAATAACATGAGAATTTGCTAATAGGACAAAATATTGCAGGGGGAACATCTCCCTATACACCTCTATGTTCCTTCTTGCCCTGAGCCAAGAAAATTATTATAGTGACTTTATCTTTTCCAAAAAAAAAAAATCTCTTGGATAAGTAGATTTTAGTGTGCTAAAATCAGGCTCTACGCCTAAAGAATATTCGAATCCAGATTAAAATACATGATTTACAACTTTTTACGTACTTATATAATATTATTTGATTAAACTAACAATATTCGCTAATTATTAGTAACTTTTATTAAATATGTCCCAAAACTAAAAACCAAAAGACAAAGCCGACACACAAGATTTCGTACGCAATCGATCATCAGCGCACATGTGAAATAGCTCATATATACATGTTGCCTTTGAAGACGCTGACCATCAACGTAGTCCGACGTATACGTCTTGACAATCAGTGGTGAGTACTCATCAAATGCTGTATAAGGAGACGAATACTTTTAATAAGTTTATTTTAGAAGTTTACAGATTATGTATAATATGACTTGTATGTAAACTGCCTTCATAATAATGTTAACACCTTATAAGTAACCTAATCATATCTAAAATTACTTAACTAAGGTAAATAGGAATATAACCTCGTTATATCTTCCCCTTGATAAAGCAAAGATGGGTAAACTCACAAAAACATAAACTTGTTAGTCAAACCAGTAAAATTCTGAAAATAAATAAAATTGAAATAAAATAATGAAATTTAATTATTTAGGTCAAAATATAATATTTTAGTTTTGCAGGCTTCTTGAAAACTCTGCTATTTTTCCTCCCAGTAACCAAATACTGTCTTTGACCTGTCGGTAGTATTTCTTCTTTCTCCCCGTCCACCTTGTTAAATGAGTCTTGATTATTTCCATTATTCTCATTTTCACTTACATTTTCAACTTCGAGATTGCTACGCAACGCATGGCTATTAAGGGATGGTCGTATATGAACACTTTTGCGTCGAACTTGTCCGCCGTTTTTTTTGATACCTTCAAGTAGAGCATTGCGGTATTCTAGTAAAGCTAGATGAATATCATCACACTTACGTAACATTCTTAGCAAGTTGAACTTCACGTTCAGCCATTCGATTTGATCTTGGATATCTTGGATTCGAAGTCACGAGTTTAAAATCCCAAGATATTGAAAAATCCCAGCATTCTCTTGAATTAAATGGCATATTATCTGTATATTCTTTATGAGGTATTCCATGAGACGAAAACACACCTTTGAAAACTTTTATCAGCTCCTGGGAATTTTTATTTGCCAATTTAATGACTTCAAGCCATTTTGAAAAATAATCTATACTTGCTAGATATGAGTAACCACCAAACTCAAAAATATCACTTGCAATTTCCTCAAAAGGCAATTTTGTAGTTCTCTTAGAACTAGCGGTTCTTGACATTAGTTCTCTGATATTTTTCACAGATTTTACACTTTCAAACAATGTCTCCAGCATCTTGATTAATTTTTGGCCACTAGAGAATTTGTATTGCTGTTCATTGTGATCTAGTAACGCCCCGATAAGGCTCAAGTAGCAACCCTAACATATCCATTCGCAAAGACGTTGGACTACAACTCGGCTGTCCACAAATTATAGATCCTCCTGCTCATATATACTATTCCTAAATAAGTAATATGGCCTTATGTTGAATAGTATTTTGGATCAGAAGGCCATCCATGGATACAATAATATTTAATTCTTTTAAAATCTTCATCTTTTTTAGTTTCAAATTTAAATTTTGTGTTCTTTACTCCAGTCATGTTTATTGAATGCACCACCTCTGTTATAAATTTATCATCCTTAGATTTTTCTAATAAATAATTTCTTGACAATAAATCTGCAACATGCATGTCTTTTTCTGGTGTATACTTTACCGTAAGATTATATTTTAAAAGCTTTACCTTTATTCTTTGAAGTCTTGGCGAATGCATGTCTGTAATATTATTAAGATTTAATGCTTCAAGGGGCTTATGGTCTGATTGTACTTGAATGTCTCGACCATAAGTAAAATTATGAAATTTTCGACAAGCCCACAATATTGCCAAAAATTCTTTTTCTATTTGGCTAAATCGACTTTCGGGATCCTATAAGGCTCTGGAAGCAAAAGCAACAGGTCTACCATTTTGAAGCAAGCAGTAACCCAGTCAGCTCTGGCTACTATCAGTCTAAATAGTAATAGGTGATTTTTCATCAAAATTTGCTAAAAGTGGAGGAGAGGAAAGAACTTGCTTTATTACATTTAAGGCATTTGTTTGCTATTGGGTCCAGACCCATGTGGTATTATTTTTTTATTTTAGAAATTTACAGATTATATATATGACTTGTATGTCAACTTCCTTCATAATAATGATAACACCTTATAAGTAACCTAATCATATCTAAGAGTACCTAACTAAGGTAAATAGGACTATAACCTTGTTAGAAATGCTCCATGTGAAATGGCACATAAATTATAGTACGAGCTGATCATATGCGCCCTATGTGAAACTGTTGATTTAAACATGCGAAGTTATCTCGTACGTCCTGACCGTCAGTACTGACCATACGCTCTGTGTGGAACGGCACAGGGGTTTCATTTTATGTTTGGTTCCTGTAAAAATGAGGTTGCTTTTGTAGTAGCTTATAATGTAACGGCAGAATAAAACATTTTTAGTTCAAAGAAATTTTTTTAAAAGATGGCATGTTTGCTATAAACAATAAGGCGGCTGAAATAATATCTAGGTATTTTAGAAAATAAAGAAGAGATTTTTAGAACTGCCATTCTAAAATAAAATATGGATCGAAAATAAAAATTGGTTTTATTCAATTTTAGATGCGTATTGCCATTATAGCGTGTTGATTACTTTTACTCCCAAATTTTACTTGTTTAAATACATGACAATTTGGCGAAGGTAGTTTAATACGCTCTAGATTCGAGTTTCGATATTTTACTTATTAAAACGTGAGTCACAAAATGCACGTCGTCAGTAAATAACTGCTTGACGTTTATATTAGCAATGTTTAAATTTTTAGCTGAATTAATTTAATAATTTCTGCACTAAAATAAGACGCCCTTTTTCTGAAGAACCATAACGATTTTATGGCTGAACAATTTTAAATACTAATATTTTTTTATTTCGTTTGAAGTTTTAATTTATTTTGGTTTTATTTATAAATGGTGTTCATTTATCCTGGGCTGATAAGAAGTTTCTTATTTTAAATGGGACAAACTCTATTATTATAGATTATGACGTTTAAGACGACTTCAAAATATATATTAGTATGGGTTCGTAATGCCACGTTTTCTAATTTAGTGGCATTTTTCTTCTGTTTTTATCTATTTTCAAATAAAAATAAAAAAGTATATTAGTATTCTATTTACAATCTAATATTCAGGTTTTAAAACTCAAATAAGTTAGAACATTACTATGGATCACATCTCGTATTTTTATAATTATTTTTTTAATTCAATCCCCCGGAACACTAAATTTAAATAAAGGATTAAACAATGATTTCAGCGATATATAACAATATACGACTCGCCGTTTCAGACTTCAGCATGTAACTAATTTTTATAACATAGTTTTAAGCTTTCAAAATATGTAATTTAATAGATATTTTTGCACTAATAGTTGTTATTATTGTTTTACTCGGTTCTCTGCTTATGTTTGAAAAAAATAAAGTTTAGTAACAAATAAAAAGGTTAACATAGAACGGAAGTTTTTACGACTTTGGTCAATTAGGAAATAATGGTTCTTAGGATTAGACCATGTCAAATTGGAATTACTATTCGACGTTTCGCCTTCGATTTCACGAAGCATCTTAAGGGATCTTTATTCAACGAGATCTGAACACTGAATGAGCGCGGAGAGATTCAAGCTGCTCCCGGGGGGTTTGGATCGGCTTACCCTGGTGGGCGCCATCTTCCCGATTTGGCTTTGGTCTGGGTTTTGATCGACCGTAAAGGTGTCCAGGTGTCTAGACGGTCGTCGCAACAGCCAGTTTTGGTGGATCACGATGGACACCGCGTTCCCGGTGGTACACGGAGAACTATTGTCTCGGCGGATCCACGTGGGCACGTATGAATACGGTTCGTATCAAGACACGTGTCCAGAACAATACGGCGTCATACCGTCCGGGTGATACTCCACATCGAGAAGTGTCGCGATGGGGTTAAATGTCCTACACCTTACCACAGGTTGACCCCTCGTCCCGGGCCTGTGGTGAACTCGGGGGTGTCGTGACGCGCAATCGAGTAATGGAGGTCGATTCGGTACCGACAAACGAGGACGTCTGGGCCTCGTTGGGGTCTTGACTATGGGATTTGGGATCTGTCCATACGTCGGAAACAGCAGGCACCCAGGACTTCGTAAAGGAGGGCTTAGGCATGTCCTGCAACACCGCGGGAGCTTGTAGTAAAAAGGTCCTACCAAATGGCGGCCGTGGAGGTTCTACGAACACCACTGTCCTGAGATAGAACAGGCACGGTTAGAGATCCATCCGGCCAGGTGGGCAAGGGAAAGAAACTACCAGCCTCCAAGGCGTGAAGCAGGGAGGTACAGGAATGTGCGGCGAAGGTCTAATTTGTCCCAAGTTTGTCCCAAATTCTGAGGGGCAGGACATTGGGCTTTTTGCACCAGACTGGGACGAAAACCTCGGTCGAAGTCTCGGGTACAAGGGTAGTGTATAATTGTCGTCAACCCTCATCAATTCTGGGGGCGGCACAGGTGAAAGTAGCGGCATGTCAAAATCTGGGTTTCGTGACACCCTTATGTTCGGGATAGGATCTGAAGGGGAGGACATTAGGTTTTAGACCCCGGATGTGCACAGGGGATCAATGAAAACTTCTGGGCAGAGCCTGGTGAAGGTTTCATCACCAGACCTCTCCTCCTCTTCGCTCACGGACTCACCTTCCTCTCCCGAGGAGAATCGTCCTACTGGTGGTCGGGATTCTCTTGTCTTCGAGCCCACTGTCGTATAACCCGAGCTGGGTTGTTCGATTGGTTCAGAAATAGTGTCTACTGCATAGTTATTTACATTGCTTCTTTCAAATATATACAAAAAAAAAGTTGTTTTCGGAGTATAAAAAAACTAAAATGAAATTCCTGAGATGTTAATATTTGCAAAAGGTCTTAATCCAGGTAGTTTTCCGATGCCACTTGAACCCGGGGACAGCGGCAGCTATTCGCTGAACCACTAATCGTTAAAAATGGAAAATGTCCCTAAGGAACTGTAACGACAACAAACGTCACAGTC
The DNA here is from genome assembly GCA_030620095.1 of Kuschelorhynchus macadamiae. NCBI lineage: Eukaryota > Metazoa > Arthropoda > Insecta > Coleoptera > Curculionidae > Kuschelorhynchus > Kuschelorhynchus macadamiae. The sequence continues at coordinate 32,389 of JAUTXW010001448.1, read as the reverse complement.
GCTAGCTTTTTAAATAAATGAAAATTAAAGAATTCTTCTGATTACGCCGGAGGCAGGTTGTGTGACTGGACTTCAACTCCAGAGGTTAGAGGAGTTTACCCTTGCTCCAGGAAAACCCCCTCCGGATCGTAGATCGATGACTATTAAAGCAGATGACATTCGGGAAACCGGTAAGTTTTTATTTTTGTTCTTCCTTATCGTCTGGTCGAATGTTGGTCTGAATACACGGTCCTGCAACACCGCGACCTGAGTAAGTTCTGCCGATCACAAATACCGTGCTCGTGCTTTTATTAAGATGCTGCTGTAATAAGATCGATATCTACGTGTGACCGTAACCCGTATTTTTATTGAAATATTTTGTATGTTTAAAAATTTCAATAGATTCTCTAATTTGTTCATGTATAAAATCCTGGAACCGATGCTAGAACCTTAGTTTCCTTTAAATTTATAATATGGCCAGTAATATGCTGGTGTTCAGCTACAGCAGATTAAATGATTTATTATTTTTAATACATCGCTCACGTTCCTTAAGTCTAGTTGACACTGAACATCCTGTTTCTCCCACATACACTTCTCTACAGGAGCAAGGAATTTTATATACTCCTTCATATTGAAAATGTACAATATCTTTCGGGGAACGCAAGCATTGTCCAATCTTCTTATGTGTATTGAAGAACAGTATTACCTAACGGTGGCTCCTTATCATTCTCCTTTTGTGGAGTGGGATTACTGTATATTTTAATGGAACGTTAGTTTCCTTTAAATTTATAATATGGCCATGTTCAGCAGATTGAAACAATTTATTTATTTTTAATACATCGTTCCATTAGATTAATTTTCCATTGTGAAGTTAATTTTATGACGTTGTTGATTAAGGTGGTCCAGAAATATAAGAAGATTATCATGTCCAGGAGGGTAACATCCTCAAAGACTTCCATAAAGATAATCACTACCGCAGGTGACACAGGAGATCCCATAGCTGCTCCTAAAGATTAATCATAAAAATTCCTTGAAAAATGAAATAAGTAGATGTAAGGCAAGTTTCCACTAAGTCTATTAAATTGAGTCGTTGACAGGGACATTAGTGTATAGTGACTTTACGTCGAAACTGACCAAAATATCTTCGGGATCCAACTGGATTGCCTTAAGTTTTTCTACGAAATGAGTTTTTTATAAAAGAATCTGTTTTTCCAGTAAATGGTTAAAGAAAATTTGAAAGATATTTACCTAGTTTGTATGTTGGGAAGACCGTAGAATCTGGGAATCTTGGAGCTTCTTGGTTTTAGTATACATAAGAAGATTGGACAGGGCTTGCGATTCCCGAAAGATATTGTACCTTTTCAAACAGGAGTATATACAATTCCTTGCTCCTGTAGAGAAACGTATGTGGGAGAAACAGGACGCTGAATATCAACAAGATTTAAGGAACATGACCGATGTAACAAATTGTTGGTATGCTGGTGTTCAATCTGCTGTAGATGAACACCAGCATACCACTGACAATATTATAAATTTAAAGGAATCCAAGGTTCTAGCATCGGTTTCAGGATTTTATAAACGAAAAATTAGAGAATCTATTGAAATTTTTAAACATTCAAAAAATTTCAATAGAGATACGGGTCATCATCACACGTAGAAACCGATCTTAACAAAGAGTCATGGTTCGGCAAGCACAAGTCGGCTATTAAAGCTCTCCTGAATCTTTCCGAGCTCATTCAGTGTTCAGATCTCGTGTAACCCATGATTTTTTAAAATAAAAAGGTTGTAGGTATTAATAAAAACCTAATATTAGAAAAACAAAAGTTATCACTCGATAATTACAATTAAAAAAAATGTTTGGAAAATTAGACCTTGTATATATATATACAACATGGGTGGTTTATTAGATTCAAAATACCAACCAGTGTCTTTTTACAAAATAGGTGAGGACTTGCCTAGTAGGTCTTCCATTCCCGGAGTAAATATGCAGCGGTGTTATCTTCGTTCTACAATAAAGAGTATCATTTGGCTTCATATTATAAAAGTACTTCTTCAGTGTTCAGTCATATAGGTGACTGCGGTCTTCTTTCTAATCCTAAGAGAGGATCTCCTTAACAAACGTGCAGTTACTAGTTTGATCACACAACTGTTTTCTTCTTTGGCTACTTTCTGGAGTTAACTGATCATTTTTCGGTTACTAGGTATTACCTCTGCGCAAATCGTTACCTAAATTCCTTTGGATTTAGAGTGGTGCAAGAACTAAACTTCATATCAAAGGTAATAAAAGATTTTGGGGGGGGGGAAACCTCTTGTAACGGTTCTTTTAATGAACTCACGTCTTTATGGTCGAGTCGCTTGCTATAATAACGTACAAATAATGTAATAACTAATACATCCAAAAAAGTATACTATGAATGTTATGATACAGGAGCACGCTACGCATTTAATATGTAAGTTTAGCAATTAGCACACATTGGTAACCTTGTTTCTCTGTAACTGCTCCCATGTTTTTTTTTCACTGTTTTTCTGAAAAACACTAAAATGTACTTTGTTTAAAAAGTAATATTTTGTAGCCCGTTCTTTATTAACATTCAGTATAATTCTAATGTACCGATGCCCACTATTTAAACGTACCAAGTCCCCCTCCCATAAAAGCACATTTAATGTTCCACCTTAGAGAGGTCTATAAACGTTGTGTTAACACTGAATATACGTCGCTTAAACGCACAAAGTATGTATAAAAAGAGTCCTAGAGTCAATATTCAACGAAAAGCACTACGTATGTTTTATTCAACGACTTTACGCCCGTTACGCTTAAAAACATCCGTTTTCCACGAAATATCCCTCCAACTACACAATACCTTGGCATTTAAATTTCGCAGACATGTGACACCTCACTCAATCATTGTCATGAAAGTTCAGTCGCGATCTGATGTTAAAAATCCCGTCCTATCGTAATCTATGAATATATAAAAATGTGATCTTTTTTCAGGCTGTTGAATGCCTGAGACTATAAATCAGGGTGCTAAAAATATAAAATATATGCACCTCGTTCTTCTTTTAGTGAGCTCCTTTCCCTTACCGAGTCAAAAATTTGCAGACCTAACAAAAAATTATAACTATTTAATTTTATACAAGGTAGCTGCTAAAAAGTGTGCTAGACTTAACATATTTTTTTCAGGAATAAGGGTTACTCACAGTCTTTTATTATCATTTTATTTATTTATTCTGTATAATAAAACTCAAGTTGATAATGTATGTTCTAATATATGTATAACAAACAATAGAATATAGCATTAAAGAGTGTGATAAATTATCGTAAAATCGGTATTATACAGAGTCAGTTATAACGAAATTGGGAAAAATCGCCATGCATGAAGTACTATTAATTTGAAAGTTAGAGCAAAATGTTATTGAGCTACGTTGTTCAGAATTAAAATGTATGTGATAATCTGCAGTTATAACTCGTTAATTCAAACTATAATTATCTTATAATTCAAGTTTTCTGCGTTTATGAAGATACTGGCACTTTATCACTTTCATTCAAGGGATTTGGACAAAAGAATAATGAATATTGCAATAAAATTTTACTACTATTCTACATAACTGGCGCTTTTCTCCACACATTTTTCAATCAGATGTCTAAATTTTTCAAAACTATTCTGAATGTGTTGCAATGTTGTTGACTGAAAAGCACGGCTTATCCTTCCCTTTAGAACAACTATATCATTGAGTATTGGCTTACCATAAACTAAATTTTTGAGAACTCCGTACAGGAACAACAAAATGGCGTTCATCCATTCAGTAACTCTCTGAGTGGAATGCGTTGGGCAACCATTGTGTTGAAAATAAACTGATCGTATTTGGTCAAGGGAAATATTGTTTAGGAAGTTACGCTCGAACCATCCTAGAATTTCTAAGTACTTGTCCTAGTTTAAGCTCCCGTCGATAAAATCGACAATGCCAAGGTGAAACAATATTACCCACCACACATTAACGCTATTGAAATATTGCCGACGAGAACGGATTTGGAAGTTCGGATTTTCTCTCACCCAATATCGACAGTTTTGAGTTGATTTGACACCGTTTGTGGTAGAGGTTGATTCATCTGAGAAAATTATGATCATATATAAGTTATTATTTTCTATTTTCTAGAATTTTCTCTCCCATAAGTAAGCAAAACTCGTCGAAAGTCGATGGGCGTCATCACCTTCCTCCAGCGTATGAGTTATTTTCGGTTTAGAGGTTTTAATTTTTTTCAGAAAATTCTTTGCAACTATGACTTTCTGATATTGATTTTGCATTGTCTAGCGCTAAAAGAATTTCTTGGATTTGCATTAACATAGTTTAAAGCTGTTACAGCCTTTGTACTATTGTCATCATAAATATTTCGCAAACTTATTGATCGATCGTAAATCTGAAGCCAGATATCGAATGCAATAAGTTTTTTAGGAACGCATGTGTGTGCTTGATTAGCTATATATCCAATACATTCCTTTTTTATATGAACTGTGAGAGTTTATTGAAACACTGTTAAAACGAAATAAAATAAGTCTATTGAACTAGAACAACAAAATTCACATGCGACTTCTTGCAAGTCCAAAAACAGAGTCTTCCTCTATTATTAACACAAATCTCAAGAAACATAAAGTTCCACCCCCTGTGACAAAATTCCTCGCTTTGATTGGTCCTATTCGTTGGCAAAAGGGGTTTTTCTTCTTTCTTCGTAAACTTTTCCATGGTCAAAATAAAAACATTCATTACAGATAGTAAAAATGGGAATTTGGAGAAAGCTTTACTAAGAAGGGTCGTTTGGGTATTTTCCTATCATAAACCCTAAATGCTATAAACAGTTTACTATCGGTGAACATATTTTAAAATCGTACAAAGAAGTGTTGTAAAAATAAAAATTAACGGATAGCATACAAGAACCTTAAAACTAAATTAGACTCTAAATGCCGATGGAAATTCCCACAATTATTTATAGAAAACTAAGTACCTACTAACTGTTACATTTCTCAATAGCAATAGATAATTAGCCTAGATTAAAAAAGTAAATGTAAAATAAAATAAATATGTACAGTATGTTATGCAGTAACAATGAAAATAAAAACAAATATATACAGTGTGATATGCGCAAATTTTAACTTTGGCAGACAAATGTGGGAGACATTCAGTCGCCACAACACCCCCCTGCTAGTGATTGAGATTCACGACAATCCAGCCTGGAAGCGGTTGGGAAACCGGACATATCTGCCCGATCTTGTCTGTCGCTCTGGTGACCTGCTGATGGGTTCTGATGCGGGAGCATGGTTTCCATCTGGTGGCTGGTGTGCTTCTTCTTCTCGTTGCGAGACACATCTGGTTCTGGTAATTTCTGCGGGTTGCAGAGTGACTTGATCGTTTCTAGGGATTCCTGCGGGTGATTGACCATATCTTGTGACAGTGGCATGTCCTCTGGGTCCTTGTTCAAGATATACGCTGGCTTAAGTCGATCGATACTGACGGTGACGTGGCGTCCCCTTATGTCAACGACGAACGCCTTAATCTCCCGGCTAACGACGCGGTACGGGCCATCGTAAGGATGTTGCAGAGGCTTCTTCTGAGCGTCATGGCGAACAAAAACATGAGTGGCTGTTTGAAGATCTTTAAAAATAAACGTTTTTCTCTTTGCATCGTGGTGGGGCGTAGCTCAAGAAAATGTGTACTTAGTTCAGTGGCGAAGTTGCTGGAGCCATCATCTTGGATATTCAGTGAGCGGGATGCTAAGAACTCTCCAGGCAGGCGAATGGGTTGGCCGTATATCATCTCTGCAGCTGTAGCGTCGAGGTCCTCTTTCCAAGCCATTCGGATACCGAACAAAACTGTGGGTAGGCTCTCGGTCCAGCGGGACTTATGACATCGAAGGGAAGCCTTAAGTTGGCGATGAAACCTTTCGATCATGCCATTAGCTGCGGGGTGGTATGCCGTTGTACGAATATGATTGGTGCCCATTAGACAATTAATTTGCTTGAATAGGCAGGACTCAAATTGCCGGCCCTGATCGGTAGTGACTCGTAGTGGAACGCCAAACCTGCACACCCAGTTGTCATAAAAGGCTCGTGCAATGGTGGTTGCTTCCTGATCTTTCAGTGGTATTACTTCAGGCCACCTGGAAAATCTGTCTATCATGGTCAGACAATATCTGTATCCCTCAGATAACGGCATTATCACTATGTCAAGGTGAACATGCTCAAAACGGCTAGAGGGCGGTGCAAACGTTCCGACTGGACTAATGACATGACGCGAGACCTTCGAACGCTGGCATTCAGGACAGGATTGGGCCCACTTCCTGCAGTCACTCTTCATAGATGGCCAAACATAGCGCTGAGTTGCTAGTTTCACTGTGGCTCTGACGCCGGGATGGCTTAGTTGGTGTATGCTGTCAAAAACTTGTTTCCTGAATGGCTTCGTAATAAATGGTCTAGCTATTGAAGTTGACATATCGCACCAGATTGTGTTGTTAGTGAAAGGAATTTGGATTTGTCTCATTTTCAAGACCAAATCGTCTTGACAAAATCTGGTCAGTTCCTCCACTGTTCTGGGATGTTGCTAGAGCGTCGTAGTCGATTGACTTATGAACTTCATCAATCCTAGATAAGGCATCTGCAATCACATTATCGCTCCCTACTATATGCCGAAAGTCTGTCGTGAATTGACCGATAAAATCCAGGTACCGGAACTGTCGAGGTGATACTTGGCTTTCTGTTATGACGAAATGCATATATCAGTGGTTTATGGTCCGTGAAAATACTAAAGTTTCTTGCCTCCACCATGTGTTTGAAATATTTGACGGATAGGTATGCGGCCAGTAGCTCACGGTCATAAGCACCATATTTGCACTCTGTAGGACTGAGCTTCTTGGAGAAAAAGCTAAGTGGTTGCCACTAATCATTTACCCACTGCTGCAAGGCAGCGCCAATGGCAGAGTCTGAAGCGTCACAGAATATAGCAAGGGGTGCGTTGACATTTGGGTGCGACAACAAGGTAGCCTGGGCTAATGCTTTCTTGCTGGCTTCGAACGAGGCTAGACCTTCTGTGGTCCAGTGTAACGGGGATCTTCCTTTGATTTGTTTCTTGAGGAGTGTGTTTAGTGATGCTTGAATCTCGGCTGCTTTGGGTATGAATCTCCGGTAGAAATTCACCATACCCAGGAAGCGACGAAGTTGCTTGGCCGTTTCAGGTTTTGGGTATGCCAGAATAGTTTCGACCTTTTCTGGCAGTGGTTGGGTGCCTGCGTTTGAGACGCAATATCCTGGGAATTTGACTTGGGACTGGCCAAAAACGCATTTACTTGGGTTAATGACGATGCCGTATTGCTGAAGCCGCTGAAACAGTGTTTCCATGTGGCGGAGGTGTTCTTCGGGCGTCGTTGAGGCAACAAGGATGTCGTCTAGGTACACATAACAATAGTCCAACCCTCGAGTAACTTCATCCATGAAACGCTGGAAAGTTTGTGCTGCGTTTCGAAGTCCAAACATCATAAATGGAAATTCGAACAATCCGAATGGTGTGGTGATGGCTGTTTTCGTGATGTCCTCCTCAGCTACTGGGATTTGGTTGAACGCACGGATTAAGTCGATGGTTGAAAAAATCGATTTTCCTTGGAGCTCTTGTGCGAAATCCTGGATATGGCGGACGCCATATTGGTCAGGACAGGTTCTGCTATTCAGAGCTCTATAATCCCGACAGGGCCTCCATTCGCCGTTGTTTTTTGGTACTAGGTGCAACGGCGAGGACCAAGGACTTTTAGATGGCCTGGCAAGTCCGAGTTTCACCATGGTGTCGAATTCCTTCCTTGCTGTTTTTAGTTTGTCCGGAGGTAGGCGACGTGGTTTCTGGGCGACAAGCGGACCAGGCGTGGTAATAATATGATGCTGAGTTTTGTGTTTAATGTGTTTGGGAGCACCGTTTGGTCTGGTGATTCCCGGGAACCTTTCCAGAAGCACATGGAAAGAGGAAGCACCATTAATTACTTTGACGGTCGGAGCGGTCCATTCGAAAATCTCACCACGTGATGCCAGTTGTGTTGTGGAGTCCAAGAGCTTGCCTTGCTGCAGATCCGGGAGCAGTCCATAGTGTGCGAGGAAGTCTGCTCCTAGGATAGGTTGAGATACGTCAGCTATGATGAATTTCCATGGAAAATCTCGGCGGAGTCCTAGGTTGAGGGTACGCGCTACTATTCCGTATGTGGTGCGTAGGTTGATTTGGTATGAGCACCATCCACTTGGAGTCTCGGGATTACGCTTAGATCGGCACCGGTGTCGATGAGAAATCGAAGTCCGGTTTCACGATCGTAGATAAATAGGCGGGGTGATTTATTAAGGCAGGTGTCATTTGCCGCCATCAGTGACTGCCCGGTCGGTTTCCCTGGTTCCATGAACAGGGCATAGTGCATTTCTGGGCTTCCTGCTTGTAGCGCCAGTGGTACCAGCATAATCCGGCTGGGCGCGCTTCACTAGGTGTAGATGGCGAGCGATGCCGCGACTGGGATCGGGATCGAAAATGCGTGCGGGAATTTCGCATTCTTCTTGAAGCATGCACGTCCTGCTTGACATTAGCTAACTCTCCCTTGACCTCTGAAAGTTGCTGTGTTAGTTGTTGCATGAGGGAATGGAGAATCTGGTATTCTTGCGAATGCTTAGGGGTGATTGCCGCTATGGAAGGGCTCACAGGCAGAGCAGTAAATATATTGTCAGCCAAGTCCGCAATTTCACTTAGTGTTTGACGTGATTGCGTAGCTAGCATAGGTTGTAGATTGGCTGGTAAGCGTCTTACCCAAATACTCCTCACTAATGTCTCCGGGACTACTGATCCTGCTAGTGCCTGCAGTCTTCGAAGGAATTGGAAAGGTTTTTCGTCACCCATAGCTTCGTTTTCTAGCAGTTGCCTGGTCCTCTGTTCTTGGCTCGCACTTAACCGCTTTATGAGTTGTTCTTTTAGCTCGGAATAGGAATTAGAATCTAATGGTTTCGTCACAATGTCGCGCACTTCGCTGATATATCGCGGCGGAAGCTTCGCGAGAATGTCCAAATATTTTTGCTCGGTGTTTGTGATTTTTGATCTATTAAAGCAAGCCTCTATGATTACAAACCAAAGTTCTGGATCCGACGGGTCGAAGTCTGGAAGTCGCGGCGCGGAATTTATCGGGACAGCGTTCGCGATAGGGATGGCACTGTTGGTTTCTGCCGCAGAGTTAGGCATGGTATACCGCGAAATATTTGTTACAAATAAACTCACGATAGCTTAGGGACTATTGTATTGACTAAAACACAACCTACCACAAAAGGAATGATAAAAAGTTCACTGTAATATTAGGTACTTACGTTGATTGTTCAATTTATCACTAAAACACTGAAGAACTAATTACACTACTTGCAGTCACAAAACAAATCACGTCGGGGTCACCACTTCAGGAACGTATGTGTGTGCTTGATTAGCTATATATCCAATACATTCCTTTTTTATATGAACTGTGAGACTTTATTGAAACACTGTTAAAACGAAATAAAGTAAGTCTATTGAACTAGAACAACAAAATTCACATCCGACTTTTTGCAAGTCCAAAAACAGAGTCTTCCTCTAATATTAATACAAATCTCAAGAAACATAAAGTTCCACCCCCTGTGCCAAAATTCCTCGCTTTGATTGGTCCTATTCGTTGGCAAAAGGGTTTTTTTTTCTATCTTCGTAAACTTTCCCATGGTCAAAATAAAAACATTCATTACAGATAGTAAAAATGGGAATTTGGAGAAAGCTTTACTAAGAAGGGTCGTTTGGGTATTTTCCTATCATATACCCTAAATGCTATAAACAGTTTACTATCGGTGAACATATTTTAAAATCGTACAAAGAAGTGTTGTAAAAATAAAAATTAACGGATAGCATACAAGAACCTTAAAACTAAATTAGACTCTAAATGCGATGGAAATTCCCACAATTATGTACAGAAAACTAAGTACCTACTAACTGTTACATTTCTCAATAGCAATAGATAATTAGCATAGATTAAAAAGTAAATGTAAAATAAAATAAATATGTACAGTATGTTATGCAGTAACAACGAAAAGAAAAACAAATATATACAGTGTGATATGCGCAAATTTTAACTTTGGCAGACAAATGTGGGAGACATTCAGTCGCCACAGTTTCCTCTAAAACTTTCCCCATTTAACCTTTGCTGTAGATATAATAGGAGCCGGGATTCCTATATAGAGAAGCGAATCTAGGACACACTGTATATATATATATATATATATATATATATATATATATATATATATATATATATATATATATATATATATATATATATATATATATATATATATATATATATATATATATATATATATATATATATATATATATATATATATATATATATATAAGTATAAACCTTAGAACTACGGTAGGTAAATTTATACTTTTGGCAATATTTTTACAATAATAATCTAACGGAAAATACTTAACTTATAATAATACATTCTGGTGTTTGATGTGAAAGAAAAAAATTTGCACGTATTGGGCACATTACATTATACTTTTATTATAATTAATGCAATCGACAATCATTAAGTATTATATGTATCTAGAATAGGAAATAACGCTTTAGAAAAAGCAAAAAGAAAATTTACTGAATACAACAAAAAAAGCATAATTACCTAACCTAACTAAATCAAACTATACATTATTTTATGAATTTATTGGCTGCAAATGTATTTTTTTTATTTTCATTCAAGACATAATTTTATATAGATATGTTTGTATTAAATTTGTTTCTAGTGGCCACATGGTATTATTATTTCACTATCTGTGTAAGTGTGTAACTTGCAAAAAAAATAATTCAATAGAATAATTTATTGAATATTTAATTGACAATTTTTTATATCTTTGTTGTTGCCTCCTGAATCTCCTCAGATAATTGTCTTATTGGTAATACGAATGAGCTTATTATTTGTGACCCGTATATCGTGTAAACTCGATGGAATGAGGTAAGTATAGGATACCAGGGATACAAGGATGAAAATAATTTCGCTATTTCAATTGCGAAATCGTGGTATTTTTCTGAAACAAAATCGGTTTACCTATAAATAATAAAGTTCGCAGATTTAAATCCGCCATTTTAAATTTTTTTATCCCAAAAAAGTATTAGATTTTATTGTCACCAGAAACGTATGCACATGCTCATCGGAAAGTAGTTTAAAATGTGATTACCAGATTTGTACCCCCCTCCACCTTCTCGAAAAAAGTAAAGTTGTCAACTTTATAATATCATATTGCATTATCACCCGTTTTATAAATGCTTACCAAATTTGAAGTTAATCGGATTTGCAGAAGTTAGTCAAAATAAACTTACTAGATTTGACCCAAACTAACATACATGTGAAAAATAGGAAATAATATTAGAAAATAAATTCAATTTTTTATTTGGAGGGTATTTTGGGGTAACATTTATCAACGGGAAATTTACAAAGAAGTATTAGCGTATATGCTAAACTGGAGAAAATAAACAAAAGTACTTTTGAAGTAGTAGTATTTAGAAAATTACAAAAAGATTACACTGCATTGATCTTCCTCAAATCCAAACCTAATTTTATAATATGTAATATTCCAAAAAACATACCTTGCTGGATATTTTCCATCTTAAAATAATACGGCCCAAAACTTTTATATTGTTTTATCTAGGCCGCAACTTTGTGCCCTTTTAAATGACGCATAATGCATATAAAAAACAAAAAAGTGTCAAATTTGCCGGCCAGCATAACGACGGATATTGTTTTCGATAATCTAATTCCATAGCCATCTAGCTACCTGCAGTGTCAGCGTACTCATGAAAGTAATATAAGGTTGCGGATTTTAAAATACTGTTTTTTTATTGCTGCCAAGTTTTTTGTAATTTCGACCAGTGTGTAGCGCGTAAAAACGTATAATTTGTTATAACAATAAATAAGATTCAAGGCCATAAATATATATATATATATATATATATATATATATATATATATATATGTATATATATATATATATATATATATATATATATATATATATATATATTATATATATATATATATTATTAGATATACAAACATGTTTATATCATTATGAAATTATTTTGTAATTTCCAAGAAGATTCTGCCTTCGTCAGTGTTGTGTAAATAAGTAAACAAACAATGAAGAATTGTTATGCTTTCAAACCAATTATTAACAATAGTTTATTTAAAGCAGTTTGCCAATATTAAATGCATTTCTTCCCAACCAATTACTAAAAACGGAAAAAAATTGTTTTCTTTACTCTCGGGTGATGCTATCTACATATGTATGTTTTAGCTAATAATTTGATATTTAGATAGAGTTCGGTGATTAAAGTAACTGAAATATAAATTAAAGAAGTCAATATTGATAAAGCAAGTATGTCTAGCACACACAACGATATTTATAATAAACATTAATCTATTAAAAAGAAGTAGCGAAAAAATTGGTATTGACTATTGCTATGAAAATCATAGAATACTCATAGCTACCTGACCTTGATCTTTTGCCTTTTCTGCATATTTTGATATGCTTTTCTTATTACATCAAGTGGTTTTCTAGAAATACGGTTTTCGTATCTTTGAAATTAGACAACGTCGTGAAAACCCAACCCAACCCAATTGCAAATTTTTGCGACTAAAATTATTGCCCTATATAAGTCATTTATTATTAAGAATATAAAATCTGAGCTGTTATACGCAGAAGAAAATATACTATAAACAACCGCCTTTTGCAATTCATTTTATATTAAATCGAAATAATTACCTCTATACAACTTTATACAGAAATAAAGTAAATGTCCGCCTGATAACTAAACTATATGAAAGCTTATTTTTCTGATTTTTCCATTTCCTATATGAGATTTTTCTATTTTACACGATATTTGAAATGTGATTTTAATATCTAAAGTGATGCCTAGCATATGTGATGTTGCGCGCTCCCATTTCCTCTCAATCAGAACATACTTTCATCTTTCGGATAGCGATTCCTTTTGCTTGGGTTGGTAAATTCAATTCGCTTGATGTTTGTAAAAGGATGTCGGTAGAATACTTTTGAAACGAATTATTTTAATAAAAACTTGAATGCAATAATTATATTACTAATAATAATAATAATAACCATAATTATATTATAAATGCATGGAGTCTTAGGGAACTCAGTTAATACCTAATTAATTCGAAAATCACAAAAAACTATGGTTGACTTATGTCTTAATTCGCTCCCTTGGTCCATAAGTACTCTACACATAGCTAAGAGTTAAAAAGGTAATCTACAAAATACAGACTTTTTGCCAAAAGTAGCGAATAATGTGAGTTTTTTGAAAAGTTTTGTTCAATATATTTTAGATCACTCAGATTTTGGTGCTTTATTTAAATTTGTTTCTTTTTCCCAAAAATGTTATAATCAAACTGAGTTAGGCCAGATATTTGATAGTATGTCTTAGGTATTTCCCGTATATTACAACGCTATCAGTAAACTGACAGGAATACTAGAAGAGAAAACCAGGGTAATCATAAGGTAAAAAATAAGGTCGGTGTGTTCGTCTGGAAGCTTTAAGAAACATATTTACAAATAGTGCTTTTATGCGTCTCGAGTACTTAGCGAGCTACCGCGTTCCAATTAGACCACGCACCATTACAAAAAATTGGCAGGAAATCATGCAATTACACGGAACTTCTAAGCAAGACTTCGCAGAAGAAAAAGAAATTTGTTTTCAGACGAGTCGATACATTACAGACATCTTGGTCGACAAGTGGTGCTATATTGGTTATTAATCGAATCTTTACGATTATATACTTCGTTAGGTTGTCTTATAATACCCTGTATATCAGCTAACCTCCCTCCCTTTTACATACTTGCTAATTTTTGAAATTGTATATTAAGTTATTGGGTTTGTAACTTTAAACTTTACTCAGGTACAGAAGGACAAGAGCGATTAATTGGGATTGCAAGACCAATTTTGGGAAAATATTTAATAAAAACTGAGTTTAAAGTAGTGTGATCTGTTCTTTTTAGAAAAGACCTTATATATTTTTCAAAGGCAGTGACAAATACGATAAGCATTAAATATTGTCATGCAATATAATATCATATAATAAACTATTATATTAAACGTACGTTAAACGCCAAATTATATTTTATATTCCATATAGATGATCTTAGATTCTTAAGTTTTAATGTTTTACGAATATACAATTATGTCTAAATTTATATTTTTTGAAAATTATTAAGTTGATATAAAGAGAGTTTGTTTTTCTGTAATTTTCTGACAAATACGTATGACATTAAACACAATAAAAGCACATGGTAAAGAGTTAAAGGGTTAAGACTTTTTTCTTTGATAAACCCTTTCTACTGTTTCAGTTAACAAAATGTACTTTAAGTGATACTGATTTTTGTAAGAACGGCTTTGGTCAATTAAGAAATCATGGTTCTTGGAATTGGGTCAAATTGGAATTACCGACATTTCGCCTTCGATTTTACGAGGCATCTTCAGGGATCTTCACTCTACGAACAACAACACTGAATGTATTCGAAAAGATTCAGACGGGCGTTTATACTCAACATGTACACGCCCAACCGTGACCCTGTGTTAAGATCGATTTCCACATGAGACGATAACCCGTAAGTTTTTTATATGTGTAAAAATTTCAATAGATTCTCTAATTTTTCATTTATAAAATTCTGAAACCGACGCTAGAACCTTGGTTTCTTTTACATTTATAATATGGCCGGTGGTATGCTGATGTTCAGTTACAGCAGATTAAACAATTTATATCTCTTTAACACATCGTTCATGTTCCTTAAGTCTAGTGGATATTGAGCGTCCTGTCACATATATCTCTCTAAAAAAGCAAAACGTACAATATATTTCGTGGATCGCAAACATTGACCAATTTGCCTATGAAGATTGAACGTATGTTGGATAATCGAAGTACTCGTCTTATTTTGCCTAACGGTTGCTCCTTTCGCGGAGTTGGATATATTAAAATTAAATGCGTAATATCTTCAGTGCAATAACCGTTCCCTCGCAGAGCTTCGGCCAGTTTCCATATTTCCGATGTTAAATAATCTTGATCTGAAATCGAAATAGCTCTAAATACTACCGATATTTTTTCAGCAAGATGGTGCAGGGAATTTGCATTTAAGATCCTATTTTTATGCTTCGGTTTTCTTCATATAGAATGTCTGACTGTACAAAGGAATGAAAATGCCTTCCTTTGAACAAATACATCAAGAAAGGGAATCGTTCAATTAGACTCAATTTCTAATGTGAATTTAATATCACGGTGTTGATTAAGGTGGTCCAGAAATATGAGGAGATGAGACCAAACCACAAATGTATCATCGTTGATTGAAGGAAAAAGGAAGATGCGCAACCTTATGGGCGAATTCGTGGCAGTGATGATTTCATTCCACTTACATTTCAGCTGCTGTACGGTGGAGCCGCTGTACGGCGAACGCATAAAACACCCATTAGCAGTCGTTCGGCTCTCGTTGTGATGACCGTCGGCTGCGGCGTTGATCGGGAAACGATGAGATTCGTGGAAGACGGTGCCGCGCAATATTATTATCGTTTATTGATCACCCAACGTTATTATTTAATCCAACAAACATTGTATCGCTTTAGCCGTTAACAGGGCCATAGCAATTATAGGTCTTGACAATAAGAAAAAAACTTTGTATTATTTTATGATTACAAAATAAAGGAGATTATTTTAGATATACGATTAAATCTAAATTTTAATTTACAAATTATTGATACTTACCTTTTTTAAGACAAAATTTACTGTTTACATTATTCTGAACTAGTAAATGTACAGGATGTCCCAAAATTGAGCGTTTTTCCAATGTTTCTGACAAATAAAGCCCGTCATCAGTGCTAATTTAGGATGAGGACAGAAACATCGGGCCAAAAATCTAATCACGTCATATTGTCGTGAAAAAAAATGGCAATGAGAATGAATTTTTAAGTAACTTCCGGAGTAGAACAAAAAAGTGAAATATTTTTGAATTAGGTACTTCTTTTTTGATTCTAATAAAAGAGGTAGAGAGAAATAAATTTAACATTTGCATTACCACATTTTTGGCTTCAAGATAACGTAGATATATGAATTTCTGACTCAACGCGTGCTTTCCGTTCCTCGGCAATTATTATTAACTAGCATTGATGATGTTTTTTTAGTCCGAAATATCGGAAAAATGTTAAGTGTGGTACGCTGATGGATTTAGAATTAAAGTTGCTGTTAAAGAAGAACATAAAATTTTAGACTATTTAAAAAGCAAAGTTTATAATGAACGGTCGGGGATAAATCGTCGAATCGTAAGCTTAAAATCGTAAAATTAAATAACATATTTTGGAAGAGGAAACATCCTCAATTTCAAAACGGCATTTGATTAAGCACAAAACTGGGCAACTTTGTCACAATTTAAACTTTTCTATATCTCGTATAACTTCTCCCAATGGTCACCCTAGAAATAGGAATACCCTGTACACCATGTGAGCGATTTTCCATACGTTTTTTTAAATTAAAAATTAAAGAAAAATATTGTTCATAAAAGATTTTAATTTTTTTTACAATGACTATATTTCAAAATTTTCAAACAAAACGTAATTTAGAAATAATACATACTCAACCAAGTAGGTAAATAAATATGCAATGTTTGCATTAAAAAGATAAAGAAAATTTAGAAAAAAATGTGAAAATAAATTTACATTTAAATACTAAATAGGTACTATCCATAAATATAGAATACATACAATTTACGCAACTGGTGTTCTTTTTACTTCCCTCGTAAAAGAGAAGTTATTGTAATCGTGAAAAAATCACTCTCCGAGATTTTTTCGCATCTTCACTAGGGTTCCTAGATTACGAAAAACATCTTTTTTCAATTTCATCGGTCTGTCTGTGTTTTTTTACATACTAACCAGCCAAAAAAAACTACTTAATGGATTGATTTCAAATTGTGTGCCATAACTATTTGTGGTATAGGGCTCAACTAGTAAAATTGTGTTACTAATTCAAGATGGCGTAACAAAATTGCGACCAAATAAATTTTTGTAATCATGAAGAAGATCACCGTCTCAGGGTCTACATATCTTAACGTTTTAGTGTCTCTAGATGTTAAAAAACCTGTTCTATCAATTCCGTCGGTCCGTTTGTCGATCTATGTGTAGCTTAAATACTACTTACCCGATTGACTTCAAATTTTGACCAAAAATTAAGGGTCATATGAGGATGGCCTGATAATATTATGATAAAAATCCAATATGACAGAAAAAAAATTTTATTAGAGTGGTGTATTATTTGTAGTTAAGATTTAAAAAAAAAAACAAGTTTTTTATAAATTGTCGATGTTTTGCAATTTAATTGTTGCATCATCAGGACACATATATAGATCTAATATCGGGCATGAAACCCATATTATCAGAACTTTTAGTTGTTCCATATATATTTCCCAGATATTAAGTTTCTTAATAGTTTTCAGTAACAATATTCTTGTTTTCATGTTAGAGTGGTGTATTATTTGGGGTTAGGATCTAGTAAAAAAAACAACAGTCGATTTTTAAATAGTTGACGTTTCGCAACTGTATTGTTGCATCTTCAGGATACATATGTAGATTCTATGTCCAGTATGAAACCCATATTATCAGTCTTTACGTATTCCGTTTGTTCGAGTTAGGATCCAGTAAAAAAAAGACTTTTAAATTGTCGACGTTTCGAAACTTTATTGTTGCATCCTCAGGACACATATAGATTCTATATCCTGCATGAAACCCATATTTTCAGTCTTTACCTACTACGTTGGACCGCAGATATTTCCTATATTAAGTTTCTAAATGGTCTTCGTTAACGATCCTCTTGTTTTTATGTTAGAGTGGTGTATTATTTGGGGTTAACTCCCAGTAAATAAGCAAATGTCTTTTTTAAATTGTCGACGTTTCGCAATTTTATTGTTGCATCCTCAGGACACATAAATTGTATTTCCTGCATGATACCCCTATTATCAGCCTATACCTACTCCGTTGGTTCGCAGATATTTCCCAGATATTTAATTTCTAAATGGTTTTCCACGATTTAACGATCTTCTTGTGGTTATGTTAGAGTGGTGTATTTTTTTGGGTTAAAAAATATCTGAGGACTAATGGAGTAGGTAAATATGGCTTTCATGCAGGATAGAAAATCTATATGTCCTGAGGATGCAACAATAAATTGGCGAAAGGTTGTTTTGTTTACTGGATCCTAAAGCCCAATAATACACCACTCTAACATAACAACAAGGGGATCGTTAATGAAAACCATTCTGAAACTTAATATCTGGGATATCTGCGGACTAACGGAGTAGGTAAAGATGATAATATGGGTTTCAATTTAAAATGGCGAAAAAAAAACCGCCAAATAAAATTTTTAAAATGCAGGAAAATTAAATGTGAAAATGGGATACTTATTGAATTTATTTTAAATTATGCCCAAAAGTCAAATGTGGCATAGATAGAAAGAAAATGGTAAACATATTGGTAGGAATCCAATAAGAACAAAATGACGCCCAATAAAAATGAAGAGGCAGTATATGTAACACATATATACTGTGACTCTGTACTGAACTAACTTGGATCACACTTTACTTTTACTAATAAAAGTAATAATTCATAACGAGGAAAGTTCCGGGTAAAGGAATTTACCGATTTTTTTACATACTACAACATGAAAGATATATTTAGTTATTTAATTATAAATTTGAACGCGCGCTATACATGCATATTTTAAATATTAGTATATATTTTTGTTAACGCCATTTTGCTGCTATTACTTAAACAATTATGCGAAACGTCCAAATTTCTGCTTGAGACATTTTCTCTGTAAATATAGGAAAAAATCCTTGTGCTACTTTATTAATACAAAATAAAGCAGATTGTTTTAGGTCTACGTTTAAATCGAAATTTTAATTTACAAATTATTGTTACTTACCTTTTTTTTAAGACAAAATTTATGTTTTTCATTATTCTGAACTAATAAAGTTACAGGATGTCCCAATATTTCTGACTAATAAAATCCTTCATCAGTGGTAATTTATGATGAGGAACGAAACAACGGGTCAAAAATCTAATCACGTCATATTGTCGACGAAAATAAATGGCAATGAGAATGGATTTTTAATTCTGGAGTAGATCAAAAAAGTGAAATATTTTTGAATTAGGTACTTCTTTTCTGATTCTAATAAAAGAGGTAGAGACAAATAAATTTTACATTTCCATTACCACATTTTTGCCCATTTCAAGATGACGTAGGTAATTGAATTTTTTACCCTACGCGGGGTTTCCGTTCCTCGGCATTCATTATTAACTAGCATTGATGATGATTTTTTAGTCCGAAATATCGGAAAAATGTTAGGTGTGATATGCTGTTGGATTTAGAATTAAAATTACTGTTTATTAAGAAGAACACAAAATTTTTGACTATTTAAAAAGCAAAGTTTATGATGATCGTTCGGAGATTAATCGTCGAATCGTAAACTTAATAACGTATTTTGGTAGAGGGAAAAAGGTGGCTGTGATGATGTGACATTTATTTGAAAATATCTTTTTAAAAAACGTAGAAAATTAAAAGGATGTTCAAAAATCTCTATTTTTTCGGATATCTATTAATATCCTCAATTTCAAATTTGGGCAACTTTTTTACAGTTTACACTTTTCCATGTCTCGTATAGCTTCTCCCTCCTAGAACTGGGATACCCTGTACACCATGTGATTTTCCCGTTTTTTTAATGAAAAATTAAAGACAAATATTGAAGATTTTTGTTTACAATGACTTAGGGCATAGATAAGTAAAAGCAAAGTTGAAATAAAATGACTTTATTTCAAAATTTTCAAACAAAACATGTTCTTAAAAAATAATACATAATCCAAACAAAAGGTAAGTAAATATGCAACGTTTGCATTAAAAAGAAAATGAAAATTTAGAAAAAATGTTAAAATAAACTTACATTTAACTACTAAATAAGTACGATCCATAAATATTGAAGACATACAATTTACGCAACTGGTATTCTTTTTACTTCCCTCGTAAAAGGGAAGTATTGTAATTGTAAAAAAATCACTATCCGAGATTTTTTCGGATCTTCACGTTTTAGGGTCCCTAGATGACAAAAAACATCTTTTCTCAATTCCATCGGTCTGTCTGTGTTTTTTTACATACTAACATAAAAGTTATATTTAGTTATTTAATTTTAAATGTTAGCGCGCGCTATACATGTAGATTTTTAAATATCAGTATATATTTTTGTTAATGCCATTTTGCTGGTATTACTTAAATAATTATGCAAAACGTCCAAATTTCTGCTTAAGGCATTTTTTTCTTAAATTATTTTCGTGAATTAAACACATGCTAACGAGGTCCCGCGATTTCGTTCGCGTATGACGCTAACGAAAGGGATATAAATAGGTAGGTACTTAGATCGCCTTATTTTTTTTTTAGAAACCATGTTGTTGCATTTTCGTTCAATTTGAGAGATTTTTGTTGATAAATTATTTCCGATTTTTTGGACCACCCTGTATACATTTTTAAAAAATATGTAAAAAATAAAACGAAATATACCTAATCAAGTGTTGTTTTGGAAAATTAACCGGTTTTTAAAGAAAAAATATTGTATTATTTAAGGGCCGGTTTCATCCCCTTAAAATTTGATTTTTGAGCAGAATCGTGATTAATCAGTGGCCCAATTTTTTGAAACACTCGGTATACATTTTTAAGAAACCTTAAAATATGTTAAATAACCAAATAAAATACACGAGCTTAAGCGCTTTGCCGAAAAACCAACCGTTTGTTTAAATAAAAAATATTGTAATATTTAACGGGCAGTTTCACCGCCGAGTTTTGAAAAATTCCTTTTTATCCAACCTCTACATTCTACTACCAATCAAAATGCATGTTTTTTCGTCAAGCAGTTTGAGCAGAATCGTGATAAATCTGTGACCCGATTTTTTTGAAACATCCTGTATACAACACAAGAAAAAGATGTGAAAGGTCTCGGTTACCAGATCATCCTTTAAATAAAATGATATAAATCGGTGTAGTACAACTCTCTCACGAACTTGCTGAAAACTTTAGCTCAGTGTTTTAAATATATAGATTTTACAACAAATATTAAAAAGCATTAACACGTTTTTTTTTTAATAGCAAACCATTGTTTTGTTGTTTTGAATTATTTCACTGAATTGAAATAGTAAATATTAAACATACCATCACGGCCAGCAAAGGAAACTGAAAAAATTATGTATTGGACAAAATTCTTATTTTTCTATGTGGTTTATTTTCCAAAACTTTATTTTCGTGACTATGCGTTTTTTATTCTTTACATTGATACATACCGCCATTTTGTTACGTCATGTTGAACTCGTACCAGTTTATCCTTATATCACAATCAGTAAAATAAGATTTTTTTTTTCATTCATTTAAAAAGAAATATTTGTTCCGCCATCTTGAATTCGTACCACACCAATTTATCTCTATATCACATTTAATGCATGCATACATTTTGAAATTAATCTATTGAGTAGTACTTTCAGGTTAATTTTTTAAATATTTTGCTAGGCCGGTATTTTGTTTTACTATCTTATATTCATATCAATATATTAACAGTTTATTCCTATGTAACACTTGTTTTTTGTGCAACATTTGAGGAAATTGGATAACTAGTTTTTTAAATAATACTTTTTTAAAGTTTCTTAAGGCCGCCATCTTGTTCCGGCATATTCGAAAATGTTGACCTTTGGAGAAGGGAATATTCTCCCTTCGGTTAACGGCATCGACAAGTTGATAACTGTATTCTGCGGAGGTTTGACTCCCCATCAATCTAATTAACGCATCTAACCTACCACCAGCTGAGATGAAATTAATAAAGTCAAGCAGCTCCAGGATCCCCAGTTTTACGGTCTTCGACCGATCATCAGTGCAATAGAGTCGTCCACATACAAATTAGTTAAATATCTTTCAAATTTTCCCAATCCATTTACTGAAAAACAGATTCTCTGCACATTTCGTGGAAAATTTAAAGCAATCCAGTTGTATCCCAAAGATATGTTGGTTAGTTTCGATGTACGAGTAAAAGAGAGTCAGTTTTCTGTCTAACTCAAACAACATTGAAGCGTCTTTTCGCGCAGAGCCAGACAACGACCTCGCGGCTCGTTGTATCCCGAATGTGAATAGCGGGATTGAATGAGGGACCCTAAGCAACCGCCAAGAATTCATAATACCGCGTATGTAATACATTATTTGCAAGCCAGTACAGCGCTATAAAGAGTATTATTAGCCCGGGCATGAATGTAATAAAAAGGGGTTTAAATTGCATTCAGTTGTGTTTTGAATCCAAAAGAAATTAAATGGCAGAATAGTCCGGGTGCGTAAAATAAATTGAAGTTTAATTGAAATAATTTCCATGTTAGAAACGTGTTTTTTCAACACAACCGTTAAAGCGATGTGTAAATCAAGACACTTCATAATGATCGAAATTAATAAAACTGTATAAAATTCATACAGGTAAGAAGAAAAAGTTGTTTTCAAATAATATAAGGGTTAGTTAAGTTAAAAGTTTTCATATTTTAGGGGCGCTAAAATATAAACTCTATTGTGTAGTACTTGTTTATTAGGTTAAATAACTCTTTACATGTATGCAAATTATTTTTGTACTATTTATTAGCTAAAAGCTAAAAGAAAAATTATTTTTTTAATCAACAACTTCTTTTTTATTTTAACATATCTAAATGGAACAATAATTTATCAGATT
The DNA here is from genome assembly GCA_030620095.1 of Kuschelorhynchus macadamiae. Classification (NCBI taxonomy): domain Eukaryota; kingdom Metazoa; phylum Arthropoda; class Insecta; order Coleoptera; family Curculionidae; genus Kuschelorhynchus; species Kuschelorhynchus macadamiae. The sequence continues at coordinate 9,550 of JAUTXW010001448.1, read as the reverse complement.
TGTTAATTAAAATAATCTTACTTACTCACGGCCAATGAAAGAGTAGAATGACTATTCATAAGATAGTGAACGGATACAAAAATTCAGAAGGTATGTTACTATTTATTAAAGCTAAAAAAACAAGAAAAATACGATTTATTGTTTTATTTTACTCTGTTAGTTTTAATATTGTTTTCATGTTTACGTTATTACAAAATTATGGCAATGTATCCTTTATGCGAAAAAAATTAACAAAAGTCGCCAACTTCTGATGCATTTAGTAATTAAAATAGCATACTGTTCTCACTGCAACACGTGATTGCATTGCTGCATAATATTATAAGAAATGCGGTTAAAAAATCGTATTTATGTGACAAGACATATCTTCTTTTCAAGTAGCACGTACTTGGGCCATAAGTTTCTTCATTTATTGCGGAATTACAGTCACTGAGAATCTTAATTAAATTTACAACACGTAAAATAGGTTTAAAGTAAACTTGTTTTTCATGTATTTATTACTAATACCGGTAATTAACACGTCTAAACTACTTAATTTTTGGCCGAATTTAGACTTATTTTAACATTTTATATAGACCGTAAAAATCATAAAAGTTTCAAGTTCAATATTTATTCTTTAATTAAGTAACCCGTATTTTATTACAAATAAAAAAACTGCTTAAATGACGCCCGTAATACTAGGTTTGAATCCTGTATTTACATACAGACATACCGAAAAAATTGGCAACCGCCTTAATATTATTCATTTGAGGTTATTGCTGTGCTAGGGATGACAAATTCACTAGGGATAGCAAGGTGTTTGTCAATTTTCTCGGTTTCTTTAAACAAAAATATATTAGAACCGGGATATTTATAATCAACAAGGGTAAAAAAAATTAAATTGTTAAAAAAAAACTAAACATTCTTACAAACCTTTAGAATTGCCTTCTTCCTCAAACACTTTAAAACAAAAGTCTATTTATAATGAAACTTGCTGTAAAAATTTTTTTGCAATAAAGAGGTTCTAGTGGACATATACGTACAGAGTGTTCCAAACTAAATTAACCAAACGTTATGTGCTTAACAGTTTGAAGTTTGACATTAAATATAATTTCTGTTTAGGGTTTTCTTTATTTTCACCTAGACTATTCTGAATATTTATCGGTTCAGAAATATTAGAGAGAAGTGTCATTTTAGTGAAAACTGTAAGGATAAGACACTACAAGCTTAAATAAAAAAAACGAAAGATTCAGAAAAATAATCAGATGCTCAATCTGACCAGATTTGTAAGACCGGAAAGAATAATTTTATTGAATTAATTCGTCACAAAAGTCTAGAAAAAAAATACAAAACAGAATACCTATCAAGAACAAGCCAAAAGGGCAATTTTTATTTTACTCTACAGACCACTATGTATGCAATATAACAATAAAGCGATAAGTGCATTTATAAATAATTTACAATTGTATATAGACATAACAGTAAAAAAATATATTTGCGCTCATCCAAGATTTTCCTAATATGTTATAACCCTAAATACAAATGTTATCTGGGCTGGTAAAATGTACAAATAATATTATAAAATTGATTTTTTATAAATATTGTTAAGAATTTTGCTTACAGTATAACATATTGTATTTCTTCTAATTTACATTTACAATGGTCGAACTTCAAACTCAAAACTGTAACGACGCATATAAGAGGAACTCAAAATGAAGCATATTTAATAAAAATGTTCATCTGTTGATAACGCGAAGAATTGGCTGTCAATTTTACTCGTGAAGTGTTCACCGAAAGTGTTCATTCAGGTCCCACTAGAACGCTAACCCATTCCGTATATAAAAAAGCCTTTCTAACACAAATCGAGACCTTTTACTTCCCTCGTAAAATGGAAGTATTGTAGTCGTGAAAAAATCACCCTGTCAGGTTTGTACCGGTCTATCTCTACGCGGCATAGCTCAAAAACTACTTAACTGACTGATTTATCCAATTTACCTCAAAGTTTGCACAAAGATCAAGTATTATGCAGAAATCATCTGGTAAAATTTTGGTATGAATCCAAGGTGGCGACCTAGTGAAATATGAAATAAAACTACTTATCCAATTTAGCTCAAATTTCGCACAAAAATCAAGTATTAAGTAGAAATAAAATTTTGGTACGAATGCAAAACAAAATAGCAGCTTAATAAAATAGTAAAAAAATCAGCCTAAAAAAATTACTTATTTATTTGATTTCAAATTTTGTGCAAGAATTGGGTGTGATATAGATGAACTGGTAAAATTGTGGTACAAATTCAGAATGGCGGAACAAAATGGCGACCAAATAAAATGTCTATCACTTTGGGGCATAGCTAGAAACTACTTACCCTATTGACTTCAAATTTTAGTCAATAATTAAATTTTCGGAACAAAATGACGGCTTGGTGAAATGAAATTATCACTAAAAAATATTATATTAATTATACAGAATTGAATGGTGACTTTGGTTTGAATCAGCCTGAAAAAACTACTAATTGGAATAATTTCAAATTATGTGCAAGCAATAAGTATGATATAGAGATAAACTAGTTCAATTGTGGTACGAATAAAATAAAATGATTAGAAAATCAATGTAAAAAAACGCTCAGCACAGTGTGCTCTCGGGCCATAGAATTAAGCCGCCATAATATAATAAATATGAGCAAAATATAATTGCTAATTTACAAACAAAACGTTTGGGAGGTAATAATAATCATCTGGCTAAATGTTTACCCCAAAGTATGTTAGAAACGTAAAAATCCAAACTAAATATGTTTAAGCAATCTATTTATATTATCCATACAGTAATATAAGAGTCTTTAATATTACCTGAATTTAATAACAATAGTTACCTGGTGTTGACGCAGTAAACGCGTTCGACCACAGACCAATCTTTAAACATTGGATCGAGCTCCCTGTTTCAATAATAGGATAGTAAATGAAGTACTAATGTCTTAATTTCGTCTGTAAACCGCGTTGGAAACTCTTTAGTTATTTAAAATTAAGTATTATTGAAAAATAACTAAAGTACCCTAAATTAACCAAAATAGTTATTCAGTATTCCCTAAACCTTATTCTTTATTCAATTTAAAACAACTGCTATAGCCAGAATTTAAAAAATTCGAAAGGAATTTATATGCTAGAACATAATGTGTAATGCTACAGTAATTTGTGCAATAATATGATGATACATTGAACTGTCCTTGCAGGGTCTCACGTAAAAGAAACTAACAATAAATAGTAAAATACTCTAAAGGAATCAAGGATTTCTAGCTCCACATTTAAATTACGCATTAATCACGTGCGGATATCTTTTCGAAGCCCTATATGTTATAGCAGGTATTATTTCATGCAAAATATACCTATAAGTCATGTTACTTTTTCACGACTTAAAAACCAAATTATATTATTGCGTTAGAAAAATAAATAATTAATTTTTTTGTTGAATCACATTTGATATTAAGATTAACTCGCAGACAAATATATAAGACAATATTCGTTGCATTCAGTTGTGTTAATTTACATGTCAGTGCAAACCTTCCAAATTGTTTTTATCTTGCTTCTAAGGTTACATTGGTCTATTGTTTAGAAGAATGTGTTAACTGGTTCCTATTTTTAGCGTGAAAATCTTTAATTTACTAAAGTTTGTTGAAATATTGATAAAAAATCAGGGTTGGTTAATTGTTTTGAAATTATTTTTTCCGAACACACGCAAGATTCCTGTATATATATATATATTTTTGAAAGCATATGTATGAGTACTATGTAACATAATGCGATAAATAAGAAAAAACTTGTACTCTGAAGAGTTATCACCTTAAATCGTTTCAGACTTCTGTATGTTCAAGAGTTACTTTAAGTACCTGCAGTACCCCCATTGCCTTTAATAAATAAGACACTAATATCAGGTGTGAGACACCCTGAACATAAATATGTGAAAACATAAATATTATGGTTATTCGATTATTTGTATGGCAAATATCTCCAAGCATAATAAAATTTGCTACATGTATGAACACCTAAAATGTATCCAGCCAGAAGATAGCCCACATAAGTTTACCGTTATTTTGATTACTCTAAGGGCTGGTATTTTCATTCACGGATAATTTTATTCGGTGGATATTTCCATGGTTACAATTGTCTCAACAATTGTTTCCACAGTAGATATTCGAAGAATTAAGTGGATGGGGATGAAAATACTGACCCTCAATATAAAAAAGTGACACTTTCTGTCTGTCATACGCACAGTCTCCAAGGCCGTACGTGGGTACACAATTTCTATCATGCGGCCCCTTAATAGTCGCCTTCTAACCCTCTATAAAAAATTGATGACCCCCTAACCTCATTAAAATATTGTAATTATAATAATCTAACGTCTTCTCTATTTCAAACTCAAATCTAACTGTTTTATTTTATTTACTTTCTGTCTATACCGAAGGGAATCATTTTTTTAAATTTTATTATGAGACATTGACAATAACCACATCCATAAAAATTTTTTAGTTATTGCGAAAAGTAGAAATTACTTAATTAATTTCGTACGAAAGGAAATACTGTTGGTTAAAGTTAAAAACTGCCTTATGCCAAGAAGCATGTATTATAGGAACAAAAAGAACAACAAAAGAAGACAAGTATACATAAGAAAAAGGGTACAAATGGAAAACAATACAACATAAAATGGTGTTTGTCATTTATGGCCTCAACTGAAAAAAAAAATACATAATATAAAATAGATAGGTATTTATAATTCCTAACCAAATTTGCACAAGGGAAAGAATGTGAAACAAAAAACTTTTCTCAAATCATGGTCTCAGATTAAAAATAAAGATACAGCAGCAAGTCATAGATGAATACATAACATTTACTTATTTACGCATTAACTCTTCTAGATTCTTTTTGCAGCCAGACTTATACTTGAGCCAAAATAATTTTTAGATTTTTTAGTTTAGAAACACTGCGTTCACCCGATGTTACTTTAACAACTTTGATAAAAAATATATACTCAAAAAATGGAAAACCCTAAATACTATTATGCAAAGTCTCATGAATTTCGAGTTCTTGCCATTTTTTTCATAAAGTAGGAATTTCTTCAGATTAAGGAAGCAATACTTCAATGCAGATTTTATCACATATATTATTTGATGTTCATGTTAAAAGAATACAATTATTGAATATAATAGGCTACAAAATTACAAAAATTTAAGCAGAAAAAGATAGACGGAGAGTAGAGTGGAATTTAGAACTTTTTTTAGAAGATATATACTATACCCAAAATGTATTAAGATCGAGAAATCAATATTTATTAAAGTTAATTTGAGACTTTCAACTTTATTCAAACTTTAAGCAACAAAATAATTATTTATTGGGTCGAAATAAAAATTCCACCATTGCGAATGCAAGATCTAGTTCTTTTTTGTTTTTCAGTAGTGGTTAACCCCAACTCTCAACCGAATCTCTTGCCGTGAAATTTTGCATGTTCCTTTATTTATTTATTATTGTTATTATTTATCTTTTACAACTTTATATAGTCTATAAAAAATAAATTGTATTCTTTACTATTTTCCCCCATAAAAAGAAGGTTTTATTCCAAGAAATGGAATTTTACCGAACATTTTAACATTTTATTAGGCTGCCAGTTTGTTTTGCAATACAAGATTTGCTCTAAAATTTTACCAATCCACCTCTATTTCACACTTGATTTTTGCTCAAAATTTCAAATCAATTCGACAAGTAGTTTTTTGATACTGTATTTTTAAATACTTCATTAGGCATATATATATATATATATATATATATATATATATATATATATATATATATATAATTTTATTGGTTTAATTTTTCTTTGACCAGTTTGAGTATATATTTTTATTTCAATTTTCTTGATTTAAGGTCAATTTAAAAAATTTACACATATACTTTAAATCATATATTTGCCCATAAACATGATGTAGTTAGATAACGTTTCGACCGCACTTCGGTCTTTTTCAAATTTAAAAATGGAGAAGGGCGTAGAATTTTAATTTAGTATTTTTACATTTAATATTTTATTTTGTTAGTATTACCTTAGAACGTAAACTATTAAGGAAAGTACATTTATTTTTAATTTTATAAAAATGGAAAGTGAAAATTTTCCTTCTTACCTCAATACGTAGGATTATTCAAAACGGTACAAGATGTCACATTTCCACATATATACATACACATCGATACAATTAAAACACACGTATTATGTTAAAACATTAAGATAAGACATCACATTGGTTATTCCAGTATTGAAATATAAAATTTACTCAGGTTGTTGACGTCCTTCTTATCGTTGATGGCATTTTTACTTTTTTGTATTTTGACCATCTCAAAAAATTCTCTTTTTTTAGTTTGCGGTTCGGATTTTAAGATTTTGGTGTTACTATAATCAAAGGTATGTTTTTTTGAATTTTCATGATTTGTTAGAGCCGTCGCGTTTTTTTTGTCATACTTGTGACCCTTCAGTCGGTTTTCCAAGTATTGGCTAGTTTGACCTATGTACACACTGTTGCAATCTTTGCAGGGTATTTCATAAATAACATTACTTTTTTTGTTTTTTGGGATTTTGGATTTTAATCTGGAAAAATTATTTGATAGTAGATTGGAAGCCTTGTGACAAGTTTGAATATTATATTGTTTAAATAATTTTTGAAGTGGTTGGGATAAGCCGTTTATAAAGGGTAAAGATATAAATTTTTTTGTGTTTGAAGTCTGATTATTTTTTCTGTCGTTCGAGTTATAAAATTTGTGGATTCTACTTTTAATGGTTTTGTTTATCAAATGTTCGGGATAATTATTTATTTTTAGAGCATTTCTGGCTTTTTCTAAGGCTTGCTTCCGGTATTCAGGATCTGAGAGCATGATGGCGCGATCTGCTAAACCTACAATTACGGATTTTTTTTGGGAATTTGGGTGGTTCGATTTATAGTTTAAGTATCTAGAAGACCAAGTTGATTTTGTATACCATTCAGTTTTCATATTTTCGCCTATATGGTGTATTGTTAAGTCTAAAAAGTTAATTCTGTTATTTTTTTCGACTTCAATTGTAAATTGTAAGCTTTTATGAAATTCGTTAAATGTAGTTAAGACATTATTTACTTGATTTTCTGGTATTGTAGTAATGCAGTCATCAACATAACGGTAAAAAAATGGTATGTCGATGTTTAGATTTTTTAAAACTTTTGTTTCCAGGTCTTCCATTACTATTTGTGCTACAACGCTTGATATGGAGGCACCCATTGCGCATCCCTCTGTTTGTTGATATAACTGATCTTCATATAAAAAATATGTGGAGTTAAGGGTTAATTCAACTGCTTTGATAAATTCCTCTTGTGGTATATCTGTATATTTTTTAATTTCTGACCACTTTTCTTTTATTACTTTTATTGCAAGTGGTATGGGTACATTTGTATATAAGGATATTACGTCTAACGAGATTAGCAGGTAGTTTTTTGGAATTTTTATATTTTTTATTTTTTGTTTAAATTGAAATGAATCTTTTATATAATAGTTGCTTTTGTATATAATATTACTGAGGATACCTTTTAAGTAATTTGATAGAGGGGTGTATGGGGATTGTATGCAAGAAACTATTGGGCGCAATGGGATATCTTTTTTATGAAGTTTTGGTAATCCGTATATTTTTGGTGGCACGGCGTTTCGAATTTTGAGGTTTTTAGCAGTATTTGGAGAGATAAATTGTTTTTTTTCCCAAAAATCAATTAGTTCGTTATTTTTTTTTTGGTATTGGTTTGTGGGGTCCAATTTAATTTTTTTGTATGTTTTTGTATCATTCAATAAGGAATTCATTTTTTTGGAATACTCTGTTGCTTGCATTATTACGGTTTTGTTAGATTTATCGGCTCTAAGTATTTTAATTTCAGGGTTTTCTTTTAAGAATTTTTTAGTTTTCGTTATTTTTGAAGAAAAATTATTATTGTTGTTTTTATGAGCTTTAAGTTTGTTTTTAAAATTAGTAATTATATTGCAAGTTTTTGCCCTGATTTGATCTTTTTCTTCCATTTTTAAATTGTATATACCTGTTTCTATATTACAAATTATGTTTTCTGTTGGTAATTGTTTTTCGTTATTTATTTCTACCGCAAAGTTGGGACCTAAGCTGAGTACATCTGTTGCAAAATCCGGAGTATGTTTATCTGTTAAATTTTCAATCCAAGTTGTTGTTGTGATTTGAGCTGAGGGCCTTTGTTTTGTGATTAGGTTAATAATTTTATTTTTATTTTTTTCTTTTATATTTTGAAAATGTTCTTCAATATTGGTCGATGTTTGATGTATGAATTTATTAAATATATTTTCCGGCACATATCCTATTAATTGATCTTTAAGTCTATCTAATTCTCGAATGAGTTCCCTAATATGAAGGGTAGTTTCAGTTATTAGTAAGTTGATCACATTTAAGTGAAATTTTGGTAAAATATATTTTGTAAATTTACGTTCTAAGTTTACATTTTTGAATTTGATGTGGGCTGTTTTAAAGTAAAAATACTAAATTAAAATTCTACGCCCTTCTCCATTTTTAGATTTGAAAAAGACCGAAGTGCGGTCGAAACGTTATCTAACTACATCATGTTTATGGGCAAATATATGATTTAAAGTATATGTGTAAATTTTTTAAATTGACCTTAAATCAAGAAAATTGAAATAAAAATATATACTCAAACTGGTCAAAGAAAAATTAAACCAATAAAATTTATATCAGTATGGATGAAGAAATACTAACTTACAACACAATCGAAGATTCATTGGGAAGAGACGCCGTAATTAATTTAAAAATTTATGAAAACTTATCAAGAAAGCTGTCCAATCAAAAAAATAGAAGAATTTTTCTACTACGGTGTAAATCAGAACAAATAACACCAACCTTTTTAAACTTTAAAACAGCCCACATCAAATTCAAAAATGTAAACTTAGAACGTAAATTTACAAAATATATTTTACCAAAATTTCACTTAAATGTGATCAACTTACTAATAACTGAAACTACCCTTCATATTAGGGAACTCATTCGAGAATTAGATAGACTTAAAGATCAATTAATAGGATATGTGCCGGAAAATATATTTAATAAATTCATACATCAAACATCGACCAATATTGAAAAACATTTTCAAAATATAAAAGAAAAAAATAAAAATAAAATTATTAACCTAATCACAAAACAAAGGCCCTCAGCTCAAATCACAACAACAACTTGGATTGAAAATTTAACAGATAAACATATTCCGGATTTTGCAACAGATGTGCTCAGCTTAGGTCCCAACTTTGCGGTAGAAATAAATAACGAAAAACAATTACCAACAGAAAACATAATTTGTAATATAGAAACAGGTATATACAATTTAAAAATGGAAGAAAAAGATCAAATCAGGGCAAAAACTTGCAATATAATTACTAATTTTAAAAACAAACTTAAAGCTCATAAAAACAACAATAATAATTTTTCTTCAAAAATAACGAAAACTAAAAAATTCTTAAAAGAAAACCCTGAAATTAAAATACTTAGAGCCGA